>CM021316.1:711643-833858 GCA_010645155.1 Tigriopus japonicus | reverse complement strand
CACACACATACAAAGAAAACAAGGCATGCTTGTTAACAGCAACTTCTAAAACGTGGCTTACAATGCGCTTGACCACAAATAGATTGCTTTCAATATCTAGTCTTAATGTATCATTAGCAAAATTTGAAAAACCTGATTGATGATAGTTTTAGCTGAGTAAAAGGTGCTTTGATCAGAATGATTGTTCACAAAAAATATTGTGTGCCTTTTTGTTTGTTAGCCTAAGAGCAGCTATTAGTGCCAAAAAAAGTGCATTGCCACTAATGATAAAAGTTTGTCTGCGTTATGAAAAGGAATCGATTACGAGCTTTTGTAAATGGGACATTTTATGCCATGGCAAAATCACGTTTTCTTTAAATTTTCACTCAATCGGAATCAGAAGTTACAAGGTGTTTTTTCTCGGCTCAGCACACAATGCTACATACAATGATTGCTTATTGCAGGGAAGGTATTTCCATCAACAATAGGCGAATTCCTTAATTTATTTTTCGATTACTTCTTCTCCGATCACTGCAGTATTTTTTTTAGATCTGTTGTGTTTCGTGGGACTTTCCTAACCTGAGCACGTCCAATGGATCGGACAACAACTTGACCAATGAACCAAACTTCAAGGTTTATTAGAACAAACGAACAAGAGTAGTAGAAAATGGAGAATGCCCCTTGGACATTGGGGAGGGAGTTTATTTAGAAGCATTAGAATAATCTAGAAAGATCTCCGGTAAGCATGAGCTTGCTTTGGTAGAAGACGATGGAACATTCTGCAAACTGTAGTGAAGGTACATGTTTCTTCTAGATCATTCTGGTCAAAACACAGCAATACCACATATCCAGAGATTAAGTAAATGCTCTTGAAGACACAATATGAAATACCTTTTATACCGTCTATCAATACTTTATTTAGGAACCTGACAACTGTTTTTCTGTTACCTTTCTACGGTTCTCGTTGCCCTAAATTGCTACAGAATAAACCGAAATGAGTATTTTAACTGATTATTTTTGTCAGCGTTCATGTTCCTGTGCTCAATGAGATGGATCTCTATAAACCTAAAAGATTTATGTTAATCCTAAAATTAATGCTAATCCAAACACTCCCATGAAAAAAATAAATAAAGATAGTTTCTTGTTATTGCCCTCTTTTTTAATGATAAACAGTAATTAATGGCCCACATGTGGGATCCGCGATAATTTTGTTGCTGACCGAAATGCACATTTAGTACATGGCGTTTCTTGATATTGGAAAAGCTTTGTTGCAGATTGGCAAAATCTTTAAATCCTGCTTTGACTGCTTTGCATTTTTTTGAGCAGCCCTAGTGACAAAATCCCATCCAAAACCGTAAAAACAATTCAGCGTCTTTGAAGAACTTCTAATGTAAGTAATTTTGAAACCATGTATATCTTACAAAATAGCCCGAGAACAACCCAATGGCTGGTATCGCTTTCAAAATAAAGACTACAAATTCATCGCCCAAACCAACACCTACGAAAGTGCAACATTGATCTGCGAAGCCTTTGGCGGCAAATTGGTTTCCTTGGAATCTCAAGAAGAATACATGTTTGTTAGGACAATAGCCTTCACCCTTAACTTTCACCGCCAGAACGAGTTTAGTGGAGACCATCGAATAGGTAAGCATTGAAAGTGTTTGTACGATTAATGGTCTAGTCATAAGGCTCTCTCATCTCTTCATTAAGGGCTCTATAAGAATTCTTCCCAATGGACTTTAAGCAACGGGCAAATCTTGGACCAATCAAAAATCAATTTTTGGTGTCCGGGCCAGCCCAATATTTCGGGATCACAAATTTATGGTCACCTTTGGAGTGGTGCAGGATTTTGTGGAGATGACATCTCTTCTGGTCATATTACTCAAAACCTCATTTGTGAGGCTTCAGGTACAATTACTTACTATAACCTCGCCTTATTTAGAAAATCTTGCTAAAATTAAGACAAGTCATGATTCGAGGTGCAAATCAAAAGTAAATACAAAGAGTATAATACAAACGTGCATAAAAGTGCAAAGAGTAGGCTAAAAGTTATAATCCAATAACAAGAAGTCAAATGGAAGGGCAAAAACTGATATTAATGCTCATTAAAAGTGTAAAAAAGTCAAAAATCTGGAAAATAGTAGATCATCAAAATATGTCAATTTGATGCTGAGTTATAGTTACAGGTAATTTGTACTGAAGCTTGTTCATCAATTTAGATTTTTCCCCACCGAATGATTTGCTTAAAAATTACCATCAGGATACGGAGAGTTTATGATTTATTAAATTAGAATATAAAACTACAATTAGAAAAAAAAATATTAAAGTCTAGCTTCCAGGTCAAACCAATGCTTTTGTGCAAGTAAATGTAAATATTGAGGCATGATCATCAATAGCGCCATCTATAATTTCGAAGGATTCAAAAAGTTCTTCCTGGCTTGGCTGAGAGTCAGCTGTCGCAAGCCCTAGAGAGCCCTCTAGTAAGCCCTAGTTCCATCTAGAAGGCGGGTATCTATCGCCTTCTTAAGTACCATTTTTGAACTCAGGGTAATTAGGTGGATCCAATTGTACCCAACCATTTCTATCCAAGCTAGCTGTAGGTTTCTAGTGATGCCCACTAAAGCTTATTTTCAAGTCTAGGTTTTCAAGACTCTGCAAGTGCATTTGCTCTCCCGGCAATCAAAATGGTATCAAATGCAAGCTAAACATCCATGCATCATAATCAAGCAAAGTTTTTGCAAAGTGCGTAGAACATCTCAACAAAATTGTCCTTTTTATAAACCCACTTTTCAAGAAACTAGTTGTTCTATCGGTAGATGGCGGAAGTAAAAACCTTTATTTCAAAGTCGTTGACGTTAACTTGAACATGAGAATTGAAGTTGTTGCGCCTCATATCGACATGACTGCATTTGTCACAAGGCTAATTTTACATCATGGGTAAACGAAAAACAAAGCAAAGCAATAAAATGAAATGATGTATGAAATGATGTTTTAGGTCAATCCCAGATTGTCTGGATCGACAGATATTTTTCGAATTTCGTCGGCGTAAAAACTTCTGCCCTCTTTCAGATTACTGGAAATGTTAAACACTTGACTAAAACACGCGTTAGTCTCAAAAATGCAATCTTTGTCATGTGTGTACCTAAAATTACTTATTTGGTTACTAATCTTAAGGATAAGGACTGTAATTAGTTATCTTTACGGATCTTGTTTCACATTTCTGACATCAACCCACTAATTAGCAAATATTTTCCTTCTAGCTTGCATGGAGAACGATCCTCCATCTTTAAGTCAAGGCGAGTTTGAGGCTCAGACTATTAACACGTACAGGTACAAACAAATAAAACAGTGATTAAGTTGCACTGACACGCATGTAAATGTCAAAGAGCGGTATTGGTATGATATTTCGTTTTGCACTTTAAACTCTGTTATGGAACTTGATTTTTAGGAAAAATATTGTGTAATATTTAGAAAAGTTTTGGAAAGCAACGCTTGCATCTCGTCAAAATTGACAGAAAAGGTTTTTGAACGTAAAACTGGCAAGGAAAATTTGAAAATCTCGACAAGTCTTGTTGCAAAGTGTGTGGCCCTATAATACAAGCTATTATGGGAAACTTCCTATCTTTCAAAGGAAAGGCGAAATTGTGAAACGAACTGTAGAAACGATGCACTTGAGATGTGAAATAAATATATCCATAGATATTTACTCAAATACTAGATGGCTTGCAAGCTTTGGTCAATTAAGGTAGGGCACAAGACGTTTTATCCGTTTTATTCAGGTTAAGAATATCGCCACCACAATTGAGCTGACAATCAGTGTGACCAATCATGTAAATCCAGACTAACTTTTTAAATGACGTTCTTGAAGCAACAAGTTGGTTATTTTCCAAAGATGTATTGGATTAACCTTGTGTTACGCAAAAGCTTTGGGGTGTGTTCCTCATTATAGGATGGATTCACAGCATGGGCAAAAAAGTACCAAGTTGTAGAATGCTAATCCAAGGCATGGTTGTACTGGGACATCTTCCTTTCTTTCAAGAAAGTGACCATTAGTGATGTGAAATCTGGGCTTGGGTAAGATTTTTCACGGAAGGTTGCAAGGGAGGTTGCAAGTGAGGGTCACCTAATGGAGATTTTGTGCTTTGCTAACTAACTCAACCAAACACAAATTTGAGGTTAATTTGCAACCCTGATCCAAAGTTACAAAAGTCAAGGGCGCGTTTCAGTGCTTCTTAATGAAAAACCGGTTTATGAAGATAGGTAGGCAGAAGGGAATACCATTTCACTAAAGGTAAATTGGCGACCCCGGTGTACGATGTCACGCAAAAAAGCTTGCCCAAGCGCCCAAGTCACATCACTAGTGACCATTAGCAAGAGCAAAAAAGAGCCAAATGTCACTCAAAGAAAACCAACATTCCCTCACCTAGATGGCTCTCACATGATTTAGCATTCCCTCAACACACCCTACATGGATACCCTCTCTTGTTCTCAAAATGAACAACTCGCCATCAGAGCAAGCCTTCTTAAAAGAAGCAAAGTTGAGCTTCATTCAAAGAGAAAAATGACAATCAGCACCACCTTGAGGTAGAAACGGTTGTGGGTGCTTTTGTTTAGTCTTTGGCCTTAACTTGTGATTACTCAGCATGGCTTTATGATTTTTGAACACAATAATATGGTAGCTGAGCTCTAAAAGATTCCAAATATGAACAGAAATCCACTTTAAAATGGAAGCTGCAATTTTGGCAACAAGGTTAAGTTGGCGATAGATCTGAAATCAAGAGAGTTTGCCCGTTTTGGCTCCATCTAGTGGCGGTTTTTCTAACCTTCATATAAAATTCTTCATAGGCCTCATTGAATGTGTTGGTGGTCTATTGAGATAAAAACAAAAGGGTGACTTGCAATTAAGTCACATATTAGTACTTATGCAAGCACTTATTAACGTAAGTATGCAAAGGCGTAAGCCACATTCAAGCCACCACATCAGTTTTTGGCATAATCACTTATTGTAATGGTCATGAGGGTTTTCAACAAACCACACAAACACTTTGATATCTCTTCATTTTAGCTGCGCGATTACTTGTCCACACTTAGGCCTACCTAACTTTTGTTCCAAGCTTTTGTCGAACAAACGAGAAAGTTTTACTTTTAAAGTGCAAAGCCAGGCGCTTAACAGGGTTGGTTTAATCACGGCCCGTTAAAGAAAATCCCGTCCCTGAGATCCTGGGGACGGGATAAACCAAGATTTTTCCCGGATTTACGCGATTTCCGATTTTCTATATTAGGACAAAAATATGTAAATTCTGATGGATGTACGTCCTAAAAGCTCTACTAATCTACTGATCCACGGCGTTTAATTGAGCTGGAGAAGTCATTTTTAAGTTCCAAAGACATTTGAGACCAGTTTTGGAGTGAGAAGACAATCTTGCAAATAAAATCGAGGTCGGTTAATTGGGTCACGAGCCAAAAATTGATATAATGTCAGTTAAAACTTACTTAAAAACAAATTTATAAATTTTTCTTAAGACCTATTCCTAAGATGGTCTCATTGTTGCCTGAACCCGAAATATTGACTTAATTTATTGAGCCCTTCTTCGAATTTGGGTGAAGAAAAGTCCGATTGTGTCCTTCGAGAATGGTGTTCGAAAATAGCCATTGAAAATTGAACGGCTAAATAGATTACACCAATATTTTGAATCAATACCGAACTAAGTGTGCCTAATAATCATCCAGAAGAAAATTTTCATAAATTTGTTTTTAAGCAAGTTTTAACTGACATTATATCAATTTTTGGCCCGTGACCTAATTAACCGACCTCGATTTCATTTGCGGGATTGTCTTCTCACTCCAAAACTGGTCTCAAATGTCTTTGGAACTTAAAAATGAATTACCCAGCTCAATTAAACGCTGTGGATCATCATTGCCAAACATTTGTCACATTTTTCCCGTTGTAAATTCATGAAAACTCAATATAAAACTAATCTAGAAAATCCCGTCCCTTAATCCTGTAAAAATCAATTTTGAGAAAGCGTACAAATTCCGTTTAGCCCGTTTTTAGAGTTAGAAAATTCCGTCCCGGGATCCCGGGGATAATCCCGTGACCAACCCTAGTTGTGCCTGGCCTTAGCGATATCGATAGAGATCATAGTTACAGTCAAACTTCCTCATTTCACAATTTTATTATTTGAAAGTGTTTCTAAACATGAGAAACACTTGTCAAGTCTGCAAAATAAAATCACAGAACCCATTGCCCAAACTTTGTTCTTTGACATTTGCACACAGAGGTGTTATTAGATATTAAGAAATCCTTGTATTATATGAACTCACCGATTTTTTAACCTCATTTTCAACATGAAAAACTACCATAACTGAGCACATTTTTCTTTACTTTCATGTTTGGTGCATTTATAGCTTTATGAAAACAAATGTGTATATTTGTATGTTGATATCACTGTTCTTGTTTAGTTAAGTTCGCTTCTTATGACATCAAAACTCGTCAATTTGCTATCGAAGTGATTGTAACGCTAAATATACTACAATTTTATCATTATATCGTCTATGGTTGTACCTCTCTATGAGACTCATTTCAATCATTTGAAACTGCTGAAGTTTGGGCGAGGTCCACACTTTTCCTTATTTCTGCCTGACTGAACTTGTCCGTAATGTTTGCCAACAGGATCAATCAGAGAAAATCTGACAGCTATTGTGACACTCGTGAGTAAACGCAATATTTGAGCCAACGTGGAATGTCCAAATGTCTTTACGATGTCAAAACTGATTACTTGTAACCTATTTTCAAATACTTCAGGAGACCATTTTCTTGAGTTATTGTGTAAGTTTGAGCGGGCGCGGGAGAAAGTGAATGCGAAAAGAATTGGCTTTGTTTACACCTCAGAAATATGTTTAAAAGCAGAAGGTTGGCAAGCACTGAAAGTTTAGGTACAAACGCACTTGCAACAAATACTGCCCAGACTGAAATTTTGACAATTTTGATAAACGGCTGTTGGTACTTTTAAATATTTGTACTTTACTCAGAATAACTCCATTGCCACAATGGAATATTTTTTATTTACATTTACATTTGCATTTATTTACTTAAGTATCCTTGTTCTATTGAATAAATGTCCCAATCAAAAATGTTCGAATTTGTAGATTAGTTGAATTCAGCCTCGGAGCAATTTTTTAGTCACCAAACCTTTTAATGCAAGACCAAAAGACACACAAGCATACTGTAAAAAAATCAACGGACTTTCCTTGAAACAATCATTCGGATTTCATTCTTATTTCCAAATTCATTTCGATTTAACCCAAAGAGTTCAAGAATTAAGTTACTCTTTTTTATGTAACCGCCGCTGGCGCTTTTCAGAAGGAATGTTGAAAATCATGAAAATGTTTTTTTTTAGAAAATCTTTGACTTTGACGTTTTAGCAACGCTAAAACGACGTGGCCGTCAATTCTAGAGAATTTTTTTAGCTTTTTTTTTTAGTTTATTGACATTCTGAGAACTTAGTTGAACTTTCACCAGAACGGCTTTTAGAAAGGTCAATTATGAGCCTCAGTACATTTCAAGACAAGTGGCCAGTTTTTAACAGACCATTATTTGAAACCTTGCGATTCTGTTGTTCGAATAGATATCCATATCAATATTTACCTTCTTTGGCTTCTTACGGCGTACGCCAGTTCAAACCAGACAAAGTAATCATTTAAAAAAAGTACTTTTCAAAATTTTCTTAGCCTCGATCAGAAAAGAAACTGAAACAAAAATCCGGGATATATACTTACGTTCAATAGTGATAGGAACCAAGCCTTTAGTGTTGCCATTTTTGACTTGGTGTGTATGTCCCACTTTCCGTTATGTAATATTGTGTTGAGCTTTTTGGCAAAAAAATCTGAAAAAGTGCCAATTTTTCAACGCTTGTCTAAAAATCACGCTTGACTCCATCTAAGGTGATCCTTGATCAATCACTAATATTAATCCGTTTTACAAGAAGTAAAAAAATCGAAGTTGTCCTCTTAAATTTTCTACCCTATTTGAAAATAGTAATTAAACGCTCTTTGGAAATATCTGCTTCCTTATTCGTACTTTGTCATCAAAAGGTTGCTTTTTCTAACGGACACTCTCAACAACACCCTTGAAAATAAGCTTCAATTTAAATGCCTTTTTTTGTCCCACGCTGCAAAATTTTTACGCTACAATATAGTCTAGTGATAAAAGAGGAGACCAAGGAAACCTTGAGGGAGACACTAGTATTCATCCCCAGTGAGTCTATGGACCTAGTGAGCTCACAAGTTAACCCCGAGTTCCACCATCGAGAGTCTCGTGAAAGGCATTGTTGGTGTTTGGGAAAGGGTCACTTTGGTGCCATATGGCTTCAATCGCACATTGGAAAATTGCTTCCGGTTCTGAGGATAGAATTAAGCCATTCCAATGAACCCACGAACGAACTCCATTGGTATGGCTCACGCACACCTTTGCATTTTTCGTTCAATTCTCGGAGACCGAAAGTCCGACTAGACATGAATCACAAAATTCACAAATTAGGCATTCTTAATGTTTATCATTTTCGATTTATTGACATATTTTCCTGTTCCGGTTTTTGTGAATCACTCGGTGAAGTTGACGACGGTTGTTTATTTGAAGAAAAATGTTGATAGATAAAAAAACTTGATGTTGAAACATTTTGTACCAATTCATGTCAATGTTTAATGTTTTGAAAGTTTGAAATTAACACTTCAAAAATGCCGAAAAAATATCCTTAAAAAACCTAATCTACCAATCAAGAGACCTATAATCGGTTGTCGTTTTGTAAATTTG
Source organism: Tigriopus japonicus (assembly GCA_010645155.1). Taxonomy (NCBI): domain Eukaryota; kingdom Metazoa; phylum Arthropoda; class Copepoda; order Harpacticoida; family Harpacticidae; genus Tigriopus; species Tigriopus japonicus. Next base: position 825,067 of record CM021316.1, on the reverse strand, counting down.
GGTATGTTCTTCAAATACAAAATTTTTGATAAAGTGTTAACACATGGAAAAATCTGATTTGTACAGAATATTTCAAAAATCAACTCAATCCATGTGGCCATAATCTAATCTAGCATTTTGTCATCCCCTCTCCTTGGTGGAGATTTTTTGTAATCCAATCAAATCATCTAACACGAGATTGTCGTTCAAACTTTCCAGAAATATGATATAAACAGAAGTTCAGGACGGCTTTTGATTTCCACAAATAAGTGTCGAAATTTCAGTACAATGTGGGTCAAAACATAGACCACTGAATTCCTAGACTGCGCTGCCGCCGCCAATCATCAGATTCTCTTACATCAGTAGGGAAGAAACATATTGTGGCGGGAGAACGCAACCGTCCAAGAAAAGTGGTTTCAAGTCCCTTTGAGGATGAGTTTTACGTGCTTAGACCCATGCCACAACACTAACTACCCTCTGGAAGTGTTAAAGTTGATTTCTGATCCCTAAATTTCAATGTTTTGTCCAGGAAATTTTCAAATCCAACCTCTCTCTAAAAAGAAAAGTCAAAGCAGGCTGATTGTTGGGGAGGATGAAAGTCCAATGACAGAAGAAAGATTGAACCCATACGCCAAGCTTTCCTCATGTAAGAACCAATGTATTATAGATACCAAGGTCTACCAAGGTAAAGTATTTTATTAGTGCAACTAATTGCGGAATTACAAATTCAGAGCCACGCCACCACTGAGAATTAGTACCAACTTCAAGCCAAGATTGTATTGCTGTCCCTGCAGAGTTGTCAACCATACCTCTAGACAAGGATTTCTTAATTGAAAGGATCTGAAACCACATCAGAAAAAGTGCCTGTCTCAAATTATGTGTCATTCAGGCAACCCAAGTCAATTCTCATTGGGCAGGATTGGCCACATTTGCCATTCAAAAAATGACGAGATCATTGACCATCAGACAACATGATTTCTTCTGACGGCAGCACAACAACTTTTTATTTTTTGAGTATTAAGTTCCTTCTGCAATTCATAGGCTCATGGTAGGCTTCTATTATTTAAAGAAATGACTTGAGACTTAATTCTTTTTGCAAGATCCAAATCACAATTATAGTAAGCCTACAATTTGCAGTCACCCTTGTTTGTTTTGCCAGTTGCTTCTCACTCACAACATTACAAACATCTTGAAAAATCATCATGAATTGTGTGTTTAATTCATCTGTGCCTTTCAAGTGTGTTTTTTGAGTCGTAAGTTCAGTTCATTTGACTTGTAGAAGTACTCCTTCATCTGTTACAGTGCTACAGTCCATGGTTGATGGCACACCCACCTTTGAAAGTAGTGCAACAGCTTTAGTGATAGGAGCAAATTCACACCCACAGTTATTTTGGAATCAGACAAGTCTCAACTACTGATAGATTCTTCATGGTGTGTGAGTTCATCTTGATGGCGGGGCTTGTTCTGTTGGTGATTCAGCCACATACCAAAAGTCCATTTACTTTTTCTAAATGTGAGTGAACCAAGAGAGTAAGACAAATTTCGGTGTTTGCATTGTGTGAGGCATACATAATTTGGGGCATCTTTTAAGCTCAAAACAGATTATTTTCTTAGCATATATTTGCCCAAATTTTCAACACAAATGCATTTGGTCCATTGATCAAGTCACCAAAGAAAGAATTTTTATTTGATGGTACTTCTTGTAATGCTTCCCAATTTCCCAGCTGAAGTGCAGCTTGACGCACAGAAAGAAACATTCTTAAGCATATCATGAAACTGTGGTAGTGTGATTTATTGTAACTACTTTTAACTATTTGACTCCTTTCATGTGAGTGAAACTAATGAGAAACCCATGTGCTTGATTATGTAATGGGAATGAGGAAGTAAGAAAGTGCACTCTGCCTGGATTGAAAAGAAGTAAGCTCTTCTTACAACTTAAGGAATCAATAAAGTGATATAAATATTGAGGAAATGGACCTTGTTAGCTGCCCAATATTGATTGATAAATTTATTTTAAAAAATCCAACATCAAGCCAACAAAATTAGTTTATATCTAGTGATATAGGAAACCAATGAAAGATCTAGACATAACAAAGATTTTACAATATATGTCTTTAAATGAATAAAGAATATCATTTCAGATTTCATTGTACTAATATGGCTGAACATCTGCTCGAGATAAATGGGTAAAATGTGATGTCTATGCCAATCAACAGCCTCTTTAGACAGCTATTACTTCAGTTTTGGAAATGTTAGCAATTTGTTTTAGGGATTTAATTACTTTATATAACCTAAAATATAATAATTGGTTTTATGAAAGTTGTTCATTTTGACACTTTGACGCTGAAAAAAGTATTTAAAATCTTGACATATCATCTGTGAGAGCTGAGCAATCCACCGTGCTTGGGAAAGACTTCCCTACTAACGTAAACGGCGAAATGAGGAGCGGTCTCCAGTTTACAGTCCTCTATGGTCAAAAGTATGACTTCAAGGTTTCAATGTCTTTCCAAGTCCGCTAATCCCATTTTTCGCAGTGCTGACCCTATTTTATGAACAAGCCATGACCATTTATTTTACATCCAATAACATTCTCTGAACCACCTACAAATTCCGAAAACATTTACTTATCAGAACTTCCTAATTAAATGTGGCACAAAAAACACACTCGCCTTATCCATACTCAAGGTTTTTCTTTTTACCAAAAATCATGTTGTCGATTCCCAAATACCTCAAATAAACAACACCAAAACAACAACAACAAAGTTTGGATTTGTTGTCTGAAAAGTTTGGTCGTGGACCAGGAAGCATTTTGTTGCAAGTTGGTCATAGTGGGTCTGTGGAGAGACGGCTCTCATCATCCACACCCAACCAGAATATGTTTTCCATTGTCTCCTAAATTCACCCAAGAGAAGACTCAGAGTTCCCAATGAGGCAAGAATGATGATTAGTGTTTAAAATTGCCAAGTTTTATTCACAAAACATGTTTACTCTTTGTACAGGGTTGCATGGGAAAAAGGACCTATTGAGTGAGGGTTCACATCTCCTCTAAATGCGTCTAACTTAGCGTTACCTGAGAACAGGGAAGCCAAAGAAAGCCCCGGAAGTATGTAATTACTCAGGCTGGATCAATATTCCCAGGCCATAATTCTCACCTGGGGCAAGCATCCAAATTGTTACTACTCCATCATGTCACAAGCGTCTATTTTGTTCGCAACCATTTTGACCATACCACGAAGAACATTGGTATTGTTACAGGAATGAAAATATTAGTCAACAAGACCAGGAATTTTATGACATGTCTATCTTCATTAAAGGAACACTTTTGCTGTTGAGCTCTTGTATGTTATTTTTAAGATAAATTCTGGATGTACGTATGCATATAGTCAAATAGTGTGATGTTTTCGATCTAACTATACACGTAAGGTCTCATGAAGTTTGAAAAATATGCAAAGTTTGATATCACAACTTTCAAAAAAAGTCTTCTTGATGGTTAACAAAGATACCTTAATCTTGCCGAAACAAGGCAGTTAATATATTTCACATTTTTTCAGAATCCTCCAATAAACAACATCTCAGAAGTTAATTTTCCATAGTGGGTGGAGGAAAATCAAAACAGTTCTTTCGCAAGGTTTCAGTTGTCACGTTAGAGTCCCATCCCAAACCAATAATTACTCCTGAAAAATTACGTTAAATTGAAGAAAGAAATTGAAGGAAACAGTTTTAGGTATCTTAGGCAAATTTTTTTTACAAATTGATTTATTCCTATTGCCTAGTTTCGCCCAGAGTTACACACGTGCTATTTGCAAGAAAATATCACGACTTTGAGTGCCAACCATTTGGACCAATATTGCTTAGACGACAAAATAAAATGCTCGGTATATACCAGCACTTTTTAAGCCTTTTGCACCACAAGTGAACTTCACAGTCTGGTTTAGTCACAATGGAAGAGTGCAATTCAGCTAGGGATTCTGGGGCCAAAATTGCTAGGGATGCGTCAGAGTCAAGACTAACCCTCACAAAAGCTTAATAAAAATTCTCCAGCCCAATTAATTTTCTTAGTGTTGACAATCAATCGAAACAAGAACATTTTCCTAACGTAACAAACTTAAACTATGAAATGCCCGAACCTAATGGATGAGTGTAATCGAATGAATTCAGCTGGGGATTCTGGGGCCAAAATGGCTAGGGATGGGTCAGAGTCCAGACTCACCCTCCATAAAACTCAATCAAAATTCTCGAGCCCAATTCGTTTTCTTAATTTTGACAATCAATTGAAATAAGATTTTTTCCTCACGTAGCAAACTAAAACTATGAAATGGCCAAACCTAGTTCTGACCCATCCCTAGCCATTTTGGCCCCAGAATCCCCAGCTGAATTCGTTCGATTACACACATCCATTCTGACCTAATCCTAGACAGTTTGGCCCCAAAATCCCCATCTGAATTAGTCCGACTACACTCTTCCATTTGCCATCAAAGCTCTGAAAATGCTAATTCAAAACAGCCCATTACATCCTCTCCTAAAAGCATTTTTTTTTCAATTTGAGCTCCCAAACCTAGAACCTCAATCCAAATTTCTCCTCATTGCCCTTGTCAAGTCGACATTGATTACAACTTACTCTCTCCTAAGCATTCTCAAAAAGGGTCAACATCTCAAGAAGACATACTCTTATCAGTCAATTGTTCACATTCCTATCGTGGGAGGAGGCAAAACAAAACTCTTCATTTACATCCCCCTAATCATGCCAATTTCTTCCAATTTGACCCACCAAACCCAAAACCTCAATTAGATAGTCTGGCCCCTCAATTACCGACTCCTTTTTCCAGGAGGTTGAACTCGCGCTCAAGCTCATCATTGGACCTTCTTTCTCCCCCATTACCTACCTACATGAACACATGGGCGACCGACCCATTCACCAAGGTAGAATTACCATCTCGCACATATTGGAAATCTCCTTGGATTTTAACGCGTGGCGGAAAAGCGTCGGCAACGACCTTTCCTTTAGCAACTTTGCCCACCGAAAAAGCATATAACACGCATATAGCCCAGGAGCGCCAAATTGCTATCAAACTATGTGGTAAAATAGCCAAAAAATGGGAGATTTATTTTCCCGGCAACCCTGTCCATGAGTCAGTTTTGTTCCTTCTTTTCAAACACCAGTGGCAACTCGCTTCGCTTAAGGCACGAGAAGCCCTCAGGCAAATGTGTCCCCTGGATTGCTATTGCCATATTTTCGTCAGTGAACCCTAATAAACTTTAACTACAATATTTTCAAAATAAGATGAGTTCTCAGTAAAAGAATAAATAACCTTTGTTTTTCATCCACTTTGATTGTATTCATGCAACAACTGCTCAATCCATCTGTATCCTAAGACTCACTATTGATGTTCTGTAACATGTTATTGGAGAGAATTTGGGTTGCGAGTATCCCCGTTGGCTGGAATGGTCGGTTGGATTGGGGCTGTGGCAAGTTGTGTGTGTACCAGTACAATTGTGGATCCGAGAGAGAGAGAGAAAGAGAGCCCCATGCAACCAACGACGTCCAAATATAATGCAGCTGGCGTCCTTAAAATATGGCTGGAATGACGAAGCAGGAGTCCTACAGGGTGCCTCAACACAAATTGGGCGGTATCTGTGTCTGTGATCTGAGTACGTAGTCGAGCGTTGGCGGGGCATTCCAGTCATTCTTAAGGCTTGATTGATCGTTGTTTATGGGAATCATTGACATTCTGACTCGGCTCAAAGCATCAATTCACTTTTCAAATGGACTCGCAAGTCAATAATATGTTTATGCTGGGCCATTGAAAAAAGGAGAGATGTCATTTATCCGCAACTTTTCTAGTTAATGAAATGCGGCTTAAACCTTTCAAGCACCCTGTAATCCAATATTTGGATTTGCCAAAGATTGGATCAGTGAAGAGCAAAGTGTTCTTGGTGTCCTCCTGGTCGTTATTATGGCACCCAAAGCCTCTGAAGGACTCCACCAATGACACATGGGTTCTATGCTACATTCGTTGGTCGACGAGCTAACGATCCTCGGTAAATACAACAAAAAGCTGTCGAGTTCATCTTCGATATCAATGCCAGCCATGCGAATCCAATCCAATAATTCACTGAACTGCAATCCTCGATCATCCTGGAGATTCGAATTGGAGAACGTTGAGAAACTCCTCTGCTTAATTGGCGGCCAAATCTGATCATTACGGGATTAACAATGCGCACCCATGCTGATTTCTCTTCTGGGAACGAACAGGGTCCTTGAATCCCAAGAGTCTCGTTAAAACACGGGTTTAAAGAGAACCCAATTTCCTGTTCAATTGAACTGACATGCACATTCAGAACCGAACGTGGTTGGAGTTTTTAAAAAGCTCGACTTCCCCTTGCTTTCAACGACCAATTTCTATTCAGACTCGAAGCCTGAAAGCGAGTTATAACCAAGTCAGGAAGTGCTTGGGTGAAGCACAAAATCAGGAAAAAGCGCGAAAACTACGTAGCATTGCTTGAGTGTGTATGTCCAATCAAGATCATTTGTTAGATCGATAAGTCACACTTTGGTGACCAAACCAGTAGGGATTTGAACGCAAGTAGTGAGTTCACTCATATGTTGAGAGAGTTGGTCGAAACCATCAGGCCATATCGTTGATCAAAAAGCGAGGGAAATCCTTAAGGGACACGATGAACATGGCGTTGGGCGAATAGCACGTACCAACAACGGCAACCGTTTGACATGCCCTCATGAGCTTGGCGCTTAGACGGACAACCCCTCGCCTATGGTGCATTCAGTCACTCGTACGGCTAAGCAAACAGTTTGGCAGCATTATTCTATATGCTATTGAGACCCGGTTCAAAAGAGGGAATGGAGAGACCAACTGCACAAGGGGCAACGGCGCAACCGACTTGGATCGTATGCAGCGCGCGAAACGATATGTCACCCCCGATAAGACCAGAAGCCGACTGAACTGAGTAGCTGATGATCAGGGAGCGGATAGGGCTGAATGCCGAATGCCAAAATGTATTCCAGGCTCTAGGGAGAAGCGCTAGGGATTTTTCCAGGCTAGTCTTTCTCGGAAGCTCTCCATGATCGTGTCTGGTCCAAGTTAGGGAGACTCAAGTGCAATTAGAAATTAGTCCGGATCTTTTCCGTTACCAATATGAACGGGTTAACGAGTAACTTCCGTCTTCAATCTCCCGTGAAGCCCTCAGTTCTTCAGCCAGTCATCAATAATGGGGGAACTCTACTCTTAAGCACCTCGTCGCCCATGGCGCTAAAATCCCTCCAAGATGGAGATGCTATCCCGGAAACCACCACTGACAAGCCCATCATGGCACGTGCCGATTCAACGGGAGGTCGTGAGAATAAATCCGCCGCCAGCAGCAAGAAAGTGACGTCCAAGAGATCGACGAAGAATGGCTCAACGTCGTCAAAGAATGAGCACCCCGCGTCGGTGCCCTTTGTGAAGCATCATCATAGTGTGAAGAAGCCTCAAACACCGTCAGTGTCGAGACGGAATGCGCGAGAAAGAAACAGAGTCAAGCAGGTCAATGACGGATTCCTCACCCTGCGAAGCCACATCCCCAATGTGAAGGGCAAGACTAGTAAAGTGGACACCTTAAGGGCCGCTGTGGATTATATCCAAGCTTTAAGACGACTCATCGGAGAAGATCCGAGTATGGATCCGGATTGTCCGGGTCCGATCTTCACCAGTGAGAGCTTTGACGACTACAAGTCCATGAACGACTCGGGCATGAGCTCACCACCGAGATCACCGAGATCCGGATCGTCCCTGTCCAATGGAGAGCTCAATCCGATGGTCTATCAATTACCTCCTGTGTCCGTGGCCGAATTCAGTGGCTTGGATCATTCCCGGATCTCGCCCAATCCGTCGGATTCGCCTAAATCTGAACCCATGGGCACTTTTGATGGGAGTGGACACACGGCGGATACCTCTTCGTTCCTGGATGGTTCCTCACATTGGTGGACGACTTTGGCAGTCCAAGATCCCATGTCGAACCAGTCAGACGCTTGATAACTACAACCACTAACCATTCCAAAGTATTCTCAACCTATTTATCTACAAACACGCTTACCATATTGAACTCACATTGATCTCATTAGTGTTTATCCATTGCCAGTCACAAACCAGTCAAACTCGCTGCTGCTACTGTACTATAAAACTATTGTTTGCTCTGCTTTTATCTGCCAGTTATGTATAGTCGATTTGAAATTGAATAAATATCATGAATCTCACGATGCCATTGACCTTGCTTGAAGCTTAGGAATTTATCTACTGAGTGTGCTTCCGCTGTGATTGCGTACTAGTTAATCCTTTCACAAACATCCTTTGGAAAACATCATCCATCCGAGGACTGAAATTTGAGATGGGCTTTCACCTCAATCAATACCAATCTCAGTACAAAAAGCACAAACCAGATTGAACGTGCTCTCTTCAAAGCGTTTTGCATCGAGTTTCGAGATAAACGATAATCTCAGAAGATACCTGGTTATGTGAAACACTTTCAAAACATTAGCCATGAATTGAATGTAGATGGAGAGTAATCTCACGTAGCTCCAGAAACAGATCAGTTCATGTCTAATTTTAGAAATTGTCGCAGGTTCAACTTTCACCCACAATGGGACTAGCTTTTGTTCTGGTCACAACAGATCTGGAGTAGAAAACATCCTGTTTGTCGCAAGCTGTCACGGACTCATTTGATCAAACTAGAGATGACAGAAGAGATTCAAGAGACACGAAACATCGCTATTTATGATAATATAAAGCAATGGGTGTTTTAATGCGTTGATTAAGATTGAAAGGAAATGATAAATGGGAGGAAAAAAGGGAGTGGAACTCTACAGAATTTTTTTGGTAGTTCTTGGAAAATGAGGTAATTGTATTATTGTTTCAAACAGATGGGCTATCAATATGATGGAATCGACTAGAATGAACGTGCTTGGGTGTGCGCTCCCCAACAAAACACAAACTTAGACAAATACAAGCGATCTTCCATTGAAAATGAATCAATGCATCACCAACAACACTCTCTTGCTAAAATCTGAATTTCTGACAATGAATGACAAAGTGACAATGAATGCTCTTAACCAATACTATAATTGCTAATGCATATCATATGGAAAAGACTTGAACTAAAAAATAGATGAATAAATATTTCAAAAACCTGTTCTTCAAGCGCAGTTTTTAACACACTCAACAAATTAATGTCTACAGCAATTACGTGTACCTCATATATGTTACGTGATACTTAAATAAGATACAATATTTTATAATATCCTGCTTATGAAGACCTTTTATCTTTGAATTATGGCATCAATGTTGCATCTTCTCCTGACACTCAAGTAATGATGAAGATGAAAGAAGTGTCCGAGATGGTGGTTCATGATGATGAGCAAGTCTAAGAGACTCGAGCGGAAAAAAAATCGCCATGATGGATGAAACATTGAATCGTTATTATCTCCCATCGCGTTCAATACAATTTACACTTCACAGATTTTGAAATAAATGCTTCGTCCTTGCTACAAATACTCTATTTTGGATTATAAAACTTCCTTCATTTCAACTTCGTTAATTGTAAAAAGATACGTGTAGTCAAGACATTGAAAACGTAAATTTTTGTAGTGATTCACAAGCCATAAACTCTCTCCATTTGCGTCGTTTGGGTTAAACTAAAAGCTAATACGTACTGAACTATCCGTATCCCTTCTTTTGATGTGTTATGGCCTAATTATGCTCTCTCATTCTTTCGAAAGATCGTAGTTTTGAAAGTGGAATGAAACAATGACACAACCCCTCATTTTGTTGCCACAATGGTTAGCTGAATTTATGCCCTGCTTGTCCCGTAAGATATTCTTTATAGCAGTTAATGTGAAAAAATTAACTAATCGAGGCAAATAGGGCTTGTGGATGATAGTTTTTCCACTGCAAAATTAAACTATTTGCAAATAGTTAAGTGGTCAAGTCTTTGAGTTTTTTTTCGACTTTGATTCCAATAAAGTGGCAATTATGTGCAGAAACTTGTCAACAGTTCTCATCAGATCAGGTGAGAACCACGAGAAATGTCACTCTCTTTAGTTCCTATTTTTGCTCAAAAATAGACAAGCTTCTAACTTATTGGAACAATATCATTGCTAGTGGTTCATTGCTCTATAATTTCAGTTAAATGGAAATGCTCTCCCATTTCATTCCCGCAAATTCCATGGTTTGAATTACGTGTGTGGCTTTGTGATTACATGTTCTAATGAGGGTTCTTCAATTCGAGTCACTTCGATTGCAATATTTACCTAAATACAGAGAAATGTGTTGCCTCTTTCTTAGGTCATTTGATAGGTTAATCGAAAGCAATTGAAGTTTATCCGTTGGTTAAGAGGGACCTTCAAAAAATGGTATCTTTTACATTTCCAGAATTTTAACAAGGAATGTGAATTGAGGATTTGTTAAGTCATTCGTTTAAGACCAACCCTCTTGCACTTGTGAGCACGTTTGATTCAAAATCATGAAGTTATCGCATTTTAGAGCTTATTTCCTATTGCTTGGCTGGTTTTTCTTTGACTTGTTCATGCCCATTAAAACCCGGAAATTTCAATAAATTCATGGTTGATTACATTTCTTGCTCATATGAAGAGAATACTTTCCTTTTTTGCTCGTATCGGCTTGGGGAACGAATTCAGAGCATGGTTTAAATTGGGTAGAATCTGAGTGGAAACACGTACCGAGTGGAGTCGTCCAAGGCAGCGTTCTTAGACCAATACCATTTCATAGTAACTACATCCAATTTACCCGCGTTCATATGACCGGGGACTGTCATGAGTACATTCGCCGAAGATACCAAGATTGGCCGGACTATTATATAGCCAAAGGTCTCGGATGCATTTCAACGTTTGACCGAATGGGCTGAGGTACACGAGAAATAATTTAATATCGATAAATGTAAGGCCATATCAGACCTGTGATGTAATTGCAATTGTATCTAATAACTGGGGGCGGGCAAAAAGTGCAAATCAAAGGAAGTTTTGGGTTACCAAAAGTTGCACCAAAATCAACTCAAAATCCTAAAATAAAGTGCAGAAAAAACAAAAAAAGCGCAAATAAATTTTAATAAACTCGCAAAAAACTGAAATTTCTGAAACAAAAAGCTCCAGATCGTTTCTTCTCATCTGCTTGTTATTTTTCAATCTTGAAGAGCAAAATTTAGATATTGAAGTAGAAGTAATCATTACCATGCTACCCTACGCTGGGAGCCGTAAAATCAGATTTAGTTTTCAAATTCGAAAAAAAATCTTCCAAAAGTAACCATTTTCAAAGAAAAAATAGCAAAATCTCAACAACTTGTTCATTTTAGGCCGAATTCGTAAAAAATCGTGCAAATAAAGGCGAAAAGTGCAAAACGGCAAATTAATGCGTTTATGTTACCAAAAATCTTTTTGCACTTTTTGCCCGTCCCTACTAATTACATTTGAACTGATTTACATTTCGTCAAATGTACTCGTAATTGAGATTTTTCAATTGCAAATCACCAGTGCAGCAACTTATGGGATTAAGCATTTCACGGCCTTAAACCGATATCACCTCAGGAATTGTTCGCTTTCAAGGATCATTCAATACAAACACGTGGCCAATGATTGGGAATTCCAGTTGTTCCAAAAGCCCTACTGGCCTTACGAGAATATCACATTTAAGAAAGATCCCCTCACACATGGAACGACTTGCCTAAAAATGCGAAACGGTGTGCCATGGTGAACGACCAGAAACAGCTCCCAATTTCTATACTTCTTTAAGCAAGTTTCATCCCCAAACCTAATCAATTCCAACGTTCACTCCCTCACCCAAATTCTTAGGCCTGTTCTTGAGCTCACTTTCTTTTTTTATACTGTGTAAATGTGTCTCCTTCACTCCTATTCAATTCTGATCATGTTAATTTTAATATTTTCCTGATACCCATAAATTGATTGGAGGTAAAAGGGTCACAAGCAAAAAGGTCACAAGAAGTTAGGTAACACTAAAAATGTCACAATCAAAACGTCACAAGGTACAACGGTCGGAGTAAAAAGGTCACAGAAACATTATTTTATGTAGACAGATTGTGTTCCACCCAAATTATCTTCGACGGCCATGTTTGCATCTTGAAGGTAGGGGGTGAGTTGTACTGACAAGGGGTAGGGGAACAACCTGCTCTTGGAACCGGCAAATCTGAGGCGGGTTGGGACCAAAGTTTTAAAATAACGTGTCTGGCATGGGTTCCTGGGGACTATGTTATCTTTGTCTTGGCATGATTGTGTTTCACCCACATTTTCTCGTGCTCCCATAAACAATCTTTAATCATGGAACAGATTAGGGTTTCTGGGGTCACTTCCAAGGCTCCCTTTGGACGTAGCTGTGCAGGTCTTTTTCACCTTGTGACCTTATTACTTTGTGATCTTTTTGTTATGACCGTTTTACCTTGTGGCCTTTTTACTGTGGCCTTTTTCCTGTGACCTTTCTTACGATGACCGTTTTTCCGTGACCTTTTACGGTGATCGATTTATCTGTGACCGTTTTGCTTGTGACCTATTTACCGAGCCCCGATAGATTAGTTTTTTAAAGATTAACACACTTTAACGTGTGAAAATACTTGATATTAGAATAGCTTTTGACGGAACAATACTTTGATGCGGACAAAAATTTACATTCAGTAAACTTGTCTTTCAAAAACAAGAACAACTCTCAATATTGTAGGAATCAGATGGGTGCCGATTTGCAATTTTTTAATCTTCAACTTTGACTGCGTTTGGGGAGGTCGATTTTGTTGCAAATAAAATTTGAGCTCAAAAATGGGGTTTTCCTACTTTGAACCTACCTAAGTTGAACTAACAACTAGAAGAATTGTGGGAATTAAGGTTTTTGTCTTTTTTGCCCCCTTTGCAGGCTTATTTGCCACTCACTCTGTAGCCGAATGTCGATTCTATGTGGCCCAAAAAATGGAAAATTAAAAAAATGAGGATCTACATTACTAATATTAATATGTAACATTAAAAACATGAAATTATTCATATAAAATTAATGATTACTCCAAACATTGGCTTAAATGCCTCACACAAGATTTTCAAGCATAGTATGTTATGACGGTATCACTCACACTCTTATTGAAGTCCAGTTGGAACAAGTCTTCTTGAAAAACAACTATTCAAGTTCTTTAAGTGATTAACTCTGCTCCATACTGAAAACATTCTTTCATTAAAATTAAACTGGAAGTAACTATTTGACAAAATATTTTTTTTTCTCTCTGATACAAAGATAACCTCAAATTGATATCAAGCTGATTTATATTCTGGAAAAACACGGATGAATTCAAGGAGAATGGATGGGCTCAGCATCTCTTTCTGATCTAATCCACCTTGTCCATTGAGAGAGATCTCTCTCGTCTCCTAGAACGACCATCTCGTCCAGATCGACCTCGAGAACGGCGATCATTGCGAGGGGATGAACCTCTTCGACGAGGTGATCGAGATCGCTGAACTCGACGGGGAGATCTTGAACGTTGTCTGGAGGCCTCATGGGGCCTTCCAGATCGCGTTGGACTGGCTTTCTTTGCACTTTGTCTGTCCTTGTATTGAGCTGGAGGTGAGTGGGTCGACCTCTTGGGTTGCTCCATTGGCTCAGCTTTGATCTTGGACCGACTTTGGGCCTCATCACCTGAAGAGTCTCCATTGGAGTTGGATGAACTTGACGAAGCTCGCTCTTCTTCCCTCTTGATTTTAGCCGTGAGCTCTGCTATGCGCTTACTATAACGCTCCATTTCGGAGTCGTCGGAGGAATCCGAAGATTTTTCTTTCTTCATGCGATGGCCTTTGGATTTTGGTTCAGGTTCGTTATCCGAACTGGACGAGGAATCCGAGGATGAACTTTCTTTTCGGCGTCGTTGAGGTTTGGACGAGCTTGGTTTCTTCCTGGTCTTTTCATCATCTTCACTGGAACTGGATGAGTCAGAGGTGCCAGAGCCACTGGAATCGTCACCTTTCCGAGAAGATTTCTTTTTGCGAAGGGCTTGTTGTCTCAGAATTGCTTCCATCATCTTCAATGCCTCTTCTCGATTCTTCTGTTTGGGCTGATCCTCGGAATCCTTTTTGGGAGAAGGTTTGTCATCCTCTGAGGAAGATGAGGATGAAGACGATGAAGAAGAAGAAGATGAAGAAGAAGAGGAGTCATGCCGAGTTTTCCGGGATTTTTGGTCCTTGTGATCACTGGCAGATTTCTTGCTTTCGCCATTTTCATGGGTTGAATACTCTTGAGACTTGGAGGTTGACTTCTCGATTGGTTTCGATCTGGAAGCTTTGTCATTTTCCCTGGGTGAATGCTCTTTTCTGGATTGGACTGGATCTTTGGAGGAATCTCTTCTTCGTCTGGAATCTCGCTCAGAAGATGGATCAGGCTCTTGCCGAGATCTTGGATCCGATTTCTTCTGATCTTGCTCGGATTTGGTCTTTTCTCCTCGACTCTTTTCCAGATTATCCATGTTATGTAAATCCTTGTTGGTTTTGGAACTGGAATATCTAGAATCGTTGCGACTTTCATCATCACGCCTCCTTGAGCGACTTTCCCTCTCAGAAGATCTGTTTCGATGTCTTGAACTTTCTTCTGCTTTCTGTTTGTAATCCTTGCGATCTCTGTTCTTTGAACCACGATCCGGTGATCTACTTTTGTCCAATCTGGATTTGGAACTCCTTGAACTTCTTTCTGGCGATGAAGACTCACCACGTGTCTTCACAGAAGATCTTTTGCGGGGCAACTCTTCAAGTTTCCTTGGCGATTCTTCACGTGTTTTGGGAGAACCTTTCCGTCTCTTAGGGGAATCTATATGTCTCTTGGGAGAATCTTCACGTTCCCTTGGCGAATCTTTACGTCTTTTAGGGGAATCTTTCCGTTTCCTTGGCGAATCTTTGCGTCTCTTAGGAGAATCGTTCCGTTTCCTTGGCGAATCTTTACGTCTCTTGGGAGAATCTTCACTTCTTATGGAAGTATTTTCACGTCTCTTGGGAGAATCTTCACGTCTCTTTGAAGTTAGTTCTTTTGGCGAATCCGCTGGCTTTTCTTTGGGAGATCTTTCACGGTCTCTTCTGGATTTGGATCGTCTATCTGAGGATTCATCACGCTTATCTACTGATGTGGATCTGGAGGATTTCTTCAAGCTCTTCTGAGAATCATCCGTGACCTTTGAATCTCGTTCGACTGATCGTCCGGTAGATTTGGAGGCACGGTCTTGGGTTGTTGAAGAAGATTTACCACCATGGCTTTCACGTTTGGCAGAGGATGTCCTTCGATCATCGATGGACTCATTCCTATGACGTCTCGAATGGGATCTTTCTGGGGTAACATCTCGCGATTTCTGCAGTTTTCGAGGACTTTCGTCATCCGAAGAATCATGTCGTCGTCTTCTGGCGACTTCGGGAGACTTTTTGCTTTTGCTGGATTTGGAATGGGATCTTCTTCTTGATCGTCGGTCATCCTCAGAAGAAGAGTCATGTCGTCGGCGTCTAGATTTGGCCTCGATATCATTGGAAGATGTCTTCTTTTCCGGACTAGCTCGATGATCACCGTTGGTTCGAGCCCGAGATCGGCCACTACTCCGTTCAGAATCCCGTCGGGGGCGTGCCACGGGGGATTTAGACTTGGGACGTCGACGGGGCGATTTTTTATCATCATCTCGCCGAGATCGTCTCGGGGGAGAAGGTGATCTTTTAACCCGTTTCGCATCCGGAGATCGAGATTCTTCACGGGATCGTTTCCTAGATTTAAGTTCCCCTTCTTCAGCTTCATCGGATTCATCCGAGCTTGAACTTTCTTTCCGTTTCTTTTGCTTTTTCTTCTCTTTCTTCCGCTTCTTTTTATCTTTCTTTTCCTTCTTTCTCCGTTTCTTGGCCTTTTTTCTGGCCTTTTCATCCTGACTATCTTCTTCCGAATCCTTTTCATCATCCTCGCTTCCGACAAATCCGAATTTCTTCCGTTTTTCCATCTCCATTCGAGCTTTTTCTTCGGCTTTTCGATTGGGATCTAAACTGGATCCGGCCACAAATTGGTCTGAAATGCCAAAGGCCGATTTGAGTTTGGCATTTTTCTCGTGTCGAGCTCGAGCTTCTTGATGAGTATCTTTATAAACCGCCCGTCCAAACTCATCCGTTTCCACGGCATCCTTTTTATCGACGTTTTTGTCAATGAGTAATTGACGGTAAGCGCCGACTTTTTGGGCCACTTCCGTTTCCGAGAGATTTTGCTCTCTGAGCACCTCTTCCAGTTCCAGACATTTGAGTTCCAATTTTCGCTTGCGTTCGTGGTCCAAAATGCCTTGATTGGGCTGTCGATTGGCGGCGGCGGCCGCACGATTCAAGTCCTCTTCGGTGCGATAATCCACGCGGTCCTTTTTCGAGCGAACCAGACCGAGATTGCGCGTCACATAGCCGTTGGTGCCGGATCCACGGGCCGTGCTCAGACCGATCCCGTTGTACATGATGGCAACTAGGAATAGGTATGATGAATCCCGCGGGGGTGAGAGATAGAGAGAGGTACTGATGGGGAAAGATTGCGGATTTGTCGGCGGAGAAGAGGAAAGGGACGCGTTAAAGAGCGGATTAAAGTTCGGGTTTGCAGCTGATGGGAAACGACAGTGAGGCGAAATTGGATTTTATGTGGGGGGGACTGAGGGCGGTAAAACGTGGAAAAGATGGAAAATCAGGGCAGACCTGTGAAGTATTTTGTTTTATTTTGCGGATTTTTTTTATTACCGCTACAAGGAATGCGATTTCCTGTAAATTGAAGGATTTCTCCCGACAGCTTTAATCCGACCCCTATCAGGATTCGAACCTACGCCGTCTGGGGAAGCACTTCCTTAACTTCCTTAACATTAATTGTAATTGAAATTGCAATTATGTAATCGAAATTACGTTTCAAAGAAATTATAATCGTCTGGATCAGGGCATGGTTGCTGGGTGGCAGTGAGCTGTAAGAGGATTAAAAAGTCCAATCTTAGCTCCCAGAGTTCAGAAATAATTATTTGTTAGTGAGGCAGATTTAGTTGGTGAACCTTTTGTCTATATTTATTGCCTTTTATCTACATTGTTTGTTTTTATCTTTTTTAATTTTCATTGGCTTGACAAAAGTGTGAAAGGAGTTAAATATACTTGACATGTAATCATAATTGAAGTGAATCAACATTTTTTGACAAAATGCCTCTGGAAAAGCAAACACATGAATAAATAAATGAACTAGGGTCCATAATTAATTTTGGATGGACGTAAAAATTACTAAGAATTCTTGCGTCCTTAATCATGTGTAAATCACCGTTGGTGGTGTTCAGGTGATGATGCTTCTTTAAAAAAAAAACATCCTTTTTTTAATGTTAATAACACATGGTTCTTAATAATCATCTTAATAACTTGCAACATTGAATAATGTGTCTTTTATAAGAGTTTTTTCTTCAAATACACTTCCTTCTGATACAAAGAAATTTCCTCTGAAACAACACTACACTTTCCAACTGCCTGTTTTTCATCATTCTTTTTGGGATCACTGACTTGCCTAGCGGCGACTTTACCTGAAGTCTGGTACGGTATTTACTGCGCACCCATACGGACAACAACGTTGGAGTGGCGACAAATAATCCAGCGTGATGAGAGCTGAAAACAACCTTTTTTTGAAAAAGTACATGTGCACCCTCTTTGTGTTTTATTCTACATTTTTTACTCGGTAAAAGAAAATTAGATATATACAAATATGATTCAGGGTCGCTAATAATGATTACTCATTTTGCCCGAAATGTTTCTTTTCAAACCGTATAGATAATATCAAAAAAGAGGTCGTTTGGGAGAAAGAAAAAAAAAAGTTGAATTTAATGACTAAATCCGAATCGCGATGTCTATTTGAGCTAACAGTTTTGAAGAGGGATTGGTGTCATTAATTAAAAAAATCGCCATTTTGATTTGGTATATTCTTTTGGCTCTGGTGTCACCCTAAAATCGATTAGCAGAACGTAAAGCACAAACTATGAAGAAGTCCAGACATAAAGTAACTTGATCTTCTTTGACTAAAAATCACTGTTTGCAAAATCAAGCAAATTTTGACACAAGTGTTGATCTGTTTCCCTCACTAGTTGTTTTTGACAAATCGATTGTTCGATTATTGAATTAAAGGAAGGATTACAAAGGCCGAAACAAACCTAAAACCCACGTACTCTAGTGATACCAGAGCGGAGCAGCTGATTTGGCCCCAAAAATCAACAGCTGACTATGATTTCGAAACTTGTAAAAGCTAGGGTCTCTAGTAAAAGCCATGGGTTCCTGCTCGGCCTTTAAATGCACAAATCGGGCAGTCCGTGGAAAAGTCAGAACCAAAAACCGAAAATTATCATTTCATCGGTTCCCTGATCCCATCAAAGAGAAAACTAGGCGAGCTCAATGGATCCAAGCTGTCCAACAAGCTAAAAGAGTTCTTGGTGTTCAACCAAAACCTTGGATTCCTTCTTCAAATTGCCGTTTGTGTTCAGATCATTTTGAAGAGAAACACTTTATCACTTCCAATAATAAAAGATATCTGAAATTCACCGCGATTCCTTCCATTTTTAACATTCCCCTGTTCCATCCATCTCAAAGAAGGAAACAATCGCATAAAAAGGAACCAGATCATCCGGGTAAGTTCCAATCAGTTTAAAACTTGCTATGTTCAGGAATCAATTTATTTTATTTGATGTTGGGTGGGACGAGGTACCAAATAAATTGATTGAAAGTGTTGAGACGTTATCTCATGGATTCAAAAAGAATTATCTTTCGAAGGATTTCTGTTGATATTTTGGCAATAGTACATAAATTGTTGGAATAGTTCGGGATGAAATTGTAATTTAAGACCTGGGAAAAGCGAGAAAATCAACGTGCGATTCGTAAATATGCTATACATGCTTAACATTATCATCTAGAGCAGTAATTAAATCTTATCTACAATAAATCATGAATATTCATTGGTTTACCAACTTGAGTAAAGTATAATTTTAATCATAGCACTCAAATATAATACTTTTGTAACATTTGATTTAGAGTATATCGCAGTGGACACATTTGACAGTGAAGAAAATGAAACCCAGGAATTTTTCCAAGAAGATGAAGACAATGCCAACGAAGTTCATCCCAACCATGAAATAAGAGACCCACTCGGCAATGATGATGATGATAGTGATTACTTAAGTCCATTCATAAAAACAGAGGAAATCGGACTAAACGGTGAGTTGTTAATTGACTTTATCGATTCGACCTGAACGATCCTTATGAACTCATAATTCCGTTTCAGAAGGAGAATACGAAGATGAACCTGAGGATATCACTGTGAATTACTCTCTTGATATCAAAATCAAAGAGGAGATGGAAGAAGCCTTGGATCACAATGGTGAGCTTGACTTTTATGAGATTAATAGAAGAAAAGAGTAAAAATAAGACAGATTTTGCAAGGAAATCAATTTTATTTTTCAATGAATTTTACTTCATCTTGATAACTTTTGGGAACAAAATTGAATGAATTGATTAAAGAATAGAAATCTAAGAGGTTAACATTAATTTTACATGTACTTAAAAAATCATAGCTGCAATCCAAGGTAAATCTAAGATAAAAATGTGTTTTGGTATGTTTTCCAGATATCGCTGATCCTGATGAAAGCGATTACATCCTCACACATTCTCCAAACAAGTTTGATGATACTTGTGAAAGGCAAGAATATGACGAAGAAATATCTGGTACTTAAATACTTTTCTTTCCTTCTTGAAGCTTCACTTTAACACAACTCTTTTTAATCTTTAGATGTTTACGTCAAATCTGAACCCTTTGATTCTGCTGATGAAACTGCTCTTGCACTTCGTCATGACCATTCATACAATGCCATTGAGGATGTCAAATGAGGTTCAACGAAACTAGTTCAATGGAACACTCGAATCATCCTCAATTTTGAGCATCTTAAGCACCCTCCAAAGAAAGGGTTCAAATTAGAAGCAAGGTTGAGAGAAATGAGGAGAGATGTGGGAAAAAATCGAATTGATTCGAGGTCATTACGTCAAAAAAACGGATTGAATTGCCTTGAAGCGTTATCAGTTTGAAAATTATTCAACAACAAGAAATTTTGTGGAAAGATATGGCATCAAGGAAAGCAAATTGAGTCATCAAATCGAGGAAAGCCGCGAGTTCTCCCTGAGAAGCATGTCACAAAAAGTGTTTTCGTTCCAAATTTTCCATGAATTATGGAAAAATATATGTTAAAGTCAACGAAATGGGAATTTAAAACTGCGAAAGGGAACACTTTGAACAAAATGTTACTTGGTTTAAACATTCAAAAAGGTCATTGTTTGTTGTCTAGTTAACGCACTTCCATGTTAATTGATATGGAAATTCTTATTATCTGGAGAAAAACTCTTCAGCTCCAAACTCGCCATATTTTTTGGGTGGAAACGCAAAATTAGTTCTGGAAAAGGGTTATAAGGGCAAAAAATAGTTGAAAGAAATCAGTTAATATTTATCATATCTAGGAGCCACAGTTTATTTCCAGATAACATTGTAGAGTGCAAAGATATTTCAACTCATATTTAACCCGATAGACAACGCCCCTGCTAGTTCCTTTTGGAACAATTTTTCGTCAGCAAGCTGAAAAATATTTAAAACAAAAAAAATCATCACTTCACTTGGATCTCGTTCAAACCCTAATTTTTTTTCAAAAAAGGTAATTCAAGGTTGCAAAAAACTTAGTTATTCATCAAGACTACGATTAAGGAAAACAATTATGTGTGTCCATTAAATTACTTGGTAAAAACTGCAATGCTTTGATAAAAAACATCCTTTGCACAACGGTGGAGTCGGAATTCTATTTTTGCAAGTGTGCTTTTATGCTATCTTTCACTTTAACATGTGCATTGAATCTAAATGGTTACTGTGTTTTCATCATGATTAGAATTTGTGCTCGTCGACTACATAATGTTATTCCAGTGGTCTGTTTTATCCTTTTATTCGCCTTTCTCCAGCAATTTTACATATCACTAAGAATTCACGTTTCAACCAAGTCCCTGTCAGAGAATTTTGGAAAACTTCCAGTAATATCTATTTCGGAAATCACTTCTGAAAATGGAATAATATTTCTGGAAATGACACCAGATAAGGATCGATTGGATTGGTTTACATATTGTGCTTTGGAAAGTGCTCGAATGCAAAATCCTAATCGACAGATTTATTACTTGGTGACCAACAATAACAAGCATAACTATCAAGGTAAAACAAGAAGTTTGATAACTGTTCCCATTGGAAATGTGATCGAATAAAAAATGGGTCGCTGTTTTCTAGGAAGATGTCTCTAAGCTATCTGTAAGTCAAGTATTGTTTACCTTTTTGACATTTCGAAGACTTCATTAAAAAGGGACCCGGAAAAAATATTCATGACATTGTTAATCTCCAGTAACTAATTGTTACGGATTGTAGCGGATGAAAAAAGTTTGAGTTTGCCAATTTTTTCAACGAAAGCTATAACATAGGGCTTTCGATGAATCTATTTTCGGGAAAAGGGAAATAATGGACCAGAACAGCCCTTTTCCAAAACCAAATGTTATGCAAACTTGTTTAGGTCAAGTTTCCAATTTAGTTTTACATTGCTAGATGTGTTCATTGATTGTTTTGTCAATTAAATTAATGAATACGAGGGATATCCAGACTAGAGGTAGACTGGGCCTGTAATTCGTCAAATTGCACCATTTTCGAATTTATGAAAAAAATCGAATTGAAGATTTATCTCTTGTGAGCAGATGTTATTTTACAAATTTTGTTCTTGGGCAAACTTGCTCGAAGCTATGATTTAATTAGGAAAGGTATGTTGGTTGACCCCTGTATACAAAGAAAATAAGCGTCGAGAGCGAGCAACATGACAAAAATGATGTATCATTCAAAGCTAAGGTGTCTCAAATTAAAATTTATCATTTTTTCTGGACAAATGTTCACCAAACATAAAAATATAAGTATGAGCAACATCTTTACAAAATTTTGGATTTTGACGAGTTTCTCGCTCTAGACGTCCATTTTTTGAAACGTGCAAGGGTCGCCCAATATACCTTGTCTAATTAAATCATAACATCGAGCAAGTTTGTCTGACAACAAAATATGTTAAATAACATGTGCTCACAAGAGTTAAATCTTTATTTCGATTTTTAGCATAAAGCCGAAAACGGTGCAATTTAACGAATTACAGGCCCACTCTACCTCTAGTCCGGATACCCCACGTATTTGAATTTGGGATAGAACACTATTGTTAAAAGAGTACCGCTATGAGGAGCCCTTTAAGACCAGGGTCTCCACAGAATTCGAGAAAAAGGAGAGCACAAGAAGAATGCATCACTTGGAAGAAAATGCAAAACTATGTACCTTCATTTTCAAAACATGCAAAAAGCTTGTAAATGTAATGGTAATGTTGTTGAATATGAATTGAAATAAATTGTTCGACTTGTTTATGTTTCCTGGTGTCTTATCAAAACCTGTGGAGACACTGATTCCAATTGTGACAAATAAATCTCGTGCACATACTCTTCAAACTATAGTACTCACATAAGCTACTCATTTTGAGTCTCTATTTGGGTTTTGAAAGGATGATGTTTTAGAATACAATATGTGGAAAAAATGATCTTTACAGTACTGCCATTTTTGACGGGTTTGAAGAATATTCACGTTGCCAAATTTGACTTCAAAGCCCTTATCGAAGACTATTATGGTTCGGATGTTCTTGAAATGTTCCTAAATGCAGAAATTGATGTTTATTCCTGGTCCGATTTATCTCGATGTTTACTCTTGCATCAAAGAGGTGGAGTCTACATGGACGTAGACACGATCTCCGTCAAACAAATTCCAAATACTTATCCCAATATTCTTCAACGTAATATTCAAAAACTTTTAACTAACTGCTTTATGAAATTTGAGGCTCGTCATCCATTTCTAAAGGTCATATTGGAAGACTTGGTAAGTAACCCAGCCACGTTTCTAGTTTGTAAAGCTACACGTTCTTTTTTGTGCATAATAGAATCGAATTATTATTATTTTTTCAAAAATAAGATAGTAGTTATTTTTCCACCCATGTCAAAGCCTACCATTTTCTATTCCAAATGCAGAAGACCAAGATTTTAAGCAACAATGTCACTGCCATGGATGGACCTTTGGTTCGAGATGCTGCCATGAAACATTGTCGTTATGTCATTGTGGGTCGAAAGCCCAATGGAACCTATGTGTGTCCAGAGAATTGGAGACTGCAAGTTTTCTCCAAGGAAGAAAAGGCTGTGGCTCATTTCTTAAATTGGGCTTATCGAAAGCAAGTATGGAATGCAACTCAAAGAGGTGGGGCATCAACGTATTGACTCTTTCAAATGAAATTTTTAATTGACACCAATAGATGGAGTTAGTTTTTCGAAGTGTAAGGATAACGCAATTTGAACTTTGCGTACACACAAATTTGGACTTGATTATTGGATTATATTTGCCTTCACATAACATCCAGAAATAGATGTTCCTAAATATGTGAAAGGAGATTTTGAATTCAGATTTCATTTTAATGTCAAAATTTATGCAAACACTTTGCATTCGTCAAGGAATGACTACTTATTATTTAATCAATCGCAGAAACTCATTACCGCTAGGTCACAAAAAGAACCGTTCCATTGCTTGATAGAAGTTAATAATCTTTTTCTATGAGTAACTTAAGCGGCACAAAAGATGTTAGATATTTTGTTTTTGTTGTGAGCAGCGCCGAAAATAACTAAAAGATATCCTTACTTTTGTCTTTTCTAAAAGTAGTTACTTGGAACTTGAACAATTTTCAACTAAGTTAATTGAAATACTCTCTCGTAGTCGTTACCTGTATAGTCGTATTCTAAAAAGTGCAATGCAATTTCATTTGATCCAACATTTTAAATGTAGCTTTCCTGTGAGAATCACTCCTTCCTTAGTTTCAACACTTGCTCCATCTAGTGGTGTCATTCACGGAAACGCTAGATAATGCTAGAGGGCTAACAGAGAAATGTCATTCCAGTACAGTCAGCGTAGATTTGTTTAAACACACTTCATTGATCTGGCACTAAGGGTGTCAAGTGATTTGATTCATCATACATTGCTCTTGTTCGACCAAAGCAGTTGAAAGAGCAATTTTGCCACTGACTACCTAAAAACGCATGTTCGGGTTGTGAATCACGTAACTTAGCGTGTTCAATGTCAAATCTCATAGAGATGTACAAAGGACTGGCACGATTTTTGAGCTTCGTAGGCTCTTCATGCTGCGCCACAATCGTTGCAAAAACTACCACGATCAAAAAGCTCTTCCAGTCTCTCCAAAACTTTGAACGCAAAATTACTAATTATGAACAGAAATTATTTGAAGCTTTTGATTTCTATGTCTTGCATCCAACACTCAATTTGAGTTAGCATGGTCAAGTAACTGACCACCAAAAAGGCAGATCATTGCATTATCTTAAATGGCGCTGAAGGGAAGTTACCAACTCAAAAACTGGAAACACTAAAACCAGGTGGCGTCCTAGTGCCGATTTGAGGAACTGTCCACCACTCTATAGCACACAGTACAGGCTTGGTGACTCACGAATATTTTCAGTGTCATTTCTCTGTTAGCCCTCAAGATAATGCCAATGACAGCCACTAGTATCAAAGTTTTACAAAATTTTAATTGTTAACTTTCAGAAATGTTCCCCAACTTGTTTGCTCTTCATTTGTCCACCGTCCAAAACTCCGATTTTAGCCAACCATGTGCTCTAATGAGGAATTATCCTGGTTTGCCGAATGTTATGGAGACGTTCTGTCCTCTGACATACTCTCATGTATTCAACATTCATCTGACCACGACGTGTTCAACGGATTGATTAATTCTATTCAAAAGGTCTTTGAAGTAAATTCATTCGGTTTCAATGCCTCCTTTTGTATCATGGTCTTGAATATGGACTACAATAATTCGAATTCAAAACTGCCATCTGTGACCTGGACTGTCCTTGAAATTTCAGCATTTTGAGTCCGGAATTACAAGTTCAAATAAAACAAGCACATGGTCTCCTGCATTCACGCGCCAACAATTTCCTGATTCGTTTGAGCTCAAATCTCGTGTACAAAAATGAAAAAAGGTGATAAAGGGAAAAGATAAAAATAATGCTGGTTCAAAAGTAAAACGTTAGACCATTAACTTCAAGACAAATTAAGTGTCAAACGAAATAGATTAAGAGATTGTAAGGAGGAGTTAAATGTTGCTTGCAACTTGTCGCTACTTTTGCTCACAAATTGTCAAACCATGTTGACGAAAAAAAGTCGCGAGTCATATAAAAATGATTTCCAGTACAACGAGTTGCATCCTGAAAAAAAGAACACCCGTTGCACAAAAAGATGCTTGAGAAAGATGGATGAGTAGATTGATTTATCTTTACCAAAGTTATTCTTAAAAAAACCCACATTTGTTTGCAAGGAACAATTTTAAAAAGTCCCCAAGGGTTGCCTGACCTGGAATAACAATGTGTTGAAAAAATGTGCAGCCTTTGAATTAACAATTTTTTCAATGACGTCACATTAATTATAAGCTTGCAAAAGTGGAGAACATGGCTAGGCACCAGAATATTAACACAAAAAATGAAAATGGAAAACAGATTTTCAATATTCTCAATTTTATGACACAGCAAAGAAAGATAAGAATTTCAATTTATTTATGACATGACCTAGAGTCGCAATAAACATCCATTAGATTTTCATTGCAAAACAAATTGCAAGATATTTTGTGTGCCTGACATTTTGCTAGTCATGTTGCATTTCCTCTAAAATTGTTTTCATCCTCTCTTGATTTATTTCAAGCTGAAAACCTACATTTCTGAAAATGAAGTACAATCAATCACTTAGTTAAAGAAATTAACAAATTACAAAGATATTGTTGTTTATATAGACAATTTTAAAGAAAACCAACACTCTTGTCACCTTGATGGATGTTGCATTATTCAGCATGTCCCAAGCACATTTTGTTTGAGTGCCCTCTCTTGTTCTCAACATGAAAAACATATTGACAGAGCAAGGCTTCTTCAGCAAACAAAGTTGAGCTTCAATCAAAGAGAAAAGTGACAATCAGCGCCATCTTGAGGTAGATATGGATCTGGTCTTAATTTATGATAAGTCAGTGTGACTTTTTTAACGCAGTAATATTGTAGATGAGCTCTAAAAAACTTGAAATATGAGGAAAAATCCATTTTAAGACAGAATCCCTAATTTTGGCAACACCAAAATTAAGTGAAGAATAGCTCTGAAATCAAGAGACTATGCCTCTGTTTTGCCCCCACCTAGTGGCGATTTTCGTAACCTTGTTTTAACTTCTTCATAGAATAACTCTGGATTACATGTCTTTGAGAACCAATTATGGGAGAAATATAAGTAAAATAATTTTTCTGCTCCCCTTCCAATAAAAAGGTATAAGACAATACTCAACCTTCCAACGTAATTACTAGGCCCCGGGAAATAATTTTATTTTGCTGTGGAGCAGAAATCCCACACGTTTCACAGTGTAAGGTCAGCTGATGGTTGTCTTCAGCTGACCTTACTCCTCGAAACGTCTGGGATTTTTGCTCCACAGCAAAATAAAATTATTTTCCGTGGCCTAATAATTGCGTTTGTCAATCTATCCTCAAGCGTCTATTTCCCCTTTTATTGAACTTCATAAAACTCTCATTGTGAACTCAAATATGTGTACATGAATAGCGTTGTTCCAGGATTCGGAATTCGGATGGAGATGCGCTCCCTCGCATGGCTTTTTTGCATGATACGGATAAATATTGAACAAGCTTCAGTCTGGATTCAATCCACTCACGATTGAGATGGATTGATTCATGAAAAAAAGTCCTTAAGTTTCTAATTGACGGAAATTGCATAACATCTCCTTTTCTTCAAACCAACAATACTTTGACAAATCGAGTTCGATTTCCTGCATTTTCAAAGTCATCCTGTGATTCAATGCTTGACTGAAACTAGAGAGCTGTGACATCGTTTGTCGAGCTCTTCATGAGTAAATGGAGGAGAGACTCTGATTCATCAGATGACAATGATGCTTTGACACAAGTGGTTTTGGAAAATCCCCTCTCCATAATAATAGCCTGATATTTCAAAGTGTTTTAGCTTCTCGCTTTGCGTCATTTAGAAGTGGATGTGAAATCTACTATGGTCACAAGATGAGTGTGTCCAAAAGCGTTTGGAGATTGACTTTTTTGGTTGTAGTTGCTTTGCTGGATTTGGCTCGATCTTTGGATGTGGAATGTGGCTATGAAAGCCAACGAAATATGGTTTCATGTCGGTGTTTGGGCAATACCCAAAGTGTGGGCTTTGAAGACCTGAGTGACGTGGTGAATGATTATGTGCGGGATCGGTTCTCGAACCTGGTCTTTCATCATGTGCAACTCCGAGATTGTGACCGTGTCATGATCACGCTCAATTTGAGGTGAGATCGAGGTTTCGTGCTTTGTTACTTTGTCACTGATTTGTTCAGATTATGCACAAAGAACAAATATGATTTCGTGTTGAACAGGTTATACTAATTTTTATTTGTATTAATATTTTCACCTTAATTATTCAAGCTCTCAAATATTTTTTTTTTATTTTGAAAAGTTGCAAGATTTATAATGTAAGGCATTCCGTTTTTTTGCACTAGTTCAGGAACCACTGTACGTCAGGACGAATTTCATAAATACACACTGGGTCCGCCCGATCATTGTACTAAAATGTGAGGTTTTTGCAACAAATGTATTGTTCCGTTAAATTTTCATTGTACTAATCGGACCCAGTGTGTATTTTGAAAGTAATCCTGGCTTAAGCCATCCAAGGACATCTTTAGATATGAACAAATGTCGCAACTTTTTTGTTATGACTATCCTTGGTCACAGCCACTAAGGCACGCTGCCAATTCAGCCTGATTTTACCTACAGCCTAGAAGGACAGTTTTCGGTTGTGTTGGAAGCAGTTGGAAAGCAGAAGAGCACCTTCCTCCTTTTTTTGAGCGTGATCAAACTTGAACTCGAAGATCGAAAAAAGTGCTTTTGATTAAGGGGAGAGGAAATACAAATATCCTTCGAAGTATGTTTAAAGCAAGTTTTCAGTGGCAGTTTTAGTTATTGCTAAGTTTTAAAGTTGAAATTTGACCAACAAGATCCAGACAATGAAAACCATTTCTTATTTAAACATATTTTAAGCCCACTTGATCATCACCCTGGGTGACCAAGACTAGTCATAACAAAGCTTCGACCTCAATCCATTATTTTTCGAAATCCTTGAGCCATCCTTGACTAGTTTCAGTGTCTTTCGATGTTGGACAAATGACTGGAAAGATGCTAAAACTAAAGACGATAAAGCGTCTTTGGTTAAATCAAGCAAAACTGCGTAAACATGGTCCCAAAGTAAAATTATTTCAGCGAAAGATCTGGATGAATGAATTCATTTGGATATCAGTCACAAAACCAGTTGATTGTACTGTTTTACCCTCCGCATGGTTGGTCACTCAACATCTAGACATAGATCTTTTTCAACTTTTATTACTCAATTTTCTGGAGATATCACGGGTATGTTTGGGTGAAATATTGTCTAAATCAACGAAACCTTTTTCAACGTATCCTATCAAACAAAACTCTAATTTTGGCCTTTGAGAATTTCAATAAAAACTAGACGTTGAAATTTGGTGCAAAAATTTTTATCAGCGGTTTTTGATGCCTTCAATATTTGTAAGCTAATCCTAAGGAACATACCATCCACCAAAGACAAATAGTTGGACCAACGATATCATATAAAACACGGTGTAATTTCCAATAACGAGACCATTGAGAATCAACCTCACAATAAGATTTATTACAAATGTCTTTGAATGTTAATGATGAAGTCCAAGGTACATGTTTGAGGTGAATTAAAAAATGCTGTATTCCAATTCTGAAATGTCGAATTGTTTTTTCCAACCCTACGATTTTTTTTACCAAATTTGAATTGGTAAATCGGCTTAACCAACCAAATCACATGAAGTAGAACTAGTTCTCCTTGGAAATATATTTTTCCAGTCTTTCTCTATTTTTTCTCTATTCTTTTCTACATTTTCTATAATTTCTAACTTTTTCTACATGATACGTAAATTTAAATTCAAATGCATTTGTAATTTCCTTCCAGAACATTTTCCATTGAAGGTCGTTACTTTAACATCTCCTACGTGAGCTTCAATAAGATCCAAAACCTGGATCTCTACATCGAAAACATCGACTTTGGTTACACAAACTTCGTGTTCGAGGACGTCCGTCGCCTCAAATTGTCTGGACGCTTAGACAATCCCTCAACATCAGTCCAAATATGGAGTCGGGATTCCAACTATGGGATCGATAGGAGCGACATTTTGTTTCAAGATTTCCTTGCTAGGTCCAGGATTGAATTGATAAATATCCAAGTAAGAGCCATCCTCAAATGTGAAGATGGTGCCATTTGAATGTCCTATTCTTTGGTGCTTTCTAGGACGCGAATTCCGTTCGTGTTGTTGATTCGGCCTTTGAGAATCTCAGGAAGGCTGAGGTCATTCGAACGGATCGTTGTCACGTGGGACTCACCACTCTCGAGGAGGTGGATTGCTCCAATATGGACGCGCTTTTCGTCTCCACTGTTCCTTATACATGTAAGAATGCTTAAGTTTTCTTTGCACTTGACAAATAGTGTAAGTTTTGAAAAAACACTTGCTCGATTGCAGGCAAATAGTCACAAAAAACAGTCACAAGAAAATTTGTCACGAGAAAAAAAGGTCATATAAAAATATCTTACTTTAAAATTGTCACAATAAACAGGGCGCACAATTAAACGCTCACGGTAAAAGGGTCACATGGTAAAACGGTCACAATTAAAAGGTCTTGTTACAAAAGTCAATTTTCCATGAACATTATTGCTCAAACAGGAATATCTTGGAAGTCCATGGGCAGATCTTGAAAGTAGGGTGCAATTTTGGCTTTTAGGGAGAAGGGCAACAACTTCCTTCAGGGTTTGGTGGATCCAGGGCAACTTTTTGTGACCTTTTTGCTGTGACCTATTTACCTGTGACCTATTTACCTGTGACCTATTTACCTGTGACCTATTTACCTGTGACCTATTTACCTGTGACCTATTTACCTGTGACCTATTTACCTGTGACCTATTTACCTGTGACCTATTTACCTGTGACATATTTACCTGTGACCTATTTACCTTCGACTGTTTTGTCTGTGACTGAACTATCAACTAAAAAGTGGAGCTTCTCCTAAATGTGTCTAAGACCTTACATTTATTTGAGGGGGAGATGGTATAGCGCAGTTGGTTAACGTGCGACCGAGCTATGCTCGGGAACATGGGTTCGATCCCAGGTCTCCCCCCAACCATCCCCTCTCAATGGTCTAGTGGATAATCCGCCTCGAACGGCGACTCCAAAGAACCCAGAATGGGCCCCATGACAATTAATATTGTATCAACCTTATATATCTGTATCCAATGAGAGATCTTCTCGCAATAAAACATTATTATTTATTTAGTTTAGTTGAAGCAATCAAATTTGGCATAGGAAGTTTTTTACCCTCAACTAATGTTCGAAAACACGTTTTTTCAGCTGCTTCAAGTGCCGTCCTCACCCATCCGGCCTTCATAATTGTTCTAGTCTTAATAGTCATAGCTGTTCTAGTGGGGATTGCAGCTCTCATTTATGCCAAACAATGGAAAAAGAAGAAAGAATTGGAGCTTCTTGGGTTCCCACCTCCTTCATCCACAATGTCAAGAACAACACCCCCAGCCTCATCGGCCAGATTGAGTAATCGACAATTCACAGTGCGCTCATAAAACCAATCTTTATTTGTATGTATGACTTCATTGATTTGGTATTTTTTTATCATTATACACCTTGTGGCCCCTCTTTGCCGTGGTAGCTCACCAATCCAATCAAAGTGATAAAGTCCGGGGACAATGTGTGCTCATCCAATTTTTGTTGAACTTCCTCATGTATTTCCAATGGCAAGATCTCCATGAGGGTTTTGGCTGCCATCTTTCTCATTGAATTATTTTTGATGGGCCCTCTTGGCAGATCTGTAAACGCCACAAGACTTTAAAAATCGGCTCAACGTTAACATACTTCTCATGAAATTGTTCCGAAAGTTTATGAGAAGCTCACACAACCTCGAAAACATATCCCATTAAGGAAGTCACATTTCCATTACAATTTACCTCCATAAGTGACAAAGGCAAATTCATAGATGGTTTGGATGAGAGTGCCCAGGTTGTCTTTGTAGTTGGGAGCACTGATGAGTTCTTTAAGGGTGTTCAATTTAACTGGATCAACTTGTCGGTACCATTCCAATTTGTCCTTTCCTTGAGCAATCATGTCTCTAAGGTAGCTTTGCTCATCCATCCATGATTTGAAGGATCTTTGGAACCCTTCAGGTCCAAATTCCAAAGCATAGATCGCAAAACAGATAAGCATGAAATACCTAAAAATAAGACCATAAATTGCGTTTGGAGAAATTTCTTTGCAAAAATATGTTCTAACCTTTCCATAAAATTCAAAATCAGTTCCCTCCAAACCACTTGCTTGTCCTCATGGGCCACATCATATTTCCATTTCGTCTCAATAATGCATTCTCGAAAATTTTGCAATCCTGATCCTTTGGGAGGTGGACCACAGATATCAATAATGCGATCCAGAAATTGCTTGACCGCGTGCGCTTTTTCCTCCTATTAAAACACTCGGAATTGACCACGAAAAAAAATCACCTTAAAACCTTCTATCTATTTACTTTTTGGAGTAGTTCCTTGATGACGTCAAATTCCCCTCGAAGAAGATTATCTTGCTCATGATTGATTTTGGGTTTATCTTTGGTTTCAAAATGTGTGGCGATCAGTTTGGCAATTGTGCCATCTGGAACCAAATTGAGCTCTTGTAATTGTTTCAATTCAGTTCGAATTTGAATCTCTTTAATCAAACAAGCCACAATCATCCCTAAAAGAAGAGTCGGTATACGTGATTCTAAATAAATCTACCACTCAATGAACCAATCTATACCAAGTGTCGTTCTTCCTCTTCCCATTTGACAACTGAAAACGCATTGAGAAGCTACTGGTTCTGCTTTCAAGACGTCCACAATCATGTCCAAGCATTCTTCACTAGGGCTGTTTTCTTCGGAAATAGGAATCTGTGAGACTTGAAGGTGCGGAAATTTGTCTGATAACGTTGACCAAACCTCGTGGAGACCTTGTAAAGATTTGACCTAAGAGTGACAATAATTACAAGGGGGAAAAAGTCGATACCGTGGCATGAATAGCGAGATTACCTTGACAGATTCAAGGACATCTGACCTTTCCAAAGGGTTCTCGGTGAATCCAGAGTCTTTGTGAACCTTTAAGGTGGAATCACCGGAGATGTCCATTCTCATCTTTGCCAAATCCATGATGGAAACTTGCAAAGCTTGATAATCGTCCAAAGATGCTTCCAATCTCAAATTTTCATGCATTCTAGAATATATAGGAATTGAATGAAAAATATGATTAACCGAGTGGAAAATACGTAAAAAAGGCACAAAAAAGGGAGTATCAAATTGGATGGGCACAATGTTCATCTAATTGAGATGTTCACTACATATTCAAATACTCTTTCAATGGAGAACTGAAAGTTTAGTTTATGTAAATATGTAAGATATGAGATCAAAAGTTGAACGTAGCATGCATGGAACATGGAAACACAGTAACATGGAAAACAAGGGTTGAAAATTAAATATGTTAAGAAATGAAAGCTAAAAATTAGACAATATGAAAGAAACTCTTTGGAATGAAGCAACATTTTTGTGAGCTCAAAAAGTCAATTCTAAATTTCTCAAACAATTTTTTATATCGGATGTGAAGTAAAAAGGAAATGCTGCTTTTTCATCCCTTGTTTAGTTCACAAGCAAAATATGTTTTGGTCATTCAGAACATGCTTTTTTATTCTTTAACTTTGGTCAGTGAAAATCGTTAAGAGAGACAACACTTGGCCGTTTTCCAAAGTTTAACCTTTTTATCAATGTGCTCAAAGGGTCCAATAAGACTTTTATTAAATCGAATTCCGAACTATACCAAAAGCGTTATTGAATTTAAGGATGATTTACACACTGAAATAACATACACGACATTTGGATTACTATAAAATGCGCTTTTGCCATCATACGAAAATTTACCACATTTAAGATTATTACATAAACCAACTCTTGTTAATGATGTGCGTGATTTTCCCAAATTTAAGGTAAGATTAATTCCTGTCGGCCAACTACTAACGCCATTGTTCATGTTTCTTGCCTTTGTGGATCTCGTGGTGCAAATGGAACCTTGTTAATATAGATCACCGGCTCCTTCCTCATATTGAACCATAAAACCTTATTAGGTTTATTTTCTGACCCATGATTAACCTTGGCTAAAACGTTTTCAAAGCCATTAATCGCAGGTTGAGCCGTTCCAAAAACCGGAAATCCTTTCACCTACGGAAAAAGGATAGCATCAGGGTTACAAATACGTACCCAAAAAAAGAACATGTCTTACTTGTCGAAAATTGGGTGCCCCATCCACTTTGCAACCCTTACCCAACAAATGAATGTCTTGAAAATGATCGTTCTTCAGGCGACATTCTTGAAGAATGTCTCTGGCAGAAAAGTTGGACATTTCAATATTTTGCTTCCTTCTCTCCGATCCTCTCCATATTCACTGATGAAGAGTACAAAGATATGCATGATCTGCCCAATAATGTCACCCATAAACTTGGATCAATTGCAGGGACATCTCTTCAAAGGTCCTGATCATCTCAAGAATTGATAGGTCGCTGTCATTACTTCACTTGAAAAAAAATTAAGAGCAATTTTATAAGAGCCTAAAAATGGTCACACTGGCTTACTTACAGCATACTTCTTAAGACAAAACTAAAATGGCGGAAAAAGTTAATGTTTCGTAATTTGCACACTATAAAGACATTTTTATGGTGAGTCCAGTCTGCAAACATGCTGTGTCAGCGAATTCGAAGGTTAGGATCAAAAGCAGTCGGGCGTTCTATGGCAGGATTTATTTCATGGAATCATTGTATGAATGTCATATGAATTTGTGAATTGTAAGCAGTTAAGAATATTGGTCCTAGCACCCTTGAAAATCGGGATATCTGGGATAAAACCGGACCTCTTTTCGGATCAATCGCCCACGGAGAGTAGTTCTATAGCGATCATCGAGACCTTCGTCATATTCACAGATGTACGTTCCTTTATCTTCAGGATACACCTAAAAGAAAATCGATCACCCTTAAAATATCATGATGCATATTAGATCTTATAATTTCATACCCGTGTTATTATGAGAGTTTCACCGTCATTTTTCAAGTAAGCCCTTGACCTAGCATGAAAAAAAGATTGTCAAGCCAAGGATCAAAATCAAAGGTTGTTGTTGAATTACCCGAAATAGTCGTAGACATCGGTATATCGGCCTCTTGGATAATGAGAATCAAACACCCGGGTCCATTTTACGGCAGGTTTTCTGGTGTATAGGTATCGAACGGGACTCACACGGTCGTCCAAATCGCAGACAAGTTCGGCTTCCCATTCACATTTCTCGCGGCCAGAACAATCGCTGACTCCACGAGTCGTGTCATATCGGCGTCGGTTGTAGTCATCGGGATATCGATCCCGATAATCATAGTACCTTGAGAAATGGAAGGGAAAAAAGAAATTAAACAAAAAATCCCTAAATAGTGTTGTTCTAGATCAAGGTGTTTCAAAAATCATAAAAAACGGAATCTTTGGTTTTAATGAAACATCCAAACTCAAATTTTTGGATGCCGATTTAGGGGGCCTCTCAGTCACAAAATTGAGGGTTTTTTAGAAGGCTAAATCTAGGTCGCTTGATAGTTGGACAGCAACAAAATCAATTGTCAAAGTGGCAGGTCGTTATGAGATCTGCAGATCTGTACCGGGCAAACTAGTCTCTACATAGATTTGATAAAGCCACCCTAAAATCTAAAGACTCTTGAAAGACTTCAGCTGATATTTTCGTGGCTCACATGCTTCATCGCTTAAGTGCTTTATCCTATAATTTGACCAATTACTTTTTCAACGTGGGAAGGAATTTTTAAGCTAGCAGATTGTAGGAGTATAAGGAAAAGCGGTCATGCAGTTAAGCAGAGAAGCCACAAAAATATCATCCTTTTTTGGATAGTGGGTGTCAGGATCGGAGGATTGAGTTTCGCCCAGCCAGCGAAGCCAGCCATCACATCGGCCAAGTTTTTCTGATGGGCAATCACATGTTTGGTATCGGAATGGTTCTCCGTCTGTGGTTGAGGATTAAGGTCTAAAAGTTTCCTTGAGCAAGGTCCGACTAAGACCCGAAAAAAGTATGTATGCCTTCCATATTTGGATTCGGAGACGGCGGATCATGGTGTAAGGGAATTTATTTAAAGATGGCGAATGGGAATAATTTCTGACCACATGTGGTATAATTAGTTTAAAAATGTCTTGCAACACTGGTTTATGCGCTCTCTAGTTCTTATAGATCTGGCTAGCATAAGGATGGTTGACATAGGCAGTTTTCCCATCAACACCGGCACCGGTATCGGTAATAACCTAGACATCGATACAGGTTGTGAAAGAGCTTATGCATGTAGTACTTTTTTCGCAGTTTTCAAAAAATCACGAAACCAAATGCCGGTGCCGACACCGGCTTTCCGCCCACCAGTAATCTGGCATCTTACTTAAAATTAAAAAGACTTCTGAATTTACAAATACCTTCTGGTATCAGTTGGGTAGTAATGGCGAAGATATCGCTTGGTTCGGATCTTC
Source organism: Tigriopus japonicus (assembly GCA_010645155.1). NCBI lineage: Eukaryota > Metazoa > Arthropoda > Copepoda > Harpacticoida > Harpacticidae > Tigriopus > Tigriopus japonicus. The sequence continues at coordinate 789,216 of CM021316.1, read as the reverse complement.
TGGTGAGATATCTCGTTCTCCGTAGCATTGACGGCGGAAATGTGAGATTTATCCGGTTTATTTTCGCCCTTAACCTTAAGAGAAGTGGTCAAAGTAGGTCCAGGTACCAGAATCCGTGCCCGTCTAATACTGTTGGACTTGGCCGAAATGATCACGGCGTCATCATCAATGGGATCCGGATCCGATGGATATGTGGATGCGGTGGGTTGAGTGAGAGCGGATAGAACTCCACTCAAAGCATCACTTTCGTAATTGGAATACGGGCAAGTAGAACCAGATCCGGTTTCGTATCTTTCGCGATAAAACCGATAAATGTCACTAGTACCACTGTAACGAATGTCTCGAAGCCTTCCTTGGATCCTATATTTCCCTGAGCCATCGAAACGGAGAGCGTCCTAGAAAATTATACCCTTGGTCAAGAACTACTGGAATATGGACAAAGAGGAGGGGGATACAATTTTTTATTTTTGTTGGAAACAAATGACGGCTTGCTTTTGTGACGAAGTATCCATATTTGAATGTTCAGCTCAAAAGAGCGTCGGAGTGAAAAGTTATGCCTTCACAAAGCCATTTATTGAGGAGAGCTTAATGTAAATGAACTTACGCTTTTTATGGTTAAAATATGATGATAGAACAAATTCATTTTGTGAACACTAAAATTTATCAATGGCCACGAAATTCTTAATTGAAAAATGTTTTATGCCAAGCCTTTCAAATGGAAGAAAATAAGAAAGGAAAAGAAAAAAGGGAGAGTATGATTTGTAAATCAATCAGGTATGACAAAAGGAAAAAAATATCAAGAAATGTCCAAATGATTATGCTCAGACCTTTGAGAGAGCATAACTTCTGACTCAGCCAAATTATAGAATTCAAAACCTATTTGTTCGATTGAGACAAAAAATAAATATTCTGGTTCTAATGAACTGAGTTCAGGTGTCAAGCAGTCCTTGGTTACATGGAAATTTATGAGTAAAATAAAATGGATACCCACATATTTTGCATCATAATCATCGCCTGTGCGAGATCGGAATGCTCCAGAGCCACAGTCATCCTTTCGAGCATCATAGTAACGATCGTGGCATTCCACGTATAATTTGACACCTTGAATGTAGCGGTAGTAGCCGTAATTATCACGGTATTCCCGGCCATCGTCGCTTCGAAGGTAACTTTGGGGAGAGGCTGTCACCATGAGCTATGAAAAATTGAAGATATGTTAGTTTGTTCATGGAAATATGAGCTCGTAATTCATATATATCTTGATATCACTTTTTATCACGTTGGGAGACTTATCTCTCAGAGTCAAGTTTTTCACCTTGTCTTCGAAGCTTTTCTTGCGGGAGTAAAACGACAACGCCTTAAGACGGAGAAATCGGACCAATTTGTAAAGAACCGTACAACGGGTTTATCAGATTTTATGATCTGGCAAAATTGAAACTGGCATGATGACACAAACTAGCACTATTTTTTACCAAACATGGAGACATTATACCTCAACCCTCTTGTCATTCCCATCTACAGTATTGGTTATGTTTTTTTTTAAATTTTTTTGCAAAAAAAAAAAATATTCAAAACAACGTTAGTGACTCTGGCTTCTTTCCCCTCGCGAAATTTAGCTAAAATTGAAAACAAGGCAACATAAAGGAAATAAAAGCACATGTACCTAATGAAATTGTATCTGTCTTTTTGGTTACTGTACATTTTTTGTGACATTAACCGTTTCCAAGTTACGGACGGGGTTTGCTGTTCCGTTTTTTACGTATCACCCGGTAAGCTATAATTTCATACCGATGACATCATGGTCTGATCCATCTCCAAATGAAGTAAAAATCATTTATCAGAAAAGCATACTCTTTGGTTTCGTTTCTTAATTCTATGTTGAAATTATGATAATGAGATATTAATATTTCAAAAAAAAAAAATTGCAACTTTTACTACAAGCTTTAGGAGCCTATGCTTTGTCCACTGATTCTGAAGGTTCTATTGTTAGCCGATATATATGGGCAATCTGACACTTTCTCCAAAAGGTATAGTACAGTAATACCCTATAATGGTATAATTTATTGTTTCAATGTCGTAAAAGTTATATCTTCTGACAACAAAACTCTCACTATTTTCTCGATGTAAATATGAAAAAAGTAATAACAAAGTCGGCCTATGAGTTTTTGAATATAAAGCATTTCAAAGATATTAATAACCTCTGAAAGGAAATTTTTGGTCACCTCCAAGAAAAAATGCTGTACATTCTTTTGTCTTTTTCGGTAAACTCTTCATTACTTTCCTAGGGTAAGATATTCGAAAGTAGACCTATATCTTCCAAGTTGCTGTTGAACCAACCCACGGTCTGCCTTTAAAAATACAATTAAAGGAAACTTTGAACAATGACAACTCACCGTTAATGCTCCGAGAAGGAAAAGTTTGATCATGTTGTTGAGATTTAATGTGTAGCCGGAGATCTCAAAATTTCATCGACTTGATCCAGGCACTTTTCGATGTCGACTGATCGCAAAATCTGATTTAAGGCCTTTTCTTGAAAGGCATCCGAGCGGAAACGCCACAAGAAGAAAGATACATTCGGGGAGTTTCATCGCCGTTTATTTACTCTTACGTGAGGTAAATTTGGGCGGGGTCCTCCCGTTTCTCCGCCTCACAAATAAATCTCGAAATGACTCGTCTATAATACTCGATAGACCACGAAAACAGCAAAGTAGTCCAACGCTCTCTATGTTGAGTTGGCTTATTCATTAAATCGATATTCAAATTAGAAAACTTTGACTTCCGAGGTGCGTTGAAAAGTTTTCCCGTTTGATTTGATTTTGTTGCCTCCAAGTTTTTGGATACAGAAGTCTTTGGGGAAAGCTAATCAAAGAGTCGTTGTGTTCAAATGCTAAGTGGATGGAATTAGCTTGAAGCGAATTAACTACCCGGAGACACAGTTGCTTTCAAACATGCCTATTCATTGTTGCATAGCTAATCAAGACGCTCGTAGATTCATGCTTAAAATCGGAAAGCTTGGAGAGTCTCTTAACCTTTCACACCTAATTGATTCTTCTTGCCCTATTTAGCGAGCATTGCCTCCTAAGATTATCTGAAATCTATCATTTTGAATCTGTTTTCTAAGGGTGTTATACACTAGTAATCAGTACCACGTAATGTACTCTCAAGGACTTGTTAATGTTTGTAGTCGAGGGAAGGAGGGTGAAATTGCTTCACCTTGCGAGACTCCACCTCAATGTCAAGATCGATTTGGATGATATGGTTGATGTCGCCATATATTCAAATTAGGCCTGATATCAGTGTCAAGACATGATGCTTCAAAAGATCGCATAATGAAGTTATTTACCAAGGAAAATTTGTTCGCTTGAAAGACAAGTAAGGTCGGGTGAAGGTTGTTACAATAAAGGACGATGTATTTAAACCTTGAAACACGCTTTCTGGAATATGATTTCAATTATGTTTTCATCCAATTTAGTTTGACTTAGGTCTTGTCAAATTCAAGAGTGAAAACTTAAAACTCGATAATTTTGTGTTTAGAAATTTAGAAGCTTATCCTCCCTAGTTGTACACAAAGATCATAACACATTTACAAAATTTGGATGACCAATTTTCGAGTTATATCGAAAGATCTAACCAATCAACTTGTCTTGTTTCTTTGTCTCAAGTGGCCAATATCTTGCCAGAGATAAATCCCCAAGCAATGCACACAAGAAAGGTAAAGATTACTTTCAAATAAACCATTTAAAGACTGTCGTAGGAAACCTGAAAAGAGTACGCGCAACTGTTTCAATTTTTAAAAGTATTAGTAGTAAAATTAGCACAAGAAAGGTGCTCAACACTTGAGGTAAACAATAGACTGGCCCTTGAAGTCAAACTTGTCTCAAGCTCTTAAAAGAGTGACCAAATTTTTGGAGTCTATAAAAACATCATGAATTTATTTCTTGTTGGATCGGAAATTATAGTTGAATCCATCCTCAAATCGATCAAATTGCACATCTCCTGAAGGGAAGAACCTTTGTGGGTGAAGAGGATCCTCCAGACTCAAGGGATTCAATTCCTTGGGTTTCTGGGTCACGGGCTCCCTGTACAAACCGGCCAAATGTCCTGCCAAGTTGCCAGCCAACAATTCAGGCTGTTGATGAGTGGGATCATAGGGGTTAACAAACGGAGAAGCTGGGAGGGCATCGTCATAATATTGGTAATCGTATTCAACATCCTCTACAGCCGCCGCTGCAGTCTGTCCGCCTGAAGGAATGTGGTCACCTTCCAAGATCCTAAAACAACCGGTTTTCAAATAAGTCTTCCTTCTTTTTATTGACAAAGAGTATAGTTTACCTGAATCCGTTGACTCCGGCTTCATATTTGACTGTGTAGGTCTTGCCATCGTCTCCGACATATTGGTATTGTCCAATGCGGTTATTGTTTCCGGTAGATTCCTCTTTGATCGCAACGCCATCTTCTTGTTGAGTGGCATGGCCGAATTTGTTGTTGCCCACATTGAAACGTTGCTCCTGAAGGATCTTGGCCAAGCTTGGGTCTCCATTGTAAAGTCCAATTTGAGGAGCTCCGGAAGCCAAAGCAACAATAAGGGATAAGGTGGCAACCTTTGGATATGAAAAACGAGTACAAGTGAATAATAAAAATACTAATAAAGAATTCGTGCTGCCATATTTTATGGCAGATAAGGACTTCTGCCTGTTGAAAAGTTTAGTTATGGTCAACTTTTGACCCAAAAACAAAATGGCAAAACTTTGCCAAGACTCGAACTCGAAACACATCAGTTTTCTTAAGTTGTTTGATAGTCGACCTAGTTGACAGGAAATCTATGATTTATTAAAAAGTTGAAAAAAAAATAAAAACTGAAAAAAGTCGAAAGCAAACCCAACTTTGCATATAGATAACAAAACCATGGGCTTACAAATCTGTTCATGATGTCTGAAATATGTTGGGACCACTTGACTGAGTAGAACGATTTCAAAGTTTTTTCGACTTCACTCCTCAAAGTGTGGACCAATACTGATGCTCAGGACAAAGATCAGCGTGGATAATAATTATTGCGGGAACCCGATTGACTACCTGATAGCGTCCACGACAATCCCGTTTTTTTCAGGCAACACATCATGGGCCACATTCTTGCCGTTTGTCCATTCGCAGTTAGACAATAGTTAGGCGTCAGTTCGGTTAGTTCAGGCGACCATTGGAAGGAAGTTTTAGCTCTGTGTAGGTCCATCCAAACGCCACGCCCTTATTATGTCGGCAACACTGAAGAGTATTTGCAAGTAGTTTATGTGGGGAATTTAGATGACGTGCCATTCTTCGACGAACTTCATGTTTTTTCTAGTGATTGCGAAATATTTGAAAGGTCTGACCAACTTTGAGCGGTAGGGCAATGTAGATGAGATTATTGTTGACCCTTTTTTAGATATATGAAATTCAAAATAGGGATTGAACCTTGGAAATTAAGTCAAGTGCTAGAGTCTATATTATTTTTGAACTTTTGCCATTTAAAGGACAATAGCATTCGTAAAAATTGCCTCTTGCTAAAAAAACATTTTTAACTTTTTCCTTAGGAGTTTTACTTTAATTTGGTAGACAATATTTTTCCTGCTAAAGTCCGTAAATCTCAATTTTCAAAATTTGTTTTCTTTTAACGATTTTTTTGTGCAACTTCCAATCTCTGACTAATATATTTATGAATTAAATATACATAAACACAAACTTTTTAAATTCATTCACTAATGCATCATAAATGCTCAAGAGGGCTTACCCAAAATACAAAATTCTTTACAAAATGGAATTTGTTTTGAAATTAGACATTCATAACCAAAACTACTGTCAAACACGAAAAAACTGCGCCATCTATTGAGGCAAATTGAAAATTGTATTGTTAAATCACTTACATGTCAAGAATACCACCAAAAACGGTCAAATGCATTATATTCGCCAAAAACAAATTTGGAAAATCGGCACACACAGACAAAAATACCAAATAATGGCGTTATCAAAAAATGTTTCTTAAATATCTGACAGTTTTTTTTCAAATATTTAGCAAATATCTAGGGCTTTTGAATAAATATGTATTGGATGTTTTGACACCTTTTGCAAATATTTTTCCGGGCCCTTAGTGATCAAACTAAAGCTCGAACATAGAAAGAGGTACTTTTGATTTAGGGGGAGAAAACACAAACATTCATTGTGGTATCATTGCAGCGAGTTAATAGTGGAGTTTGTAGTTATTGGTGTGTCTTAAAGTTGAAATATGATAAGCAAGAGCCAGGCAACAAGTACTGTTTACTGATTTGAATATTTGCTGAGCCCCCTTGATCATAACCCTGGGTGACCAAGGCTAGTCATAACAAAACTTCGACCGTACGCACTTTTGCCAAGGTATTGAAAATAAAACTTTCTTCCATCTTTCTTTGTAATTATATCAATAAAATCTAAAAAGGGAGTTAAAATCTATGCAACTATTTGCCTTTTGCTTTCAGACAAACGACCCCTCATATCTGAGCAAAACCCACTTCAACTTTTTGCACTTAAGTAGGAATATCACATGCCCCAACCATGGATGTCCTAATCGTTCGTAGTAAGAATGAGTGCAGCTACACGTAGATCGGATCACGAGATTAAAGTGTGCCGTCTGCGAGGTGAAGCCTACAAAAAAGCCCTTGGGCCAAAAACGTACGCTTTGGAAAAAAGTTGATGTCCTTCGGAATGGAAGTTTTCAAGAATGAACGACACGCTCACATGCAACGGAATACTAAGGAGAAGAAAACCCGAAACACTGCTGGTTTGTCTTTGTCACAAAAAATAATTTATTGGTGATATGCAATGACAACTTGAAATGTTAATAATAGTTATGCTGTATGTAGTAAGGTAATTGCAATAATCCTACAAGAATCATAACACTCTTGTTTAAACTATAGGAATTGTCTTCATCTAGTAGAACTCTGTATGTGTGGAGGAGAATGGGAGGCGAAGGACAGGTTGCGTGGGTCTGGCCAAAGAGTCCCCGACTCAATTTTGTCCCAATGGATTATCTGTTTAGACTGCTGCTTCGAGCTGTCTCAATTTACTCGAATAGCTGGTTTCAATTGAGAACTCAATTGAAAACCTCGGATTGTTGAACAATTGTAGAACAATTTTATCACAAATCAAGTAACTTGTATGAGTTTTACAACAACGCTGACACACTAACATGAGCTGAACCCTAAGAAAAGGAATGCCTTTCCTGGTGGAAATGCACTGACAAGGCTTTTGTTTGAAGTTTCTGTTTGCTTGACACCCGCATGACACTCAATCCAGAGCTCATTTTGCAGCTCCCAAAAGCCGTGATGGAATCAGAGGTCCGCGTTGTGTCAGACCTTCGAAGCGTTTGAAGGTGTAGTTGATGAAGACCCAGTCCTTGTAGGAGTTATCATTGGGCGACGAAGAGGAGCTCTGGGCTTGATTGTTATTGTTGTAAGGCATAGGGATCTTCAGATCCACATCCGGGAAGTCATCAAAGTTGGAGGTGTCATCAATGGATTTGACCTCAACAGGTATGGCGGCTGGACGATCGCGGATGTGACCCCAATCCACACCCAGGAAGAAGGGCAATTTCTTGATATCATCCAAGGTCTTGACACGTTTTTCTTCCTCACAACAGAATCTGGAAAGTATTCAGAATCGTATTAGACTTGAAAAGACTTCAAAGGTGGAAGATTTTATTAAAAAATATTCAGCATTATTTGTAAGTGAATGTGGGCCTTAAAATGCATTTGAGTTGTGATTTGGAAATGCTATATTTCGAGTTTTTATCATCTTGCAATAAAAACCCAATACATTGGGAAGGAAGATTTGGCACAAGAGCTTTCACCATAATATCCCCTTCCTTGAAAATTATTTGATGTAACACCAGTACAAAACTGTCAATTTGCCTAAACCAACAAAAGTTGAAGAATATGCGTATGAGCTTTTCAGTCTCTCCACTTAATACAAGAAAATCAGTGTCAAAAGTTTGCAAAAGCACAAAAAATGTAAAAATAAAAAAGGCACAAGATTTCAACAAAGAAACCAGACTTACAAAGGAGTATGTTTTTGGAAATGCATTGTCAAAATAAGATGAATTTTTTGAATGAAAATAAAAGTAAGGGTAATTCTTCTTTCTTTTACGGTCTTCTCAATCTGAATGCAAGGAAGGAAAGAAAGTGTCCTTTAGCTAAAAACAAAAAAATCGTCAAGCTTCTTGTGTACGTCAAATTCTTTGAGATTTATGGCTAGGAAGTCCAGAACAAGCAAAAGAAAAAAAAGAGTTTCTCTCTATTACATGTCGCGAACCTCGTGGTCATTGCATCCTAGAAATTTGAAAGAATACTAGAAGCTTGATTAGTATCCTTACTCTCATCAAGAGGGCACTTTCCTTCTTTACTTCAAAATCGAAAAAACGCAATTGAAAGAAGGGTCTCCCTTGCTTTGCTTTTATGCCAGAATTTCATCTAAAATCTCGCACTTTTTATACATATTCTCTCCTTATTCTACTCCAACTTTAACAAGATGCCTAATCCTAAGCGGGATCAATCTCGTGCACGTACTCTTCCAATAAAAATGGCTCTATCATGGCCCATCACCAAAAGTGGCGAGATTAGTTAATCAATCGATCTTGTGGTTTGTTTGAATTTGTCAAAGACTTACTTCATTATGGTGATTTTTGCCGCTTCTGAGATGGGCACTTCCGGCGGAAACACCAGCGTCTCCTTCCAGTTCATGATCTTGCGGTATGTTTCTTGTGGGTTCTCACTACAAAACGGTGGATAACCGATAAGCATCTCATACATGATCACCCCCAAGGACCACCAATCACAAGCCGACGAGTATCCGTTCTGAAAATAAAGTGGATTGATTTATCAATAGGGACGTGAAATGAGTTATGTAGACGGTCATGCTGGCTAACAATCGTCCCAGTAGCAAATTATCCATTTTTTTGTGAAAAATCGGACACGCACACAATTTCTCACTTTGAGAAAAATTTGAGGTGACTTGTTCTAAACATTAGGAAGTTTTGTGGGGGGTTCAAACTAGTGATGGAAACAATCCAATCTTCAATCATATTCACGATAGGTTGCCCAACTAGGTCTGCCAATTAGCCTTCAGAGTCTATCATTTGTGGGTTGAATTCCATGAGGAAAAAGGCTTTCTTCTGAAGGTGAGCGCAAGTGGCACCCCTTGCTTTATTCGTCTTTGGCTCAGGGGCGCTATGTAGAAGGAACTTGCTTCTTGATTTAGCAAGATGTTGTACTATGTGAGGGGTGATGGCAAACCTAAAGCTAGCAACCTCGCGTGAGAAAGATTGAAAGATTGTTTTTTTTCCATCAGTAGTTCAAACTTGGCTCATCAAAAAATGACCGTTGCCCTGGTTTGACAACAAAACTAAATGGCGGCATCTGCCCAAGATAACGAAGCTGGATTGGAGAATATCGTCTGTTAAAACCCCCACACAGTTTTCCGTTTTCAAGACTTTTGCTTCAAAAGACGCCATATACCAAGTACTTTTTTACCATGAGCGATTCTAACATTGAGTTGGTCATATTCAAATTTGATTGAGACATACTTGCTGAAAAACTTCTGGAGCAATGTAGTCGGGTGTTCCCACAGTGGAGTAAGCTAGTTGCCGTCTGTTCCTCTTCCACGATTCTGCTTTCCGCTTGGAATCCATGGGATTGGATAAGTGATGAGAGGTGAAGTCCGTGGGTTTGGCCTTGGAGAGATTGCGGTAGAAATCTGTCCGATGTGACTTCTTGAGACCCGTGCAAAGGCCAAAGTCTGACAACTTCAGGTGCCCACGGGCATCTAACAACAGATTATCGGGCTTGATATCTCTGGAATAGGAACATTTGAGTTGAAGTGAGGAAGATGTTCATGACTAATTCTTGCTTCCCATGAATTTTACCTATGAATGAATCCTAATTTATGGATGGAATCAATGGCCAAGGCTGTTTCCGCAATGTAGAACTGAGTGCAATCCTCTGACAAAGTATCCTTCTTCATGAGAAGGGTCATCATATCACCTATGAATAAGAAAACCAATTATTCACGGAACTTTTGTCTTTGAATATCTCTCAAACCTAACGCACCTCCTGGTAAGAATTCCATGATTAAATAAAGATTGATCGGATCTTGGAAGGAATAATACATCTTGACAATCCAAGTGTGATCTGCCTCCACCAACACATCTCTTTCCGCTCTGACATGAGCAATCTGCTCCTTCTCGACCATATCCGCTTTTCGAAGAATCTTCATGGCGTACACGTGACCAGTATCAATCTTTTGGGTCAATCGAACCTGAAAGATGGGGATATGAAGTTGAATCATTTTGACCTCTGGATCTGGTTGGTGTCCGACGATGCCCACTCACCTCCCCAAATGCCCCTTTCCCAATAACTTTGATTGGATCAAAGTCGTCCACGCCCAATCTTGAGCGTTTTAAACGAAGGAATTCCGTTTCCTTGGCTGCATGTTGAACCCGCTTCTCATCTTTGAGATCGTCACTTATCGAATCGTCTTTGAGGGATTCTTCCAGCAGCTCCAACCTGAAATATGAGCTTTCTAATTAGACAAAATGAAAGAGATCATGGAATTGTAATCCAATAGCTCCCAGTGTCCAAAAATAGATCCTCCCACTTAAGTCAGTGAAACGTACTCTAGTAAATAGTGCATTTCTTGACCAAATGCTGTCTAAAAATATTTCTCGCAGATTGGGTTTCGTAATTGGGAAAAAACTTTCCGAAAATAAGCAAAACTTCATCACGCAACCTCTTTAACATAAAATACAATTCTTTTCAATCATTGGCTTTATTTTCTTGACTTACCTGTGTTTCCTCTCTTTGTGTTGTGAGATGAGATTGCTGTAATAGTTTTCCAGGGTGACTTTGGCCTTGGTAGCCTTATCCAGGGTGTGGCCGGAGAACCGATAGGGCGATATTGACGGAGACGAGGGTGTACAATTGAGGTCATTCTCCGAGGCAGAGGTCATCGGGCTAAGCATGCCTGAAAGGAAAAGGACAAAACATGTGAATCCAAGAAAGACATACATCTCCTCCGACTACTGTCAAAGTCTATTGTGTCTGTCACGAGTTCTCCAAGACCAGTCATGCGAGTTCCTTTAGGTTCCCCAGAATTCAACTTCCTTCGTCAACCGTCGTTCCATAGCTAAAATGTCCTTTCTAGAATTTATCATTTTCTCGTTAATTTCCTTTTCTTTGTCCCATTTTAAATATGCTGCCACACTATTCGTCCCAGTATTATAACAAAAAGCACCAAAAGGTTCTTTGTGGAACCGCGTGGAACATAAATTAGTCTCCTAGGAGCTTCAAAATACCCAGAATCTACCCAATGTCTTGCCATATTTTGAGCTATACGAGTAACACTATTCCCCCGAGATCCCTTTTGAGTATTGATGAGGCTCTAGAAAAAATAAGAAGCTCCACAACTCATTTAGGAACTGTTCCAAGATGTTTTAGGAACAATATTTCTTCGGAAAAAAGAACAATGGCGACATCCTTCACAATAACAAACATGATCTAGTAAGAGAAGGTTCCAGAACTTTGGACTTGTTCCACGCCATGCTTTGAGAGGGCACCCTCTTGAATCATTTAGGAGGTCTGATCCAATCTAGAGATCCTTACGATCCTCTCATCTTTTATCCTTGTGGGGGCCTTGGATTGATCTTCTCCGAGTCTGGGAGATAAGTTTGTCGAAACCACGCCAACCAGGGTGTCTAAAAATACATTCTGACTATCCGAGCCTATTTTCTTGACAGATCTCTTAGAAAAGACCTTAACCAACGTCCTAATTTTCCTGTTCTCAAAGAAATTTAAAGTACTAGTTGAACTCCCTTGACCTGAATGAAAAAATCGCCTAATTTGAAACTTGGCAGCTGCTAATTTGTTTCTCGGGAATTATCTGGCATCCCTGAATTTGAGGTTTAGCGTCTGGCCTTTTCTCTCAAAATTAAATGGAATCTGTCCATCGCAAAATTTACTGCAGATCTTTCACGGCCTTCAAGGCTGCTTCCTAGCTCTAAAGAATTGAGAAGCATGCTTGGTTGCCAGACACTTCCATCTTGTTGAAGATGCCAATACTTTTTTTGCTGCGGATTTGGAACACCGGATGCCTCTGAGTGTTCCTAGTTCCAACTTTGTATTCCATATGCGACCACTACGGAACTTTTGGCGGAATATAGCGTGAATACGGAAAAAAGTTCCAATCATTTGTACTCTTGGAACACATAGGCCTTGACAATGGGTGTTCTCCTATGGTCTTCAATAAAGGATCGAACGAGACAAAAGTGAACCAAGTTTAATGACAACCTGAGGTTCATTAGAAAGACCATTAGATTTCTTCATGGTAAAAGAGAGTATAGTTTCGATGAAAAGCCCTTTGAAGTGTATTTAAAACAAAATTGAGTCCTTTTTTTAACTTTCAGCGGCAACTTCCGACATACTTTTGTCATAGCCTTTGGCTGAAGTTCAAGGCAACATCAGAGAGAATTGGCATTCCAGCACAAGTTTCCTTTCTTCTTCTTCAGCAACTTCCCTCATGATACCATCCATTCTTGGAAAGTTGGGTCTTTTGTGACGACTTTCGCCATTTGACTTGGAAAAAAATATTATCCCCGGTTTATACCCTGTTCTCAATGGAGTTTAACTCTGTGCGATGATGTTTTACATTTTTGGGTTTTGGACAAGGAGCTTTGCTGAATGGTTTACCTGAGTGCAATATAATGGGCCTTTCAAGTATCTTGAATTATTGCAGTGTTGGAGAAAACCCAGGGCTTTTTTCAAATCCCCTTAAGAGTGTGATTTAAGATGACAGAGGACGTCAGTTCTTTTTGCCTGTTTTCTGTACAAAGATAAGTCTGTAAAAAAGGACCTTGAAATGTAAATAACCCGCCAGTTCCAGATCTCAAAAGAGCCCCTTCTCATGAAATGTACGTTTTCTTAAATTGTTACGTTAACAATGTCTTAAAACTTAAAAGAGGTCTGCTGATGCGGAAAAAGCTCCACATCTTAAAGTAAGCGAACAATCAGAGTTGAGTGGGATTGAGAGGAATTTTCCAAATATAATGGAAGAATCACATTGGAATCCAATGATCAAGGCAACTCTCACATGAGAGAGGGGATTTTTCTCGGAATGTCGCACTCAATCTTGGCGTTTTCTCGTTCACACAGAGACAAGATAAAGCCATCTCTCGTCAGAGAGTGATCGAAGGATGTTGACTTTTCCCTGAAAATTGAGACTCAGGCCCCCATCGGCATAATACGCCCATCATCCAGGGAGCGATGTGTGGGAAATTGACTCTGACAGTGCTTAAAGAGATCGTCTTGTTGACTTAATGCCCGGATTTCTCCTCTCATGAAAAGCACCCAGGGATTTACAAGTGAGAATCAGGGTTGCCGTTGTCAGCAAGACTTTCATTGCCTGCAAAACGTAAGCCGAATTTGAAACAAAGATTATGGAAAGATTACTGCAATATAAAATATCTACTCTCAGCATCCTTTTTGAATTTGATTTCTTTGGAAAAGGCTGGTTTATATTTTGCAAAGCTAAAAAAACTAGGGCTATGGAAAAGTTTTCATGACTCTTTGCTTAGAAAGTATAAAAGGAACACTATGGAATGTTGTTGAAAACTTTCAATAAATTCATTTTATATAGGCAATATTTGCAAAAATCTCACATCAAGATTCATAGTTTTAATACCGAAAGATATGCATGCTTTCAGCTCTTCCGCACAAATTAAGCTGTTAACGAGTTTAATTCGCGAAGGGATTAAGCTAAAGTGGTACCGAAATTTGGCAATTCGTATTAACAGATGGCAACCCTGGTGTGAACGCGTAAACAAATTGCTGTCGACAATAGCAACTCTCTAGGGATTTTTGAAAAGTCAAGACAACGCTCTGTGACACGACCAAAAATTGCCATTCTTGATGTAAAGTATATATAAGAAAAGTCTAAGTCTGCGTCAATTTTTTAAATCTAGCCCTTCTTATATTCACAATATTCTACTATATAAAGCCCACTTTAACTAAGGAGCTCAATAATCGTACTTTTCTTCATAGACGAGACGTTGGCATCGACCTCTTACATGAACCTTTCCACAGAAAAAATAAATAATCCCATGTGAAAAAGTATTGAGTCCTAAAAAAAGAATGTCTCTCATGTCTCTTCAAAATTACAGTAATCTTTCTTAGCAACACTGCTTTGATCCAACCGGAAATTCACCAAAGCCTAGCTTTGATCCGACCAATAACACCCATTGAGGTGGACCATTTTTTTGGGTTGGAAAGAGAACCTAAGCTTGGTTCAAAACAAACATTAACTGCTCCCAATGGAACAACAACATAAGGCCTCTTTTGTTCCTCCCCAATTCCAAATAAGGCACACAACCATGCTCTCCCTCTCTCTCAATGTGTTGTCGTCATGATATAGGCCCACCAAAAGTGAGGCCCTCGAGGCCTCTCCCCGGATTCAACCACGCTGACTTGCAGGCCACTTTTCAACAGAGGGATTGCAAATATTTTTCCTCGGCCTTGCTTTCTCGGCCTTCACAGTTCACACCATTGCATTGACGTAATGTCAGGGCCATGGGCCACATGTACAACACAATAAAACACTTGGTAGGAGTCTTGGAACCTTTGGCTGTCGTCCACTAGCTCACAACATGACAAAGACCCTCCAAGAGGCACGTGGCAATTGTTTGAATAGGCCCTAAAGGCCTATATACGAGGCCCTTTTCGAGAAAAAGGTCCAGTATTCCAGGCAATGGAACTCATATTCAGACATGAATATGTCTCAATTAGCTGCCATTCCTATCGAAAGTAGACATATGAGGTCCAGGGAAGGCAGTTCAAATCTAAAATTATGTGCGTGAAAAAAGAAAGCGAGTCCTGGAAATGGGAAAAACTGGTAAGCTCGCTATTATGCTTGAGTAGAGCCCCTTGTTTGTACAAAAACATAGAAAAGACCGTCAGGCCGGCTTAGTCATCTCTTTTTTGTGTGTAAAGGTTGTATAACCTTCAATATTTACAAAGATACAGAAGCAAAGAGCTCTTTGAGTGTGCGGCTAAAGGAGATTGCGGACAAAAGCCCGTGCATGCTCTCTCAATGGATTCCTATTGAGTGCAAGACTCTTTCTCCTGCTCTCTTCTCTCTCGCTAAAGGCCATTCATTCCAATACCGTTTTCCTCTTCATCCCTTTAAAGGCTGGCTTATCGTCTCAAATGACCTTCAGGACCATCCAGAGGACTAATGTATTAGTTTGGCTTGGAAGAACGAATGGCAGCATCATAACTATCCGCAAACTACTTTCGCTTCCACATAGTACAGACAAAAAGGTTTCTGCTATCTTGATTTATAACCTTGTTGTGAGGTTCAGGGTCTCTTGCAGCTCTGATGATCTCATTTGTGCGCTCAAACATTGGATTCAATTTCACTTGACTCGATTTCTGCGCGAGTAAGAGAGATTAAAGATCTATTGTCACTGAAAGTTAATTCTCGAGGGAACAAGAAAATGAAGTTTGAGCTAACAAAAAGTGCTCGACCAATTTTAAAGAAGCCTTTTTGGCCTCGTAAGCATGACAAATTAAGCAAAGTTTCTTGCAATTGTCGCAAAAATTGTCTCCTTTGTTTCCCAAAAGCAAATTGCTTCAATAAAATACAAATGACTTTCCTCCCATTTACCTTCTGGCATTGCTTTTTCGTTCAAGAGATAAGAGAGGATTGAATCAATGTTTCCCTCCTCAAAGATTTATAGAATTGATCATGACAGCCCCTTTGAACCCTTGCAACCTTCTTGTTTGACTGACAAAGTATCATTCAGCTCTCCAAATGAGCTGACCTAATTTGCTTCCATTTCCTCCAAACGAAGTGGTTGTTGATGGAAAAGTGCGAGTAAGCAAGCAATGAATATCAAGTACCCTTCTCAAGCAAGCAAAAATAAAGAAAGGGAAGCAAGGAAAGGAGTGTGTCATAATTAGAGGTGTCATTTTGGTGCAAATAAAAAGTGCAAAAAGTGCTACTAAAAGTGCAAAAAAAACAGGAAAAAACGCAAGTAAAAAGTGCAAATAAAATTTTTTTTAGTACATTCATTCACACGCATACTTACACTTACGAACTCACTCACACTTTCCCACTACACTAGGTAGAAGGAGGAGTTCCTCAAGGAGATTATATTCCCTCTGACGGTTGATTCCTTAAGCTACCTTCCCAAATCCAATCCCAAGTCTGAATGGAATTGATAATCTCGTCGTGCACAAAAACAGCTATTTTGAAGCCAAACACGCCTCTTATTTGTTTGTTGGATCTACTTTTGAGTGGCAACTCTGAAAACGTCGGATCTCGTAGAAAGATCTCCATGATGAGCTGAGAGAAACACATGCAAATCCAAGGAGAGCTGTTTTTCTCCTCGTCACTCACTTTGAAGTTAAACCAATTACGATTTTGGTAGCGGCTCAAGTGCTGGACGATATCGACAAAAAACACCTTCAAAAACCAGGTTCCAAAGCCATATGCAACGATAAGTTCGAGGAGGAAATTGTTGTTTTCCATTGCCTTTGCCAATCTGGTGGTAGCGATCACGAGAGATTTTTCTGGATCAAGAAAGAACTGATATTTTGGTTTCTCTATGCTTGTGTTTGTGTTCGTATGTGAATGTTTGTAGATGTCAAGCACAACAGAGAAATTCAAGAAAATTGAATCTCTGACTTTAGATTTAAAAAAAAATATGTTCAAAAAATAAGTTCAAAAATGAGCATTTCAAGTACTTTTGGAATTTTAGTCCAAAAATGGCAAAAAGTGCAAAAAGTGCAAATAAATTGTGAAAAGTGTAAAAAAAACATTTTGCGCCAATGCGACATCTCTAGTCATAATAATGGAAGGTGATCATTATTTTTACCCTTACATCCTTTCCTCCTCAGCTGTCAATCTTTGGCTACCCATGTATGGGACTGAGCCAATGCAATATAAGGCCAGAGGGAGCCTTTGTCAGGAAAAGGCTTGAACAGCACTCCTACTAAGGCTCATTGATGGTACTGAAAAACGAGAGTCTTGTCATTTGGCAAATGATCCGAGAAGAATGCATTAGCAGATGCAAATTGAGCTATCGATATGGACATAGAGATGAGAAATCTAGACCGTAGATGAATGGGTTGCGTGAGTTTTGGTCTCCCTTTAAAAACGGTTTGAAAGTCAGTGTTGCTGAGCGTGAATTTTTTCTAAGTCAGGTATCGATGCTCTTACTGTAATTTAAACTCAAACCGATTTCAAACTCAGACATTTGCATTTGATATGTAAACGTTTGCTTATTTTTACCAAATATTCCCATGTTTAATGTGTTTACGTCATAGATAAAGCAACACTAAAAAGAAAAGCAGCTGACTGGCTAAATTAGGGGGAAATGAAGGGATCTCTTTGACTATCACATTTTAAAAGGTTCAAAAAGTCAAGAGGAATTGAGATAGTAAAACATTATACACTACAATTGATTAATTAGTATTTAAATTACTTCGCCTTTTGGTCACAAAAGCAAGCATCTCTCTAAAAAACATTGTTGTACAACATTCATGCAAAATGGCAAGAACAAAGGATGTGGCAAAAATATGGTATCCATGCCAAATGTGGCTCTTGGTGATAAAAAACCGGCAGTTTTTTCACGTACTCTCTAAAAGGCAAGTTTTGTCACGTTCCTCGTCCTCATTTAGTGTGACTAAAGTGTGTTTCAAGACAAAAATATCTTATGTATCACATGATCATTTTTTGAAATTAACTGTACCTTTTATTGCGTTGAGTTCATGAAAGTTTTAGTCTAATAGTTGAATCAGGGGGTTGTCTAAACTATTCACGAACATATCTCCGTTGTTTTTAAAGCACCCTGTAAGTCCAAAGGCTTTCGTAACCTTCTTTAAGGAGGTGAATAATCGAGTTTTTGAAGCTCTATGGAACTGCTTATGTAATAAAGTAGCCGCTTTCTTAATGATCAAGTATGAGAATGACCTTGTTTCGTATCGGTTCATAATTCAGCTTGATGTCACCAACTTCCTTAAAGGACAATGAGGAAAAATATCGGAAGCCTTATCCTTGTGGGGCTTCCTATTGTGCCTGAAGAACTCTGGAACACAAGGGATTGTGACCCTAATCTGGATGGAACTTTCCGTGTTCAATTGGATCGCCGAGAGATTTGTAGATCGCTGCAGTTGGCTTCATCTTTCAAGGAACTTTATGGACCATGACCAGAAAAAGACAGGGAGAGGACTGACAGAACGGGAAAAAGCTTCTAATGTGTTCGGCCAAATTAAGAGCTCCGAATTTAACATGTTTAGACCCATGTTCGAAATCTGATCCAAGTTATTACTTGTCCTTAATGGTGAGTTCGAATTTTTCTACTCATGTTGCATCATTTTAACCTATGAATAGCTTTGTAGATGTTAAGGTATGTCTGCCCTAATTACTTAGTTTGTTTGCCCACCTTGGAGTTGGAAGAAAATGTTTATCTGTCTTGAAACCTTTCACGTTGTTCCAATTCCTATGCTTGTGTTTGATAAAAATCTGAGTTGAGAGTGTCATAAATATTCAAGTGATTCCTGGAATGCATTCGGCATTCAATCTTGTTTGCAGTTACCGAAAGAATATCGAAGAAATACACCAAAAAGAAGCTGAGTTTCAAAAGACTTTTTACCATGAAAAACAAGTGAATACGCTTTCGCCAAAAATATGAATTCTGCAGTAATTTTGGAAAAGTATTCACCCAAACATCAGAGGTTGCGTGATCAATAAATATTCTTTATTATGCTTTTTGCACGTTGCGCCATTCATTATGGGATAACAAAACCTTTTACATGTTGAACAAACAAAGTATCAAGCGACTTCAAATGGAATTATAATCTAAAGCCTCATAATCATGTTAAAGTTCCAAGTCAAATCAGGTTCGGAAATATTTTGTTTACGTGTGAAAACCTAGTCTTGAACTGGGAGGAAATCTGCACTTGTACAAACTCTTCAATTCATTCAGTAACGAACGAAGCTTTGAATGGGTCTTTAACCTAGCTAAATATGTGCGGACTGATGTTCGGCCTCACGATGCCCATGCCGAGTTCATTTTTTGTGGGTCAGAAAAAGTGTCCCGATGAACGTGACAGACTTGTTTACGAGGAGCTATTACCGTTTGCCCTTAGCCTTCAAATGCCTGAGCCACATTCTCTAATAACTGGTGCAAAGCGAATTTTTCCCCGAAATGAGTGTGACCGGGGGAGATTTTTTCCAATTTCATCTCCATTTTGTTCCATCCAATTTGTTCCAAAGAAGAGATTTAAAGCTCACTCCCGTGGAACAGCCATAATTCATGTCAGCAAATGCCCGGAAAATTGGATGCTTTTGTGTCAACAACGACCGACGTTTTTGTCGATATTGGTACACTTTTTCGTGAGTATTCAAAAGATACGGGGGAACATGTTCCATATTCTCTATCTAGTGCATGTTTCTCGTATTGAAGATGGAAATGGAGCCGAGAATGCAACACTCCCCTGATCATCGTATTCCTGGATGTGGGTGTGTTCCAAGCCCCAATTGGAACAAAGGGTAACTCAAAGAAAAGAAATAAATGCGGTGCATAAAAAATAAACAAAAGGGTGCTGGCTAAGTTGCAAGCCTAACTTCTAAGTTTGTTCCAATTGCAGATGGAACAAGTTTTATTGGCTCTATGAGAAAAGTGTCGCTTTTAGCTTAGCAAACGTTTAGGCTACTTTGCCAAAACTTGCCGCGAATAAGAAGGTCAAACGTATGGATGTACTTCATTGCCTCAAAGCATTTTTAGAGAACAATGAACATACTTCCGCTTTCTAGAAAGACCTTGGCAAGTCTTTGTGACTCAGATGTTGCGGATAATGGCGCATGAGTCAAAGATGGAACGATTATGTTAGCAATCAAGTGTTTTTCTTACAAGTTCGGTAGCCTTTGGGGATGGAATTCTCGAGTTACTTGCTTCCTTGCATTCAAACGTAGGAACGCACACAAGGATAGATAATTGGAAATTCTTGGAACAAGGCTCCACTGAATTGCTACAGGTAGAGCACAGAACCGGCTACTGCCTTAGTTTATTTTATTGCTTCTCCTCGAAGAGGTTAGAGGTCCACACAAAGAGAAGCAAAATTGAATAACTTTTAAGGTGCTTTTCCCGAGGTAATAGAGGGTTAAAAGTTAAAGAAGAACCACTAATTTTTGAAATGGATCAGGCAAGCAAACACTTTTAACGTAAAAAATAGACATCAAGACATTTGTCTGGGCAAACCATTGTTAACCATTCTCTCCTTCATAACTGCAGCCTGTAGAAAAAAATGTCATATTGCGCAAAATTATCCCATTTGAGAAAACAAGTCTCTTCTTCATTCATAGTCAACGGATCTATATTTTACCAAGGAAGGTAATTTGTCGCTTCTCTTCACACTGACTTCTAAAAAAAGTCAATGTTTTCAAAATTGTTTGTTTTAGAGACAAATTGTCCCCGGGATGTTAAATTGGGCCAAGTAGGTAAATATCTCTTCTTGGATCGTTTCTGCCTTTGACTGAACAGGTCTGTTTCAAATATAGAGAAGAAAGCCAGACGTGTTCTCGGAAAACTTCTGTGATCTGTTTCGTCAATCTTTCCGATAGCTCGTTGATTGGATGCTTGGAATGTGAACCACATCAGAGCCACAAAGATCCACCATCCCTCACCACATGGCCAAAGAAGAATGCCTTCGTTCACTGTCAATAATAGAGTTCACCAGAAACGAGCTAGCTCCCTGGTAACAATCCAATCCACGATTCTCCGTGAAAGACACTCCGATTTCCTCGGGGAATTTCGATTCCATCAAACGACAAGAAAGATCAAGTCATGCCATCCATGCCTTTCTCTTCCGTCTGATAAACAATAAACCTCTCGGATTAGGTTACCTGATATCAAATTCTTCTTTCATCAAGGCATTTCCTCCTCCAATGTCCGAGACAAAAATAACGGCAATCCACTTATCTCAGAGTACATCTCCTAGATGAAAACTTATGAAGTTCTGATTAGGCTTTGGGAGCGAGCTTTTGATGATTTCAGTCTTGATAAGACCAATGCCACTTCCGAAATTGCAAAGAAAAAGTCGGATTCTGGTAAATGCATATTTGCAGACTTCCTCACACACGTGATGAAAGCTCCTTTTTCGTGGTAGTTTTTCAAATTCACTTCTGATGAATTTTGGTCCATCATTTGTCTTGACATACTTTGTCATCTTGTTCTCCAGCCTTCTTTTATCTCTCAAGAATCAAATTTCAATGACAGACAGCCTACTTGAACCTTAAGTCTGAAGTCTCGTTTTCGATCAAACTTCCTTGGAAAAGATAGTGAGAAACTGTTCCATGATCTCTAGAGTTCTCTGGATCTTCTCCACATGTTTGAGCTTGAGTGGTCCATCTCCTGGTTCTGTTTGGAGAATGAATGAGGCGTGGTCATGGCCTCGTGAAATGGATGTTTATGTAGCGTTTCTATGTGGTTTAGCTGCCTTGCACGACATTACTAGATTGGTTGGTTGGTTGGTTGGTTGGTTGGTTGACTGGTTTGGTTGTCCATCCAGAGGACGTCGGGATCGTATTTTTCCACGAGAAAGACGGAAGACGGCAAATGAAACCATTGATGGGGTGCCAAAAATATATTTGATTGAACTGAAAGCCGAACATGACATATTGAAGTATTTTTGCTCCGGAAAAAGCTCAATTCAGGTAAAGTTAGGAGATGGATTAGAAGATTGTTCCATAAATCATCGAGTGAACCGGTCTTTCATGAATTACTAGCACAATATTTCATGTCAAAGGCGAGTCTTGTCGACTATCAGATCGTTTTTTTGGCCTTGACCACGACGTTTCCAACATTCATGAAGCTGCTTCAAAATGGCGAAGGTACTTTTTGCTTCCCAAAGATGGTACTTTCAAAGTCAAACATTGAGAATTCTTAGAGTTCTCCCTGATTAAGTATGCTTGGCCAAGGATTTCTCAGAAGGAATTACAGAAATACATCTTAAGGCCTGTCATTGTACTAAAATGAGAGGTTATTTCAAAGCAGTAAATGTTCCGTTGAATTTTTATTGTAGTAACTAGGCCTCAAGTGGTATTCTGGAATATATCCTTCGTTGAGTGGCTTGGCTCAATGATTCCTAGACAAAACTTAGGATAAGATGCAATGTATGTGTTGAATTCTCTTGAAATGAATTCGTTCAGTCTGCGTGACTGAAATTGTGGAACATGAGGAGCTACTTGTCAGAAGCAGTGGGAGACTTGGCACTTATTAAACATTTATGGAACTACAGGCCCTCGCCACCACAACACAGGCTAGGCACTAAATTAATGCTTGATGACGCCAAGCTACGTTAGTTTGTTCCAGAAAGCCTCAATTTCTTGCCCGCAGGCAAAAACAAGTGTCAACAACTATTGAGAGATCATCTTAATCTGCAGAGGGCTAGAGGACGAAAACTTGTGTTTGTACGCTAGAATTAGCCCTGTTTCAGAAATATTGTCAGGGTGCCAACTGCCAAAAAGCAAAAAAAAAAGCCACATTCTTTATTTCCCCTGGAGTGTTGCCAGTACATACACTGATTGGATATTCATCTATGGATGAGACAATGTTCCCAAGCACCTCGATATCAAGGTCAATATCATGGTAATTATGCAGAGGCTAAGGAGATTGAGATTGGTTCTCCAATAATCAATATTCGGATGAGAATCACATGGGCCCTTTGCTCGAGCACAAAGCCACAAAGTTTGCTACTAGGTACAGTAATACTCATGGTCTCATAGCTGTCAAATTGGACCAAGGTGTTTCTGGATAAGCCCTCATGTTGTGTTCAAGTGCACCACCATGCCAAGGTCGCTCCTCAACAATGAGTTATTAGACACTTTTGTCAGAGAGAACCCGCTTTGTTTCAAGTACAAGGCCACGGTTTCTGTCATGTTCCAAACCATTTGAGAATGATAATTGTGGAACATGTGTCTTCAAGGAATCTAAAAGGTTTCTTTTTTTGAGTTTGTTTGTCAGTCTTGGAGGAAAACTCTTATAACAAGTGTGCAAAGAGAAGAAGTAATGTCCTTTTTTCTGCGGTAAAGGCACCATGTGAGCAATATATGAATGCTCAGTTCTGTTTCTTTCCCACCTTCTACCGATTAACATGAACACCTTCCTACGTCACAATGAGACAATTACATATCACTTTTGTGGTGGAGAAGGACTTCAAGTCTCTATTATGTGGGTTGGAAAGGTCTCACACCCAAAAAGACGCTTGAAATAATCCAATTTATCAATTCTGGCATGACGACGTACATCGGAGCAATTCTATAAAACATGTTTCACCCATCTTTCAAGTTTCGATAATATGTCGTTGATTGGAGTAAACAAGTTTGACCGAGGCCTGAAAGAAAGGAATTATCTTTCTCCCGAACCTAGGCCTAGCTGGCCGCCAGGCCTGAAAAAAAAATTGGGAATACTTTTCACATGACATAGTGAGGTCAACTTGTCACATGATGAACTAAATATGGATTCATGAGCAAACTATGTGCACATTTATCATGCCATTAGAGGGGATGAAACAAAGTTTGAATGCCCACGTTCGATGAATGTTTATTCTATCGAATGCATAGCTAAAAGCTAGAGGACATATTCCATTCTCCAATCTCACTTCCTGTTTCTAGGCACTCATTAGGTCACCCTGAATGCTCTTGATTGTACATCGCAAAATATTGGCCCAACAAAAGCCAGAACCTGCCAAAAAGTCGATGGAAAGTTGAGAGTCGGAGCATTTTTGCCAGTGATGGTGCATAATTGGCTGGAAAGGTCGTGTTTTGCTTGTTTTTTGCTGTTCGTACCTGAGTTATCGCCAAAATCAGCTGCTAGTGAGGCATGGTTGTTATTCGTGACCTTCACTGGTCCGCCGGGTGGTTTCATGAGGTTTCCCCCTCCAGATTGGGTGGTTCGAGCCCCGGTTAGCTTCACCTGGGTTTTGGGAGACCTGGAAGGGCTGGGTTGTTGTTTGCTCTTCCGATGGAAGCTCATCTTGCCCCAATTGGACAAGTGAGTGGTCATGCTTAAATGAGGGCTTTTCATAAGCTCGAACTCGTGACACACCACCCGTACCCTGAAATCACTGCTCCACTTAGGAATAAGGATGACGATGATGGCACATCTCACTCAGCCCATGGTTATAGTACACTAGCAACACTCCATGGGGTCTGATCCTATCTTCCAAGACACTCGTCACAATCCAGACTCTTACGGAATAGTCCCAAAGACAAAACAAGAAACGGATGGCGACTGTCTTTGGACCGCCAAGCTTTCCAAAAGACAAGGTGACGTAACCACGAATTGGATTGTGTTTGGTCTGCTATCACGTCAACGACTGAGGACCGAACGAACGTTACAGGAGTTTTCCCCACTCTCTTTCTCTCTTTGAATGTCTCTTGTTCTGAACTGGTAGTACACTGACTACACTCGCTTTTCGTCTTGCTCTCTAGGATTCCTCAGAGAGGTGGCTAGAACGCTTCGAAAGCGTCCTTATTAATAGGCCGCATGTTAATGCACTTAATTTAAAAGCAAGAGTATAGCAAAATCAAGTCGTCTTAGCATTCGTCGAGTATATACTCTCCCTAGCTGCTGTGTTTCAAACACAGGAGTTGTCACGAGTATATTACTCGAGGCCGGTTAATCTGACTTGATTTTGGTGTGCTCTCGCTTTTGAATTAGGTGCGTTAACATGCGTGATTATCTTTTATCCCGAAATAACCTTTTGTTTACAAAGGGAAATCTATCGGCAAGTGTTGATTAGAGGTGGGGAAGCCGGATTTAAATTTCATGGATAAAATTTTGATGAGGTGTAAATGCAGAAACTTATTTTCAGTTGTTTCTGTTTATTTGGGGATCAGGGAAAACAGATATTTAAGCATCTTATTTTTTGCAATTATGAAATTGACTTAGGGATATGGTTACCAAAAACGTAGTTGGAATACCTTTTACTCGCATTATTCCTATTTGATCCTTCAAATAATTCTGAATGAAAAGGACTTCGAAAGTTATTTTGAGCGAAAGATTTCTCAACATTTTTCTAAATACATGCCGTTGTGTATGTTTAAGAATTCGACCAAAGCGCATTTTCAAAACAGATTTTACCCGTAGCTGAATCAACAAAAGTTAAAAAATATGCGACATTCCATTCACACCTGAAAACTCTTTTGAAATGGAATTTAGAACCAACTTCCCCAACTCAAATGAATACCGCACAAGGTTTCATGTAGTTTCAAATAGTCAAAGACAACCTTGGTGATTAAGGGTCTCTCCCCTCTATCTGTTCTCTATGCTTTGAAGGCTGAAAGGCTCAGCTGAGCCTCTTCATAAAGCCCTGGTCGACTGCTACTGGAGACCGCTCTCTTGTCTCCCGGTGCCAACATCAGCCTTCTTTTCACGTCCACGTTCGACAATCCTGGGAGTGAGCGAGAAAGAGAAAGAAAGACCCGGAGAGAGAAAAAGAGGGAGAGAAGGTGAAGCGAAAACGTGCCTTTTTCCCTTGTCCTGGAGCCGGAACAACTTTTCGAAGAATATCCCTGACCTTAGGCCCCCATCTCCGTCATGGAACAACGCGACGCACCACCGATCTGTCCTCGCGGAGAGATGGCCTGGCTTTCAATGAAGTTTCGTAACCATCCTTTTCAAAGGTGTAGGGAACAAGGCAATCCGGAGCAATCGATGGAAATGTTCTTGACCAAGGGAACCCTGATTTGTGGTCCACCCAACTTGCATAACGAGTTCCCTTCGAGCTCCCAAACATAAGTTTATTGAGTGAAAAAATGGGTTGCTGATAGACTGAGCGTCTTTGAGAACCTGAATAGAGTCACTTTTTTTTCACTCACACCCTCATCGTCGAAGTCGTTGTCGTCATCATGGCCATGGACTTGACATGTCTGATATCTCTTGCCTATTGAATCGAACAGAGGTACAGACTGTGTCAAGGCGTGAAAAGAACTAGTTTTGGCTGGATGATCATCAGACCTCGTGCACATTTGCCCGTTTTGCTCACGCCATTCAGACGCACTTGAAATTGAAAATTTTGAAACGAGAACCAGTCTCGAGCTTAGGATGGATTTGTTTTCAAGTTCTGCGATTCTCGATGGATCTAGGATTAGAAAAATGGCAAATGAAGCCTAACGGGCATTGGATGGATGGATGTATATGTCGTGATACTAATTAATTCTGGGAACAAAGTGCCAGGCCTCAATTATCGTCATCACCTCCATATTCCTAATGAAGTCGAGCGCCATGTGGTGCAGCAAGGAGAGAATCATTAATCAGCTGCCATCCCGACATCCCTCAATGTGTTCCTCTTTTGCCGCGAAACAATTGGCAGGCGTTCACTCGTTCAAAGGAGGAAACCAATTCGTAATAAATGAACATGTTCACGCTACAAAATTCTCCCCAGGAACAACATTACGGGCGTAATAATCATTTCTTTTGGCAGCCGTTTAAGTTATCCTTGCATCTTGCCTCGTGTCCCGCTTGGACAAATTTTTGAGGTTATTATATGATGGTGGGTACATAGACTTACTGTCTCATTTTGAGACATCAAGGAAAGGTCAAAAGCTATTTTTAAGACTTGATTTTTATAAGAAATCGGCAACTAAAAAATAAACTCTTACTAACTTTGTAGTTCCGCCAGAGAAGGAACATTGAGAATTTGACAAAGATATATTAACAATGCATATCTGTGAACGACATGGCTTCAAAAAATGCGTACTTTCCACTCAAATGATTTATCATAGATAAAAGTAAGTTATTGAGAAAATTATTTCTCATTTTCAAGTGAATACATTTTTCCAATAATCATTCCACGATTTGACATTTTTCAATTGTTTAAAGTTTTAGAAATTTAGTTGTCACGATCTTCAAATTTCTGTTTTTTTTTTAAATTTTTATTTTGATAATCATGAGCATTTTTGTCGTCCACGCCTGGACCGTGGAATGATAACGTGAGCAAAAATTACGAGATGAATGCAGATAGACACAAGCCCAAAATTAAGGGGAAGTCAAGAGTGAGTGATCATCAAAACTTCACTCCTTTTTCAATTCAACTGGACGATACGAGGCTGCCAAGTGTGTTGCACACCCTTTTTGAAGCACTTTTTAAAGGGCATCCATCGTCCATCATCTTTCCACTCTTACATATACTAGAACACTATTCCAATTCAGCCAAGAAAGAAAGTCACAGTCAGAAAGTTAACAAGTCTTCCCTCCCCATTTATCTTGTGGGTGTGCGGATCTCGCCACCAAGAAACCGAGTTTCCATGCATTTTTCCGCTGTGTATAAGTGGCAATAAAGCCAACCATATTCCATGTCGTCCCATGGGGACTCACCACGTAACAGAAGCAATGACAATGAAGCCAGGCCCGAATGAATCATGCTCAAGCAAACAAATATGGGGACCCGTTTCCATCTCTCTCTCTCATTAGGTCGGTTGTTGAGGTAGCTTTGAAGTATAGTAGAAGCAGATCTAGAAGCACAAAAGAAGCATGAACGAAGCATATGAGGCAAAGTAAAAGTAACCATGCTCGATCAAATATCGCTACATAAGGTGTGATTTGAAAACGCAGCTTTTTATAGGCCGCATGTTAACGCAACTAATTAGAAAAGAGAGAGTATACTAAAATCAAGTCAGATTAACCGACCTCAAGTATATGCTTGTGACAACTCTTGTGTTTGAAACGCAGCAGCTGGGGAGAGTATATACTCGACGAATGCTGATTCGACTTGATTTTGCTTTACTCTTGCCTTTTAATCAAGTGCATTAACATTCGGCCTATGTATCAAAACTTGATCGAGCATGGTTGTTTATACTCCATCTCATATGCTTCTTCTTTGCTTCTAGATATGCTTCTACTATACTTCAAAACTACCTCAACAACCGACCTAGGCCTCTCTCTTGAAGCTCGAGCTGGGCTTTCTGTAGTTGGGGGGATGAGTAATATCCATAATATGGAAATGTACGTCCTAAACCGGATCAAAGTCTATGTTTCTCTAATGGGAACCCAAGATCAGCCCATGATCATCTCAAGTGCTGAGTGGAGATCGAGTACATTGGAAATCACTTGATTTCCTTGGGAAGTGGCTTCCCTGGACAAACTATGAAATATGAACCAAAAACTGAGTCGCATTCCATTTTCAGTTCTGAGTGAGTGTCTTTTTTAGCAATAATGGGGTTGGACACCTGCAGTCCTGGCTACGAATGTTCACAAAAGCAAGCTCAATTACATGTGCAAATGTGGTTTCGTCTCAGGCTTAAACAATTGACGCCTTTTGATAACACACCTGGGTAGATTTTAGTACTATTCCGTGTGGAAAATTTTTTTGTCGTTGAACTTTAATATTGAGGAGCATTAAGTTGTGTTGGTATGGTTATACCTTATGGACTTTGAAGCCAAACTTACGCAAGAACTTTATTAATCAAATATGAAGCCAAATATGTGAAAATTCCAAAAATGGTCTTTTTTTAATTTATCTACATTTGGTTAGATTTTCAATCGCATTGACGTAAAATGACTGCAAATTAGATTCACTCTTCCAGAAACTAGTCCATCATTATATCAGAAATACAAAGCAATGATCTGAAAAATTTTCTGGTTAAGAAATGGAATAACTGAATTTACAACTAACTCCTTATTTAGCGTTATTCAAAACCATGCCTCATTTCATGTTATTCTCTTGATAAAAAGTATTTCATAAGAAGGGCAGCAATTCAATGGCTTACCTGAAAAAGATCAAAATATTTACCACTTTTAGGCCGTGGTCTGTTTTACGATTTTCCCACAGCCCATGGTCATATCCGACTTTTATGAAGGAAAATATGCACTTTTCCCCCAATAACTGCAAGGCCGCAGCCAAGTTCCAGCTAGCATTCCAATCTCAGGGACTCGTTTTATTACTTGAGCGGAAAAAATGTTCAAGTTGGCAGGAACAAAAGAAATCTAGCTTCCTCGAGTGTCCGGTGTCTCGCTTTTAGCCTTCCTTCGCCAGCTTGAGAGCTGTTAAATCCCAAATCCAAGGGAAAGAAAGAGAGACATTTTGCCCATTTGCTCAGCTCTGTACTTGCAGCCAAAGAGACTTTATTGTCCTTGGTGTTTTTGTGGCAGCGTTGTCTGGACTCCCGAGATGAAGCACTCAGCAACTCGTCACGAGAATCTGGAATTAATTTCATGGCGTCTTGCATCAACGGAAACAAAACATGTCGTTAAGAATGGGAATGTTCCATTTCGTGGTGACCCTGAGTCTCGCGCATAAAGTTCAGATGGCGGAAGGGAAGATACCTCTTGGGCCAAAGGCAAATCCAGGGATTTTCAGGACGAGAGAAGGCACCTAAAAGCAGTTCAGTTAGAGCACTTTGGCTATGGAAGGAGTGCTCCTCATGAGGTACTATATCTTGTTCAAGAGCCGATTTTATGTTTGGGCGAGACGTCTGGTTTTTTAATTATTGATAGAGGTCTCTTTCATGGCCTCGATTCTCACCAAACCGTGGAAGAGAGCTCTTGAGGATTGTTTAAAGAGGTGAAAGAAGTGCTTGGCAACATTTTAACGCTGTTTTGCCAATTCCAAGACTTGCTTTTGGGTTGAATTGATTGTTGGGTGAATCTGATCCAATAATAATTTTATCACTAATTGGCATTAGACACAATGCAGATTATATGCAGAAAGTGTGTAAATACAATTTGACACTGAATGTAAACAGTACTTTTTTTCTTCCACCCACGTTTTGTTTTCCTAATAAGTACAAAGTGCTCTAAATGACCTTGGACTTGAAAAAGAAAGGAGGAGAGACGGTCTGGATTTTTCTACCACGTCAGAAATACCATTTTTCAAATTTATATCACCGAGAGCCTCATCTTCTATAGTTTCCTTACTGTCATACAACTGCGTGGAACAACGCCAAAGCGACCCAGGGAACTACCAGATTTTATTGCTCTCCATTCTGCATTAACGATCGAGGATCCCAAATACCTCTGGCAAGGTACTATAATCTACCACAATCACGAAGGAAGCCAACCTAGGATTTGGAAACCTATCAATTGAATAACTTTTTGCATTCCTTCATCGACTTTCATACAATAGATCAAAGTCACACCAACAAAAAAGCACAACAAAAGGAACAGGGTTGCCAAGGAAAAAAAATGTGCCAAACGAAAAAGAATGTTGTGCATTTGAGCAGCATTTGCTCTGATATACTTTCATTTATATCCATGTTGCTTATTACAAATTCTGTTGGGAATGTTTTGTAGAACCATATCCGTCAAAAGTGAGATGAATGAAGTGGTTAACGTTAAGTTCTAGTCGCTGGAGGCTTTTTGGGTGCATGGTTGGTGGATTCTTTGGTCGGAGATCTGGGTTTGTTATTCAAAGCAGATTAATTCAGAAACTTTCCAGAAGCCTTCAAGCCTGACTTTGTGGCTCTTGACGTCATGATTGATGGCAAAAGGGACCTTATCTTCTCTTTCCTCACCTGCGACATTTGCCACAATCTGGAGCTTCTAATTAATTGCACCAATTTACAGCTCTCAGAGGGGCACTTCAATCTTTGATCAAGCCAGATTGAAGGACCCAGCTAGATGGTAGAACCAATAATCAAGGAAATGAAAGAAAGGCGTCCCTGGACACGAGAGACTCTTTTTGGCAAAACTTCCAAGCTGTCAGCTGATGAACCATTCGTCAAGTTAACTTCTAGAAAACAAGTTCTGTCGCAATCACAGAGCACTAGGCTACCTTTTAGAAGGCAATGAATGACTTTTGAATCAAAAGTTTGTGGCTTTAGCTCTAGTGGAGGCTAAGCAAATCCCAACCACAAGGAAGGCTTTCCCGAAAATGCCAAGTGCCTTTCCCAAGAGATCTGTTTGGGGTTGGGTTTTGGGTTTCTCCAGTAACACGATCATCTTATTGACCCTGGGTTTCGAATAGACGATGGTCAAGTCAGAATTTGGCCTTGAGCCTTGCCAGACATTGGCAAATGGGTCTTCAAGGCTAATGGTGGGCAGGTCTAGAGCATTTTGCCAAGATCTCCACAACCTTCACGTAACCTAACCGATCGTTACGCTAAAAGGTAAAGTGGAAAAGATGGCTTCCTCCTCTATTTCGGAAACTTAGAAATGGTTCCTGTCTCAAAATGTACTAGACGTTTTATCTATTTCTTTTAATACGCTATTGGGAAAATGTCAAGGCCATGCAATCTTGTTCCATGTATGAAACACTTATGAAGACCGTTCCAATCAATTTGTCTAATGGCTCAAGTTGCCCTTGAAAGGCTTCAAGGCTTCCTCTTGTTCGGGGAATAAAAATAGATTTGTCGGAAAAGGGGAACAAGATCTTCCAGAGATTTTATGGAAGAAAAATATTTACTCTTGTACTTGGCAAGGAAACCGTGGATAAAAATTCCCTGTTTATTTTTATCTACTTTCCGAGCTTGTCCTCTCACAGTACATTGAGTCCTTGTAACGACCTTCTTTACTAAAAGTACATACAAGCTTGTCAGATCAGGTCCAATGGCAACCAATGGAACTACCTTAGGGCTCTTCTAGATTAAATTTGAACGCTTGAATTTCGGAGAAGGAGCCAAAAGACAGGTTCTCTTCATGCTTGGACAGGAAGAAAATACTCAAAATAAACAGTTTTGAAGGTGATCATCTTTCAGATCGTCCAAAAAACGTGAAGTGATTTTCAGCGCTTTCCTTGTGAGTGATGGATGAAAGCAAGACAAAAGCTTTGGATCCATTTTCAGAAGAGGAATAACGTGGACCTAAAGTAGCGTCTTGATGGCTGGACCAAAAGGCCAGGAGAAAAAAAATCCTAGGAGAAACTTCTGTCACAAAAGTTTCTCTCCCGACTCTTGACAAACTTTGGAAGAAGAAGCCCTTGAGTGTGAGAAGTGAGAGTGCCTTTCTCGATCCACTCAGTCGTCTGGGGAGAGATTGCAATTGGGCAATGGCAAATTTCGGTCAACCCAAAACGTATGTCCGAGGTCCACGGAAAGGAGCTTAGAACAGGACAATGAGAAGGAAAATTTATAACATACGTTACACCAGAGTGACGATTTTTTTTTTTGAAGAGGAAGCTCACAAATAGGGCCAAAAAAAATCCTTGTTGATGAGAAACTTCTGATGTAGCGACGCCATGCCGTTTTTGCCCCGCATCAAAGGTTATGTATTATTTTTTGAGTTACGCTTTGAACAAAATGCCTAAGCAACGGCCAATTTGGCAAAACTTGACTTATAAGCATAGTTTGGTCCAGATTAGAGCACTTTAATCAAGAAAGTATGTTTGACCATAAGATTGTTTGATCTCTTCTAGGATTAGTGTTTCCACAGTATTTGAGATGGAAAAAGAAATCCGATGCAAAAATGCAAAAAAATTATTTACCATGAACTTTCCACAACTTTTACGTTTAAGTTTTGTGCATGTTCTAAAAATAAAAATGCATTGCCTTACATTTTCTCCCAAGCGGAGTAATAAATCTCAAGAACGTACTCCCATTATCATAGTGCTCTAGATAGATAAATCGAGAAGTAGATATTTCAGAAAGTGCACAAAATTTTTGGGGATTTCTGATTGCCACAAAAAGAAAAATATTTTTCCGGACCCCACTAATAAGGCACCTGAAATCTAATTAGAGGAAAGTTTGGTATCTGTTGAGAGAAACCTACCTAAAAACTTACATTCTGGTGAAAATGCCAAAACTCATCCCTGTAACATTTGTTACTTTGAGAATATGTGTAAATGTACACTGAACAACATTAATTGGATTAGTTCGTTAGTCTTGTGCTGGGTATTTGCTCTATCAGTGAAGTGGAATGAGTAGCACAAGGAAGGCTCATCAGACAAATGAAAAGTCCCTGCAGTCGCCGTCGTTAATCCAATTCCATCAAGATGACATGCAACGAATGTCGCAACAACATCCAAAAAGGATCTGAAGATCTCTACCATGTCTCGATCTTTTGCTCTTTGGGGAACGAAAAAGATTTCATCTCGACAAGTCTTACAGACGCTTCTAGACCTATTCATTGGTGGAAGGTTTTTAAAGACCTATTCAGCCTTGATAATGGTCAGTCAAGATTATCGAATTTCTTCAACAAAAACGCCCTCCCGCCTTCTCCATCCATTTTCTCCATAGAACTATTAATAAAAATACTTTGGGAAAAGAAGCTCATCCATCAAAGTGTCTTGTTGAAGCAAAATAACAAACTGTTTTACTTTATCTAGTTTATGTTTCAGTCTATTTAGTATATATTTATCTTTTTTCAGTTCCTCGAACATAAAGTTCCTTGCAAACGTTTTTGATGCCAAGAGGTCTAATTTCCCGCTCTTTCTTTGTTCAAACATCAGCTGTTTCGTCTTAAAAGAAGCATCGTTTTCTAGAAGCTCAAACCTCAGAGTCGCTTCAAATTCCCAAGGTCGTCTTGTTCCAAAGATTTCTGGGCCTTTCTTCTGAATGGGCCGGTTTTCAAATTCTGGTCCCGCTGTGTCAAAGCATCTCAATGGGTTTGAAGCCGTTAATTTAATGGCAGTTTCTTGGGTCTCTGAACTCTTTGGAGTCCAGGAAAACCACGTCCACATAAGGAACTACGTGTTTAAATCCCCAAATTTCAGATTTTTGGATCAAACGACTCTTCATTGAGAAAGAATAAAAAGGACGGTTCGTGAAACATTCACGCCTAATGGAACACCCAGTCCCTTTGGTTGTGGAACTGCGATAACCAATGAAAATAGGGAGCGGTTCCATTTGGAACGGAAAAGATGAGGAATGTATGCAAATGAACCAACTTCAAGGAGACACCTTTGGCACTGAAATATGCGTTTCAATTGGCACGCCTCCACTTCCATGTTCCTCGCTATCGTCTAATGAAAATAGCGTTCCCCGGACCAAGTGAAGCGGTTCCCATCAATTATGGGTCTCTTTCTGTGCTGACCGATCTTTCTTTTGTTCCTTTTGACTCGTGTTTCATAATGCTGACTCTGGCACATTTACTGGTGTCATCAGATATTTACAAGAAGAGTGTGGAACACGAGGGAACATTCTATGAGGGTTTGATGGCGCCCCAGGAAGCCTAGAAAACGACCAGATTTTTCTCTCCCAAAGTTTGAGTCTAAAATCGAAGCAGTTCTGATTGGAAAGGAGCCATTCAAGCCATGGAACACAGACCCAGTCAAGGATGAATGATGGGTCTGGAGTTTGAACCGATGAGTGGTCCACTTCGAGGGCATGTGAGATCAGGGTTCCCCAAGTTCATGTTGCCTTAATAAGCTTCAAAACTGTAGTTTATCGAGTGGAAGAAAGTGGCAACCCTGAGGAAACATTTGTAAAAGGATGACTTGAACCACAGGCTTTGAGGACTGGATGATTATTGGTGATTAAAAGGATGAGAATGTAAAAAATTGAAGTAAACCCATTTTTTAAATTCTAGCTTTTATTAGGAACACATTTTTGACTTTTTTAAAACCTTTTTCTTCGAATATTTTTAGCACAAAAAGATTTAAACCTTGAAAGTGAGAACAAAATATTTTGGCGCCAAAAAAGATAATACCAAATATTTTGGAACCAAAAAGTAACTAATTGAGAGTGGAAAAAAAAGATTGAGAAACATTTTTGGTGTTTTTTGCCCATTTGAGCAAAAATCGGTCTTTAACATTTCTTTAACTTTAAGAACTTCTTGCTTTTTCCGCCTTCAAGTGATTGTTTTAATGACAAAAAATCAGGAAAAGTTAATCTGACCGCTAAATTTGTGATGGAAATCAAATCTTGAGAGTTGCCATTTTTGACTTGGACATCATGTTGTGGTAGGTTTTTTGATTTAAAAGTCTAAACCAAAATCAATATGGGAACACTATGTAAAAATCTGGCTTGATTCCCATCGCTAAAATAAATCAGCAAAATTGCAGAAAGAGTCATCAAGTCCATTTCTTTTGAGGTCTCGAGAAGGAATGGGTGACGCAGCTTATTTCCAATATGATCCAATAATGTCTCGAGTTCCGTCGAAAGAACATGAAAAAATAAACTAGATCTGTCAATTCATCAAATGGACCACGCTGTCCCACTTTGGACCACTCTAAATATGTTACTGAGAACGGGAGCGCTCTTGATTATCACGATAACATTTGTTTCAGTGTGGGTCATTTTTGGGGTGTATTTGATGAAAGAAAGTTCACACTACAAAGACCTAAAAGAGTAATTTTGATGAGGGAGTGTGACTCTGAAGAGCCTCTTGGTTATAATCTGATCATCCGTGACATTTTGTATGACAATTGATGCCCTCGCTTATTATTTCGGTGTAGTTTAAGAGAATTGTGGGTGAAAACTTAGTAATGATATTTCATAGGTTTCGTGATAATTTAGTTAAAAAAGACTGAAATGGATCCTTGAATGTTGATATTTTGCTCCAAGAGTATTTTTTCCTTCTAGTAATTTAACCATCTTTGGAAATTCCTTGTTGTTAACCTCATTCATTATAATAACTAAACGTTTAGGAATCTCTGCCCTCAAAGAATTACGTTATCAAATTGTAACTAATTGCATATTCATATTGTTCCATGAAATACGTAGCAATAATCATTAGTCATATTTTTAAGATCAGATATCAAATGTCCATAGCTTTAATTTTGGTTTTAGTGTTGGTCCCATTAGTGCCGATATCAACTTTTTGATGCCAGAGTTCCTTAGGTGAAAGAATAGCCCATGTGATACATGATTGAATGTACTTTTTGGGGGACGGAAATTGCGAAAAGAATGCATTTATGAATCTCCTTAAAAACATTCATTTTTATGCAAGTTGCATTTTGCAACTTTATCCGAGCCCTATTTATGAGTTTCTAGGCGGCCTTGAAATATGTAAAAAGGAACAAAACAGACTGATAAATATATATTGACCCTTTATTCAATCCAAAAAAAAGTTCTGAGATTTGTCCGGAACACATTTTGTGTACATCTGATTCCTCCTTGATGTCTCAAAGCATGCATGAAACAAGTTTTTGACGTTAAGCTTCTTCTATTTTCATTTTTGCAATGGGTGAAGATATTATCTCAGCTTGCTATTCTACTTTAAGTTTTACCATATACTTCTTACCTTTGAAAAATTGCATTCATTTATATAGCGTTCAAGTAGCCTTCTTAAGTATTTGTTAACTTTTATAAAAGCTCGTTTTTTTCATAAACTCACTCAGAAGGTCCAAAGTTAAAAAAAATCCTAATGCCGGGTGCTCATAGATTGGGGTAATAAATTACGTCAAAACACAATTAATATCATTTATTACCACTTGATGCATTTGCTAGTCGTTGCATGTCTAAAATTTCGAACCTCGAAGTTCCCAAACAAAGCTTATTTTAATTGCGAGATTTCAATTCGAGAGCCAAAGATAGCACTACAAATATCGTGGAATGAATAAATCAATTACCATCTAACTGACCAAAATGAACTTTGTTGTTGGCATTATGTAAGACCCATCAATAAATCATGGCAATACCGTACATAGACTTTGGAGTCGCCCAATTTTTGCCTCAACTCTCAATTCTTTCCTGAATATATGAAAAAACTGCACTTGAGATGGAATATCAGTCATATTGAGCGGAAAAATACTTGTTGCCATCTATTGCAGGCAATTTGAAAATGTAATTAAAAAGTCTGCTTGGAAGCCTATGAACAAATGTTTCTTATCCAAAGAAATCTTCTGACTTCTAATGATGAGACGGCAATTTTGATGATTGTAAATGTCTCTGAAAAGCTTTTGAGACTTAACCTGGCCCTTCCAGTCAATCTTCCATGAAAGTTGATGACCTCATTGGAAATGCTTGTTTTTGGAGAGCAAAGGAGGACTTCCAAGTGGGTCTTGGAGAAAATAAAAGGTTGAGTGAGTCAAAATTCTTACCTGAAAATAGAGAAAATGGTTGTGAGATTCGGAAAAATGCCATCTTTTTTTGCCCAGAGACGTCATCAAAATTGATGTCAGGAAAAGGTTTATTTAGAGAATAAATTTGTATTATTATAATTCGTCTTTTGGGTATGCACCAATCACAAACAGAACCACATGAAAAATCAGCTGATAAGAAATCCTAATACATATTTTTTCTTGGCCTCCAAAAATGAGACTTTGGGGAACACGTTTTTATTATTTACCTTGAACACGTTTTTGCCCAGCCACACTTCGCCGTTGAAACTGCAAGATTTTGGCAATTCTATCAACCAAAAAGTTTGGACTCCTTCTCTTCTTAGCACTGGTACTCAAAGAACTACTCTCACACTGGTCCAGCACTTCTATGACCCGACTTAAGGAGTGATGTTTCACCTCGGGCACAATGTTACTATATCCATTTCGAAAGCTCACTCTTTTCACCTTTTTGCTGCTTTTTCTCTTGCTTTTTCTGTACTGTTTAAGGATGGGTTGCTTCTTTACATTCTTTGACTCTGACGCCTCTGGTAATCGCTCATCATTTGTGAATGATTGAGGAATAACCACGTCATCCACTTCACTTTCAGTCTCAACCAATGGGGACTCCTTTGATGAGTTTCTTGCCACCTCATCGCCATTTTGGTGGGGTTTATTTCGCCAAAGGAACCATTTGCGAAACAGGCCCACCATTGTATCTATCAACGCAACCTCACGTGTTCTCCACGTCCACAATTTTGGTGGTCCATTATATCATCTAATGGAAAATCCTTGTTCCGACCCAGAAATCAATGCGTTTGATATTGAATTACAAATGGAGGAGAACTTAAGGATTCCTTTCCCTCGAGGCCTAAGTCGGCAAGAGTAGATGAGGGGTCTTCCAATTGTTTTCTTGACACATCAACACATACGATGTGAGTCCGGGCATGAAAACTGATTTTTCGAGTGGGGGCTCAAGGCATATTTACCTCTCTTATCTCGCTTATCAATGTCGGGCTCTGTCGATGACAGGCATAATTCCAGCCCACATTGCATTACTCAGTGCACAGGATTCTTTTCCGACCAAATCCGAAGAAGGCACAGTACATATGGCTCTATTGTGTTAAAACAACATTGCGTTTGTTCAACAGGGAGATTCGCTTCAATAGTAATATTCCATGGCAAAATGGCATTTTGATCGGCATTTTGTGAGATGAGGTTGGTAAATGCATCTAGAGGTGATTTAAAGTCGTATCATGATCGGCTTGAGAGGAAGGTGTGATTGAGACTCCAGGGTTCGAGTCATCCTTTTCTTTGATCTAGCAACAAATAACAAGATCTCAATCAGACCACAATCCAGGAAAATAAAATTGCTTTTCATGCTTCCGCATTACTGCCCTCTATGCAAAGGGCCTTTTAAAGCCAACATCTGCAAAAAGTGAGTTCGTGATCGTTGTGTCCAGAATTTTTCTAGTTTATTTCTGCTCGAAAGATTGCCATGAAACACGGAAATTGTTTCAAATATGTGCGCTGAAAAAGAGCGTCATCGGGCGGACTACGTATGTAGAGATCGATTCCGAAATGTTTATGGTCCCCAAAGTGGAAATAGAAAAACAAAAAGTCATCCTATTGCACTGACCTTTTAAGGGCAAACGTTTTTGATTAGTTTTCAAACACCTATTTTGGACATTGATCTCTTTTGAGAGTTAACGGTGAAAACAGGCTAGAGGATCCTCTTTCCCATTTAATTGCTTTTCACAATTGTCAGCTCTGAGAAATCCACAAGCATTGGTGTCTGAAGGTTGACTGAGTTTCTCCTTCAAGCACTGCTTAAATTAAATTCTCATCCAACCGGATCCTAGCTGTGAATGTCATTCATTCATTCAAGTTACCAGCTGTGAGACCAGCGAACTCTAGCGGACAAATCTGGCGATAAATCACGGATGAAAACGGCTAATGAACCTGTCTTGAGCCATTCATTACAAATCCAAGGTGCTCCAAATAGTGTCCACTATTTCAATATTGAGCCGTTTTATCTCAAAGTCTTTCAATTGAGACCAACATGCACAATAAGTTAAAAATAGAAACTCATTCAGAATTTCAACAGTGTGAGTAAGCGTTGGCAAGAGTTCGTGACTTTGAACAAATCTGAAGCTCAGTATCGAGAGTTCATGATTTGTGTGAGTCATGCGGATGCAAACCTTGGCCTCCACCCTGTACTACTACCTCTTACGTACGTGTGTGTGAGAAAGAGAGCTG
Organism: Tigriopus japonicus; assembly: GCA_010645155.1. Lineage (NCBI taxonomy): Eukaryota > Metazoa > Arthropoda > Copepoda > Harpacticoida > Harpacticidae > Tigriopus > Tigriopus japonicus. The sequence goes on along the minus strand of CM021316.1, from coordinate 749,992 downwards.
TCCAACTAAGCACTCCCAACTTTGTCAATTGCTCCCAGAACTAACTCGACTCTTAGACTTATTCACATCTCTGAGCTCCTCAAAATGGTTCAACATTCAATTTCTCCCCCATGGAATCATCCGCAGACCAACGACCCATCCAGATTTGGGCATGAACAAATCCGTCTTGGAAATCTTTCATACCAACAGGGATGTTGAGTAGGAGGAGATAGGATATGAAAGACGATCAAACCACTTTCCTACAGCCATTTTCCACCTGGTTTTTGCACTGGTCTCGCCTCTGGAGGATGATTTGGCAAAGTTTGTGAGACTCCCTCCTTTACTATTCAAGAGAGTCGTGAGCCTGGGTTTGGAGATCGTTTAAATTGGTAAATCTGGTATTCAACGCCCATTTTGACGTTTCATAGGTCGACAGACACTGGGGCTTCATGTTTGTCCTCAATAAAATTTCTTGAGTGGGCGGCTAATCAAAGAGATGACATAGAGTGTTAGCTCTCTCTGAAGGTTGAGTGACCAGAAATCTAATCTTTACGTTAAGTGCAAACTGGATTTGACAACAAGTTTGTATTGTTAAATTGAGCACAATCCAGGTGTAATCATCTCGTAGCCATGAGTTCAGTTATCAAATATGTCACAACTGGACAATTCATGGAGTAAACAACCAAGTATATGTGTTGTGTTGCTCCAGTTCCAATAGTTGTCAAGAACCAGTTCTAAATCTGAGTTTGATCACTGTAAATGATACGGTTTAGCCCAGGAAACGGTTTGTCTCCCTAATGTGTTCAATTCAAAAACTGGCCACAAGGAGCAGTTAGTTGTCTTTTGAATTGAATGTAACCTTTCTCTCTTTTTCTCATGACTATTTAGTAGCGTAGAATTGATCCCATATGGTTCCTAATCAAACTCATGACCAAACAGTTTTAAGAACAGCTTTTGGGAAGGTTGAAACCTTGACAGCTTCGATTCAGATGCATCTTCCCCAGCAAATATCAACAAATATGGCCAAAAACATTCGTTGCCAAGACAAAGTGAGTTGCAGATCCATTAGACGCCAAAGGATTAACAATGGCTTTTGTAAAGTTGATGTTTGTTTCAAACCCTACTTCCGACACAAACTGAGTTCTTTGTGCTCTCATCTGAGGCACAAACAATTAGCATCTCGTTGGGGTGCTAATCTTATAATCCGTGTTCATCTCTCTCTCATCGAAGTTATTTCAGATTCGTCTGGTGTGGCTCCTTTAGTCAATCTCTCTGACTGAGTGCATACATCGGCTTCAAAACTTTTATTGAATGAGGGGCAAATTCTCTTTCCTTTAAGCCTTGGCTAAGGGGTGAGTTCAAGGGATGCCTGCTCTATTCATGGGGGTTAATGGGCCATTGCGTTACTCCACATAAGGTTTTGCGGTGAAACAGTTGTGTGCAAGATAAACGTAGGTCTATTTCACTCACTTTCTCTCCCTGAACGTGCGTGTGTATATTCTTTAATAGAGCTTTGTCTCCTCTCTCAGTCATAACTAGATAAAGATTTAGGATGGATGGATGCCTCCATCCAGTTATGTAACTTGGGGAAGAACATATTGCAGATAACCTTTTGGCAGGATGAAAAAAAATGATAAGAAGAAGTGCTAACGACAGTAGCGTGACATCTCTTGAACAATGCTCTTTACACGAGAATATTCAGGGCTGAGATATAGTATTTCGAGTGTCATGGTTCAAGGACACACCTATTGAGATCATAAAAATGTTTCGACATGACGTTTTGTCAGATCTGGCCGTCATCCTGTGTTTCTTAATGAGCTCGTACATCTGGGATACTTAGGACTCATGAAGCTCAATCGGTAGGTATCCAGGATATCTATCTACTGGATGACCTATCTAATCCTGAGGGTCAATTTGTTCGAACGAAGAGGACCTCTGATGATTTCAGGCCTCAGGACGATGTAATGACAAGGAACTGCACCGTGATTAAAGTGAATTTGCTTTAAGGTTGGATGCCCACCAGAAACGTACGTAGAGGAACCATGAGATTGAACTCTCATTTGTTCAAGATGATTTGCTACACACTAACTCGAAGTTAAATATTACATTTTGATTTGAGGTCCCAGGAAACGAAGATCCGTGTGTCTCCTTAAATCAACCAAGGGCCACCTCGAAAGTGTCAAACATATTTGGACGTTTCGACAGGCTGAGAAAATATTCTTGGCAAACCTTTGAGCTGTCAAAAGGGAATTCTGAACATGCTCAAAAATCTCGCGGATGCATCTTTGATGTAATTTGTCGGTCACCTTTATGACTCCATTGTGAGTGCACAGTCATGAAGCGGACCTCTTTTGATTCACAAAGGACTTTTGAATACCAAGTTCCGAGGTGTAGTAGGTCCGAATTGAAGTGATAGATCACTCTGATCCATTCATTCCGTATCTAATCAGGAAGTTCAGAAGCCCATTTAAATTTGTTCGTTGTTGGTGTTGAAAGTGCTCTTGTTGAGCTACCAAGGTTTATGTATTGGTGCCAATTTTGCTCTCTGCATTGACAAGTTCCTTTCAGAGTGTTTCTTGTCCAAGATTTTTTCTTCGCCTAAACAGCAGAGGGGTGAACCATTCATTTTTCTAGGTTTCGAGCGGTTCGATTCATTATGCATGCATCTTGAACCATTCAAGAACCACAAAACACTTGGAGACGCCCCCATTCACTCTTTTGATGATTCCGATTAAAACTTCGCCAAGTTGGGAAATTCAAATTTCCGATTCATAAATTGGTCCCATAAAAATAGACAAAACCCATTAAGAGAAGAAGGATGGTCGGAGGTGTTGGTTGTCGTCGTGATGGTTTAAAGCTCATATTTCATATTGCATAAGGCTCTTGCTTAGCTGATTTGAATTTTGAGCTCTGAGCAAAGTGCGAGTGACGCCAATGTACTTGGGTACCCAAGAAAAGAATCACCACCTTAGCAACTGGGCAATATCCCAAAACCAGACCTGACAAGGCTGGTTTTACTAGATGGTGGGAAGGCGGATGGTTGGTTGATAGTTGATGGCTATGGTCGTTCGGTTTTTGAGCTGCCATTTGATCCTGCTTTGTCAACTGGCAACTGACCAAATGAGGGATGTCGTTTTGAGGCAAACTCAGGAAGCTTCCAGAAAAGTGGGGTGCGGGATTAGAGTGCTGTGTCAACAACATAGTACCGTTTCTGAATTGTTGAAGTTTGGGAATGCGAAATTGTGATAGTCACTCCCGAAGAGTTTATTTGTGTATTCCTAGGGCCAAATGATTAGGCATAGGTCGGGGTTTGAAAGTAGCTCTATACTTTGTAATTTTTAAACCTCATTTATCAATTTTTCCACTTATGTATTAATGCTTCAAGAGGTTTACAAAGTCTTCTTGTATGGATTTATTTGGTTCTTTATATTTTATAAGAAAACTTCAAAATGTTCCTGAATCAAAAATCCCTCAAAGTCCATTCAAACTTGATATTTATAGTGTTTCATGAGCATCAACTGACGTTAATATAAATGATTAAGAGCTCTCTTATCAGGAGATACAAGTTTGAAACTTGCCAAGACACAAGAGGGTATTTCAGAAAACATCCTGTTCCCGTTCAGAATTACTCCTAAATTATCAAGACGACGTCACAATGCGATCCAAAAGTTAGACCTTATTTTTTAAAAACTTTATTCAAATGGCTCATCCCAAAATGGCGGATAACATCATGAAGACCATCTTGAGAGCCTGTTCGTGTATTCATGCTTCAATCCACGAGCCTCGGCCATTATATTTCTGCAACTGAGTGAGCGTCCGTTCATGCCTTTAGTTGGGCCTAAGTTCAGCAGAGGGGCCTGAATTTATTGCTGGCCATATTTGATTTTCATCTTGATGGCTCAGCGTGAATTCTGGTCTCATGCGAGCAATCTCTGATGCAAAACTTATCCATGGCTGACATGATGCAATGACAAAATCAATTCCTACTCTACTCAACATGACAGTAAAAAAAGAGACTTGTACCACAAAGCAATACATTTACCATTGAATTGTGACTGCTTCATTTGGCCATAAACTCTTACATAACACAATTTATAGTTGATTTTCCAAAAATTTAAAAGATAAGTAAATAGCATTAAAAAATTAGCTTGAGCAAAAACAAGGGTCGGATGTTACCTGCACTAATCTGACGAGCTCGATGCTACGGTCAAAATAGCCTTGCTCGAGTACAGGCTCATTACTGCACTTTAAAGTCCACTTCTGTACTAACTCTACATACACTTGAGAATGGCTATTTTACTTTACTTTAGTAAATGAGATTATGGCTGTTTCTAATATACTATGGAATGGTTCCATACACTAAACATGGCTGTTTGATGTACTTGCGTTGTATAAATTAGAGCATCTCACATCCAACCCGTTAGATTCCTATGTTTAAGATCCCTTATTTTGGTGAGTTTTGAGGACTCAAGTTGACGGAAATTTTATCATTGCTTAGCAAAATGGTGATCCGGTTGAAGTGTTTTATAGCTCCCATGTATTAAATATTGCGGGCTAGAATTTTCGACGAAATCGAAAGTTTTTCCTCGGCGATTTGTGATCATTCTTCTGTAGCCAAAGCTTGATCAACTACCAATTACGATGATTAAAGAACCAGGATTTGCTCTCACGAGCGGGGAAAACCATAGACTCCAATCGCTTTGAGATGTCTCCAAGACGAATCCGGTCTTCACTCACTGATCCTGTTTCGGGAACAAAGCTGTGACACAAGCTGAAGTAAAAGTAGGTTACAAGCCTACCAACGATGTCTGTCTCGTTTACGCCAGACCAAATCGAGCGAAATACGCTGGTTGGACGGATGGTTGGATGGTTGTAGGTAGGCCTAAGTTGATGAAAGTTGAAACCGGTTCAAAAGTTTCTCAAAGGACAGGGAAGTTGTGGGAGGACGACGGCTATTAGCGATGCACTCACTCTAATCTAATCTAATCTTGGGAGTTGTGGTTTCAGTTGCGATACACTATGTGCTTTGGCAACGTGGCCATTTTTTTAGATTATATGCAAACAAATGGATATTCTTTCTGTACCGGAAGTGCCTGAGTTTCGGACAGTTTTATCCGTAATGGACCCTGAAGATGATTATTCAGACACATGTGCGTTACTCGTGTTCACAACCTTGTGTGAGAAAAGGATACGGTTAAAGAAGGATGCTTGTGGGTGGCAGGATCTTTCGTTGGTTTACTAGGATGAAGTTGGAAAAAATCGATTCCTGGAAGACCGCCAATTCCATGATCGAGAACTGTACTACTACACTCTGTACATAAGCTCGTAAAGAATGAGACATTTGGGAAACGGTTTCTCCACAGAGTAGCTATGTTAAGAGGTATTACCAGGAACTTGTGCGGAATGTTGGAATGAATAAGAGATCCAATCCATTATCGTTCCTCAAAAACCACATGATTGGTGATTGTGCATTGATATTTTTGGATTTATTGATAAAATATTCTAGGATTGCAATTAAAGGAAGAGAATGCAACCAGCACTTCCGTGTACTAACAAAAGAACAATATGACGAGCACTCTTGGGAAAGGCTTCTCTGTGGTTTGAAGAGAATAGCGGGATCAACCAGAGACTTCATTGAATTACTCTGAACTACATAACAATACAAGAATTGAGATCGTTACCGGCAAACTTGGCTTGCTCGCGTTCAAAGACAATTGAAGCAAAGAACAATGCAAAATCAGATTGAAAGAATGACTCAAAAAGAAAGTTTTTTTTCTCGGAGAGAACGCGCTTCGTTTTCACCTCGCTCTCATCTCCTCTCTAAGGGTAATTTGCCTCCTGAAATTGCAAATTAGCTCTTTCCCTAATGATGGATCCTTCTCATTGTTTCCGAGCTAATTGAATGTACAGACATCCACATCATTGGCCTTTTTCCCGACGATTCTCATTTCCATATTTGGAAATCCTCCACGACCAAAGAAACGACCTCAAACAAAGCCCTTTTGTGTCCTGAATGGATGGATCCTATCCAAACGTGCCCTTTTGCAGCTGATTACATAATGATCAAGATATCTGACAACCTGAGTAATGACAGCTCTCATCATTCCAACCACTCAGCGTTATGTACAGATGGTTGGTTGTTGTTTGTTTTTTTCCAAAAAGTTCAATGTTGACGAAGCTTCCTGTGGAGAAAACGGGGGATGGATGGATGGTTGGAATGGTTTCGTTGTGCTTGGTTGACTAGCAGGAGTCTAACTATGTCGTGACCTCGTGCAGTGAGTTTTGATGGTTCTACCATGGAGAGATAAGCAAGACAACGAAGAAGAAACTCGCTCGATTTCCAATATTCAGGAAGACTAAAGCTTCATTCACTTCATGTTTTAATTGCAGCGACGCATTCAAAAGATAGGAAGTCATTGGACTGCAGGATCAAGTCATGCATTCATTGTCGCTCCTCAGTGATGGTTCAAATATGTCTTTGTTGTGGCCTACCTCTGAAGCAAGTCGTGTAGAAATTCAGGCCTTCCATGAACATGTCGGTTTGTAATGGCACTTCAACAACTACTTTTGGAGTTCTTACCATGTTGACTTTGTGTGGAAGTCCAAACAAATCGTCTAAAACTGTCTTGATTGGCCTCCATTGATCACGATATGGTGTCTTATCGCAGTCTGATTCATGCCATTTTCTTAGAGATAAAGCCAAAACTTTGGAGTAAACACGGACAATAATAAAAGAATCGTGAATGCCAAAGATTTCTTGAGTAACTGAGGCAATCCAAGGGGTCAAAGCTGATTTGTGAACAATTACGAAATCGGCATTTACAGGTTAAGGGGTAGGTCTCCCAAAAGGCGGAAGAACCTTACTCCTCATTGAGAAGTTGAAACAGCGTTGCCATTTCAAAGCGACAGAGAAATCCAAACAAAACAAAGTACCTCTTGAATTTGAAACAGTGGCTTCAATCAGCTACTTTTCTTATGCATTCAATTGTGCATCAGCCATTGAATTCCTCTTTTTTCTAAGTTCATGTAAGTATCTACAGTGTAAGTGCTCAAAGTTGCATAGCACCGCATCTACGGATTTTAAAAGGCCAAGACATGAGAAGTGGTAAATGATAAGTCGAAACCAAAATGTCGACATCCCTCTATCTAGACCTCGCCAATCTAAAAGCCTCGTTCGTTAAAGCAATGGGCCCAAATGGCAACCCTCGTGATTCCTATTGTTAGACGACTGATTTATGGGGACAACAAGGAACGGAGCGAGTCTTAATGGCTAAGCTAACCTGTCAGCTGTTCAAATGAGTTCGAAAAAATGGTGTTTAAACTTCACAAACTCGTGTTACTCCCAAATCAGCTCTGCATTTGTCACAACCGAGCTACTTGCCAAACCACCAAAATCACCCGGAGGGCCAAAAGTTACGAAGTTTGGCATGAATTTGCAAATGGGCCTCATTCATCTTTCCAGACACAGCCCACCATGAATGTTTATTATGTATCGTATACATGTCTGCTTCTTCAGTTTCATCCCATCATGCGTGGGTTCAATGATTTTTGCAGTCTTAGCAAGCTGGCTTTGGTTGCGTAACCCGAGAACACTCACAAACACAACCCTATTCTCTCATAAAGTGCCTATTTGAGGTTGCATTTGTTGGGCCTCTGGGTTCAAGACCGTTCATAGCGTTCTGTCACTTGTCCAAAAAGGTTTTTGTACTATCTGATTATCCAAGTTCTTGTTAAGTTCGACTCAATCGATTAGGGAACCCAATCTAATTCGTAATTCGACTGTTGGACAAAGGATAACCATTGGTTTGGTGGTTTTTTGTCTTTCCCACCCATTACTTGGACATGATCAATGGACCGGTGAACATATTAAGCATTCATGATCTCAAAAAATCCCGTGCCAAAGTGGGGAGGAATTTGTTGCAGAAGTATATTAATGAATGAAGAGTTGTCAAAATGACAGATGAGCACAAAAATGGCAACGCTGACTGTTTGTTGTTATTTCAAACTCACGAAAAAGGCAAGAGTGGCTACCAAGTTTAAATGGCCATTTTTATCCATTTATCTGCAGCATTTTGTTACCTTACTTGTTCCAACAAGTTGGTGCTAAATTCGCCATGATGTGACGTCAGAAAAAATCCCTTAATTTAAAGCCAAGAATGGCATTGCCAAGCTCGTTCATCTTGTATTGTTGTTTTTGGATAGTATCTTTTGGCATTGATAGATTGGGATTACAGTGGGACTGAAAATTCCTGCCACACTTGAAAGCCACTAGGGCACAAATAGCATTTGTTAACGACGGTGATTACTTAGCTGTTTCTCGCATTTGAACAACGCTACCAAAACCTGATGGTTAGTGAGTTCAAAGAGGATGAAATTGCGGCTCTGTTTTGCCATTTAAGCCGATTAGTTCTTGGTTTATCTCGAGTCCGATGGTTCCATCTTGTCAATATTATCTGATGGATGAAGGCTCGCCATCGACCAGGTTTGAAAGTCACGATCTGGCTTGCCGAGCTCTATCTATCTATCTACTGGGAATACCTCCATCTCTACTTTTCGAGAAGAGCCATCGAGAGGAAAAGAAGGGTTTGCGAAATTTCCAGTGGGCACACAAGTGCATTGGCTAAAATTCAAATCTGCTCTTTCATTACCTTGGATTCAGTTCTCTGAAGGTTCCTAGATTTTGCTTTCAACTCTTAAAAGAGTGTGTACGCGTGCGTTTTTTCATCATCCGGGTCTTTTAATCGGCATTCATCGCTACTAAGATATTTGGCTTGTTCTGTACCATGAACAAAGCGGATGCAAAGAGTGTGGAAATGAGGAAATCTCACAACCATTTTCCATCCAAGGACACGGATAGAGAATGTGAGTGTGTATGTAGGTATGTGAGTGTGTCATCCTTAATAATGTCAAGTCTCACTGGCTCATCACTATCATCATCCATTTTCGTTCTCTTATCTGAATCGGCCGGAATCTCTCAAGATGTTCCCAAGCTCTCGTCATTTCGTTTGTTTCGAGATTCTTAATGGAGTTCCTGGAATAGAAATTGTCTTTCACATCCATCTCCAATGTCAACTTTGGTGGTCATGCAGTATCCAGACTAAAAAAAAGAGCGCGTTTTACGACATTTACAACTTCCGCGCCGAAAGTTGAAGGACTTGATGTGAACAAAGTTTTCTTCTGTACGTTTGTTGGTGCTTTTAAATGCAAAATCACACGTCCACTTTGATAGTTTCCGTTTCAATCGTTTTGGATTGCACATTTTTACAAGCTTTTGTAGATTTATCGTGATTCTCTTGGAATTGACATTTCCTCATCGCACTTTTTGGACGTGAATTATATAACTACTAGTTTCAAGATTAACTATAGTTAACAAAATAAAAACATCTTGAGTTACAAAATCTTCAATGGAAAGCAATTAAGTGATAAAAGGTTCAAGATTACTTACACGTATGCCAACTATTGTAGCTATTTGAGTGCCCTCCCAAATGCATTGTCTTGAAATTTCTTAACAAAGCGTCACAACTGCTCAAAAGGTCCTCCTCAGTGGTTCTCAATGAACTTTGATTTCATCCTTGGAAGCCCAAATACAATCTTTACTTGAGAGAACCCAAATTGATTGTGAAGTAGGGAGAGTAAGTAAGAGGCCGTTACGAAGGATAACGTTACCTTGACAACAATTCCTCAGCGGAACAAGTGGCCCAGATTCGATGGAACGATTCGGGTTTCATATGGTGGCTATTGTTCAATTCACAACGCCATCATCTCTTTCATGTTTCCCATGGAGGGATGGAAGGCCTTCCAAAACCTACATACTGTACAGTGCTCGCACATCTCAATGACGCCATATCGTGCCTCTCTCAAAGTATGACTAAACCCCAACCACAAAAGGCATCATGAAAACTGGAATCGGTATAGCACAAGGATCGGAGACTTTGAAACAACAACAGACTTGAATGGCCATGAAATCCGATCTGCCGGAAACCCGGTTGATTCATGTTGGGGCCCTTGCTTGATGGTACCATTTCATTTGCTCCACTTTGCTTTAGTGTGATTACTTCATGTCGAAGAAGGTCATCAAACGAACGAACGAGTGAGTGAGTAAATGAATGAAATGACACATTTAAAACCCATTCAAAATGAACTCTCTTTGTGTTTGAGGAATGAAGAGAGAGCTTGGCTTGTGTGTGACACCGGTCACCTCTCTCGCAGAACTCTTTCTGACGTAAGATTCATGACTTGGCAAGGTAAAGATCTCAACCTCAATCATTAGTTTTAGACCTCGAGACGATCATAATTATTCAATTCCATCCAAAAGAAGGTGCCAGTAGTCTCTTCAACGAGTGAAAACCAGTTTGATCGGGACTTGGGCTTTAAAGTCATATTGAGAGTGAGCAATACAGGTGTGATTTTTTTTCATTCTTTCTCGTCTCTCAGGTGTATTACACAACATACGGAGCGAATATGTTTTTATCTTAACATACAATGAGTTGTGTTCTTGACTCATTCATGATGATGTATTTTATGTTCCCATTGAGTTTTAATATGGCTTTGGAGGTTGGCTTACGGAAAAAATAGAATGAGGAGGGTTAATAATGCGGCCGCAAGGTGCTCAGATTTACTTGCAGCTAGGGGCTTGATTAGTGAAGTTTTATCAAAAACACCAAGATCGCATTTCATTTGGGATTACAGCAAGCCGTATGAGTTCGATAATCAACATGGCTTCTAGTCCCAAATGAGCCGTTTTTGAGTCATGACTCGACGAAAACATTCAAAAGTTCAAAACCATCCTTTGAATTGCTGTGTAATGATGTCCTTGCTTAATTAGATGAATCTCAAACTCGGCCTTGGCGAAGCAAATCGGACTTAAGCGTGGAAGTTTCCATGACTAAAACGAGTACCGGTTTGTCAAAAATTAAATAACGTTGATTGGAGGTGGGTGTAATTCGTTATTACCGAAATTCGCACCACCTCCTCATTTCAAAACGATCTTAATACACTCTATGACGACAGCTGATAATCTCAAAAACGTGGGTCTGCGTCAGCTGACGCACGTGAGGCAGCACTGGAGAAAGGCAGACAGGGCAGATACACATTAACTAGGGAGAGCATCTTTTCGACGTCACGCCACGTGTTAGAGGCTCAAGCGTTTATAAACAAAAGTGACCTCCAAATGATGGAAGTTATAAAGAGAAATGATCTTACCTGTTTCGGAGATGACAAAGGTTTGTTCCAATCCGGATGAAGATGCCGATGTGGGTGGTCTGCCCCCGCCTAAACCTCGACCTATTCCAGGAGGCTCGGTCAGCTGTCTTTGGTAACTCTTTAAGCAAATGAGATTTTCCTTATTGCTTTTGGTGGAGGATGCTTCGGAAGAGGAAGAGTGATGCTTCCTCCGTTTCAAGTCGTAGAATCTCATTTCCTCAAAGTGTTGGGAAACAAGTTGTTTGAAGCGATGGAATGAAATCTTGACGGTTTTAAGTTGGCCAATCAATGATAATCACATAGAAGATCCGATCGGATAGTCTCAGAGCATGACTTTGTCGAAACAAAGATGATTGTCTCGACCAGGCTTTTTGAAACTACAAGATCAGTTAGACATGGAAAAGACGAGCAAGAATCTGCGAATTGGGAATGGAAAACCGCTGCTTCACTGGAAGTCATGAGAAGCGACCATTTGGCAATAGGAAACACCAAAACGACACCAACTGATCTCAGCAACAGGAAAAAGACAACCACACGCACTCACACCTCTTTTCTTTCTTCCTCAAGCACTTTTTCCTCAATTATCAATGAAGAGTTATTACAACCAACAAGGTAGTAAAAATGGCCTTTGAACCATCGAGGTTTTCTCCACTTTTTCTCGTAGTACAAGTACGTCACTTTCACTTCCCGGTTCAGTTCCACTAAAATTCGTCGGATGGACGTGGTTCAAGCTTTGTTACACATCCAAAACGAGTCGAGGTCCGTGTTTCATCAGGTGTTTCCTTCAATAATTTTCACGGTAAATCACCAAGTGGCCTTCGAGAACACTCTCGCACAAAAGGGGCTCCTTGGGATTGCCAATGGTGCAAATGCAATTCCACGAACCAAAAGCAATCACGGATACGATAGAGGAGCCTTATCTTGGAACCTGGTGATGAAGTCCACAATGGTAATTGTCAAGTAGCAAGACTTTGAATTCGAATGAAACAGTCTGCTGTGTGCCAAGGAGGCCAAAAGCATCAAGGCAGCAGAGCTCTTCGTGTCTCAAACGGTGAATTCCAACTGTCATGATCTCGAGAGCGGAGGCTCGAACTCAGAGCTGCGAACGTACGTATGTACGTATGGACTACATTTACGTAGTATAGAGTAGTATGGTCTCAGTGTGTGTATGCGAGACCTACAGAGAGAGGGAGAGATGCGTTGCCATGAAATAACGTTTCGAGTGAGAAGGAAGTCATAGAGTTTGTTAGAGGAGGTAGGATAAATGAATATGAAAATGACTTGGCGAGGGTGAAGGCATTTGCTTGAATAGAACAATGAAAATAGGTCAAGTTTTGTTCTTGTTCTTAGGATGCTGCTTTGCATCTATCTTCAAAAACAATTTTCAGGTTTATTGCTGAACTTATCATCAGGGCCACCAGATACATGTAAATTACATTTTACAATGTAATTACCAAAATCTGCGATTTTTGAGCAAAATTACATAAATGAGGAAAAAATTAAATAAATGTGCAAAAATTGCCTGTTTTGATGAATATGATATGGAAAATTGTTTGATTTCACGTTAAAGTCAAGATAAAGAAGCAAAAAGGTAGCGTTTTTAATTTTTAACAGGTATATTTAGTTAATCCTCAGGCCCGCTGGGTTGTTATAAATGGGATTTTACATTGTAGTCACAAACAATGTGCATTTTTTGTCAAAAAATACAAAAATTGGGAAAAGTTCGAAAGAATGTGGAAAAAATGCCTCTTCCGTTGAGAGTGATCAACAAAAAGGATGTCAAAAATCAAAATAAGAATAGAAGCTATTATATTTGCAACAATTGTGACAAAATACGGTCATTTTAGCATCTTTTCCTACCCATGAAATAAAATTTAGATGATGCAAGTACATAAAAGGGCAGTTTTTAGGCGATATAGTGAGAAAAGTATTTTTAAAAATATCAAAAAAATCCAATTTTGTTACGTCATTTCTCAAAAAAGCACCAAAAATAATACGTTTCGGCAAAATATTTTGCATAAATTTGGTGTCCCTTATATATTATAACACACTGTTTTTATGTAAAAAATGAGAAAAGGCTTTAAAAACAAACTTACCAAGCAACCAAAAAAACTACCAAAAAATCCGATTTCATTACATTATTTCCAAGAAAAACTACCAAAAAAAATACATTTTTTGGCAATTTTTTTTACCAAAATTTGGTGGCCCTGCTTATCATGTTGCAAAATGATATCAATTGGTCAAAATTCGTAGTTTTTGTATAATCTTTGCCAAGGATATTTTTAGTCAAGGTCGTAGATCCAATTTTCTGAACACACTTGAAACCATTTTCTCATATTTGGGATACGCTTTGTTTCTATATTGTTTGGCATGACACAAAGAACTGAAAACATCTTTTGCATTTTGAGAGAACGATTCTCGTCGTTATATTAATAGCAAGAAAGATTTGCGTCTAAAATTATGATGTATTTTGATTTTAGCACTGTTGCCATATTGATCATTGTTGTGATTTTTACATCACAAAGCTTACATAATCAAGCTTTTGGAAAGACAAGAGCATAAATTTCGACAAAAAAATGGCAACACTGCCAACTCAAAACGCACCAGGGCCCGTATTCTCAACTCGTTCTTTGTACTTGAAGTCGTACTTTTATGTAGTAACTCCGTTCTTGAAGTCCTACTTCAAGCACCAAGTACGAGTTGAGAATACGGGCCCTGTAGTCCAGAATGGCACGTTTGAAACCTGATGTCGCCTCTAGACCATCTCTTTGAAAAGCGAGCGCCATTCTGAACCTGCGTCCATCCATGTTGGTCGGTTGGTCGGAGGCCCGGTTCGGTCTCTTCGTCAGACCTGAAAATAATCCCGAGTACAGGTGTAGTTCACAGACTCAATTGAAAGCTGTTGGTGTTGTCGTGGCTGCTAATTACAGCTGTACCCTCTGATCCTCCTCGTCAATTGTCTTCACAAGGAATGGATGGTTGCCATATTGCAAACCGAAACTGCTTTGGGGTCACTTTTTTTACCTTCCTCTAGAAAAACTAGCCACATGCCAGGCCGATACGGGAATTAAGGCCCGATAATGGAGATTCATTTGCTCGAGGAGATCCTGAGGATGAATGGGAAGACCCTTTCATTCTCCCAGCAACATGTTGTCTCAAGATAATGACGATACCAAACTCTCCTGCCTCCGAGAAGATCGTTTCAGCAATTAGGGCTCAAATTGACCCATTTACAAGTACGTTTTCGAACCACTTTGAACCTTCCTTTGCTTCAACACGCAATGAAATGATGGCTATAAAAGAGCATTCTACGTACAAAGTCACTCTAAGGCTAAACTTATGCGAGATCGTCAATGATAGCTTTGGCTTGTGAATGAGATTATCATTGAGATTTCTCTCGAGGACACTCAGTGAAGGTGGTGGTTTCTCCTTCAAGTGCGATTTCCTGTTGTGGAATTGTTCACATCTTGGATTTCCCTCGAAACTACGAAACTCGCAAATTAGGGTGGGTAAAAAAAGTGTTAGGAGATCTTCATTCCGACACGCAACGCATCCTACAGAGAGAGGGGAAAAACCGGGTTACGTTGACTCCCAGTTCAAATCTGATCCGCTTTTTGAGGCACTTTCGCCGCCAAATTGAGAACATGTTGTTACAGTTCACGTCAGAAGAGTAGAAAGTCTCGAGCAATCATTGAGGGGCTCCTGAAATTAGCATCAAATCAAATGTGTGCCCGAAGATGATGTTTCAAAATGTTCATCATAAACTGAAGCTTGGAGGATTTTGAAAGAAACGTATGAGGTTGCGTGACATGACCTTCGAAATCTTGCAAACTTTTCCACTTGAAGTGTATTCTCACTTTGTATTAAAGAGACCAAAATAGAAGTTGGTTTTGCCAGACCAGTTCGGTTTTTATTGTTGGGTATGGAATGAGAAAAAATTAAACCATATGAATGGCATTCCTGTTTTGTTAACATCTCATTTCAACCAAAAAACTAACTCAGGTTTGCTAACAATTTGGCTTGAACCTGAGAATGACAAAGCTTTGATTAAAAAGAGGAGGTACTAGAAAGTTGGATAAACAATTTGGTTTGGTTAGCATTGTTTGATTTGTCTTAGCGGGAGAAGATTTGTGGATAAAGAAAAGTGTTTTAGAAAATAATTCCGAATGTAATGCATTCTTTCCCTATTATCAAATGTTTCGTCGCTTTTTTTTTCTTTTCAAATAAATAAAAGCTGCCCAAGCCTCAAGACGTATTACAGGCACAACTTGAGAGTGATACAGAATGAGTAACTCCCGGGTTGAGCTCTCACACACTCTTTAAAATGAAAGTATGATTTTAAAAATTGAAGAAAATGAATTAAATATGTGTAAAAGAACACACCTTGTTCTTTGATGGATGTTCTACTTTGTGTTCAGCAATCGACACACTAGTAAGACTAATTTACACAGTTTTACTCACTAAGTACTCCAGAAACTGTTTAAAAACGAGACAGAGTATTTGATTTTAGTTGAGTAAGCAGAATGAGAATACAGTACTTTGATCTGTCCCCACTAGATGTCAGGGGGTCATTTCTTGGCTTAGATTTGGTAATCAAATCAAAAGAAGGTGTTTATAGCGCCCTCTTGGAGCTTCCTTATGAAGCAATGTATTGAAATAAAAAGCTTGGATATTTATTTGAATTCATAAAATTTAAAAACTGAATGCACAATAACAAGTACGTAAAAGTACCTGGTTTTGGGGTTGAACACATTATACAACGGGGCATGAGTGCTCTCCTTCGGAATAATTTTCTTGAATATCCCTTTCCTATTTACTTGACGTAACTTCGAACCTACACGTTGTTGATTATTTGTGTCCAAATTTAGCCTGTCCCTTTTACCAATAATTGCTATCAAGATTAAATAGAAGTGAAAACACGGGATTTCCAATGAACTTCTTAAAATGACGTGTATAGCTGCGCACATGGAAAAGTTGCCTTAAGTTTCGTAGAGTTTTGACAAAAAAATCCTACTTACAATATTGAGCTCTATTTTCTCTATTTTCCTCTAATTTTTATTCTTTTGTTTTTCCGCGTGAACACTTTTATGTCAATACCAATCAGAACAAATTACATGTCGCAATGATTTAGCAAAAAAAGGATTGATTTAAAAATGTTCCGAAAAGTCCCCTCCTTCAGAGCTACAAAATCAGGCATGCAAATTTCCTTACATTTGGAAACATTTCAAGTTTTTTCCAAAATCAAACCTGAAATTCTACGATAGAACAGCTTCCAAGAGGTCACATGACGTAACTCTAATTTTTGCTCAAGGCAAACCATCACAAACAAACAAACCTTACTTCCGCTCAAGTCATCTTGTCTCGTGTCAAAGTACTATTGTTTCACTTCAAGATGTGCGTTTGTTTCATGGACAAGTACATTGGAGTTCTACCTCTTCGTGGGATATGATATGTACACACTTTTTTTTACAAGTACGCTACAGTATTTCGGCATCATTTCGTTGTAACACCTGGAATTTCCTGACAAGCTGACGATTTTAGGTTGTAAACCCGCGACCTGAAGTCCTTTGTTCTCTGGGGAAATCCCAAATGGTGTGAAACTGACTCATACATGTCGTTTCCAGTCATAATTGGCTTTATTCGACGGTACTGTATATATGACAAGGGGCCTGTTGAAGTACGTATATTTTGGCTTTTTTTGGCTCCAACCAAAGACAAGCATCGAAATTGATTCAGGGGTTGGTCTTAACAAGTGGTTAAGCAGTCTATAAATATTTCAAGAAAATTTGACCAAAACAAATGAATAAGGGCATTTGTGCCAAAATTAAGCAAATAAAAACCACAACAACTTTCATATTTGCAAAAACTGCGCCATATATTGAGGCAACTTGAAAATTCTATTGTTAAATCTGTTAGGTGTCAAATGGACCTCCAAAACCCATCCATTACCTGGTCCCAGGTTCAATTCTCCTCACTGACCTTTCTCAAGGAAACTTTTAGACACCAATCCACACCCACAAATGGAGAACGTTTCTTATACACAAATGGAGAACGTTTCTTATAACAGACTTGAAATTTTCTAGTTGAAATATTTGACAAATGTGATGAATGGCTTTGCTGGCTAAGCAAGGTTCAACACTCTGACCAAGGTTGCATTTGAGAAAAACCCACCCGTTTTTTGGGTGTTTTTAGGGTTTTTCCTTTCTGGGTTTTTTGGTTTTTTGATATTTTTGGTTTCTTTGATGTTTTTATTCATATTCTTAACTCTTAATATTATCTTCTTCATATTGGACCACATTAGCATTTCACAACTGAGTTTTTGACGATATATGACACAATAATAACTCAAAATGAACAACTTTATTGGTACCCTATTTATAACATATCCTCATAATTCATATCTTCTTCAGGAGATCCAGGAATTGCAATATCTATGAGCATTGAATTTAAGTCCCTTAGTGGTGAACACAATTTTGGGTGGCAAATCTAGATCAAGTCAAAAAGTCAAAAAGAGAAAAAAAAACCAAAAAAACACCGGGCGGGTTTTTGGGATTTAATGTCAACTGGGCGGGATTGAAGCAACCCTGACTCTGACCCTAACTAGCACTAACAATAAAAAATCGTTATTAAATCAGCTGCTTTGTACTTTGCAAATTTTTAGCGTGAACCATTATCTTGTCATTTTCTATTGGACATTCTATCTTACCCTCAAATATGACTCATCTCATTTCAAAGAAAAACTGTACAATGCAACTGAATTTTCATGTTTCGGGAAATTGTATGTTTCTATTGCTTGGAAGTAAATCAAATTACCGTAATAATGCAAAATATTTGGACTATGTCAAAATTTTTAGATTCACATTTAAAATCCAAAACATGATGCACACTACGATCAAGCAAAATTGGGCAAACAAAGTTGGTATCACCCTCGTATTCTAGGCACAAATTAGAAGTGAGTGGATGGGATGTAGAATGAATTTGATTCATATTCGTAGCTTTTCATGTCAATCCCCATCATCCTCGGCTAATGATATGTTTCGACGTAAATCTCGTCGAGTGATGAATTGAAAACAGTGTAATTCGAAATGAGATGAAATTTTAAACTTCCGGTCAGGACCCTGTTTTGAGAGGTTGCGCATATACGAAAAATCCAGTTCCGTCGATTGATTGTGATTAGCACTTTTGAAATGTATTTATCGTGAAAAGGGCACATTTTTTCTGATATACGAACTTGAACAGGATATCTTCAGCACTTTTACTTTGACAACATTTTTCATTTGAATCTGGGACGTGTTCCTCCCAATCTTACATCTCAGATCCAAAGAAATTCGAAAAAGGAGAGAATGCATGATTTACAATTTGAAACCCATAAGAACAAGTTAGTTGCATTAAATGCAAGCCACAGATGATATGACCATTTGTTTCTTCCAACAATATGAATTGAAAAATGCAATCATTCTACAATACTATTTTTAAATTTCAATGCTTTGCTTGGTAGAATCAGGGAAAGATTCAAAGGATTCTTGAGTGCGGGTTGCTTTTGGAAATCCTGTTAAATCCTGGGGATCTCAAAATCCTTGAGAATGATTCGCGTTTCAACTGATTAGGATCCGGTTGAGCCCTGAGGATTCGAGAAAATGTTGTGGGATCCCTGTGAATTCTAAAACCTCATAAACATTAATGAAATTTTATGACACCCTGATAAACTGCTTACCTTGAGAAACTGGACCTCAAAATTCTGGAGAACGTGTTTGGACTCCTCAAGATCCTGGAAAAGGTGTTTGGACTACGAAGAATCCTGGAGAAAGTGGACGGTCCCCGTAAAATTCTGGAAAAATCATCGCGCTTGCCCAAAACCTCAACATCGTTTAGGATTTCTTTGATGAGCTCTTCCAACTGAGCTTCATCTAGCACACTTTCCTCGGATTCCACTTCCAATGATTCCTCAGGATTGGCCAAAGTTTGGCCAATAGTCACCAAACCCAGGATCACTAAATATACTGCAGGAAGGACATGCTTTTATGAATCACTTCCTTGAACAAATCTTTTGTAACAAAAAATGGGTCCCTAATAACAATCAATTCATGAAAGGTCCCAATAATTTGTCAAATGTTTTGTAGTTGTACAATTTTCCAAAAGGTCTATAAAAATCGTTAAAGTGTAAATGAGCACTTTTATTTTAAATCTATGCAAATAAAAATCATTTGCAAGAAATTCCAAGGTCTGATAAAATAAAATGATAAAATTTTCCATGCTTTTTCTTCCACTACTTGACAAAAATTTCCAATTCCCTTTCAGAACTGAAACCGCCCACGTTAGGTTTTCCCAAAAAAATCATCAAAGATGTTATTAGGCCTTATTTACCAACTATTCCGGATTGCATGCTGAAATGTTGCAATAAAATACTTGTAAGATTCGACAAAACTTTGACTCAATTTTGGTGGGCTCACCTTCTGATCCTTCGGGAATCCTAGCTTGGAACTGACCGTAATCCTTTTTTTGAACTCATATTTATATGGAAAAAATTGATAAAAATGGCACACAGATGTTATATTCGTTACCAGTGCACATTGATTTCAAACTTTGAATTTTAGGTGTCCGTTTTTACAAAATATGTTTAGGTTTTAAAGTAGCCATACCCCAAGTTGTGTTGCAAAACCTAAGGAAGAATATATGTTTAATCTGTGTTAATTATACATCTGTGAGCAAAGGGTCAAACTGATTTCACATTCCTCATATTTGTTCTCATGTTTTACGTTTCTTTGAGACTCTTATTATGCGTCGAAAGTCAGGTCTCATGAGTGGAATTGCATTCCCATCCAATTATCATTCTAAGCATGTTTTCGCCATAAAAGTGAACCACCGCATCGAACGGTCCCAAAGGTGCGTACATATTAACAAGAACGTAATGATGCCTTCTCTGATTTTGGTTGGCATTCCACTCATTTGGGCTTATGAATCGCCCTCAATACTGCTTTCGCTTGTTCCAGGAAGTATTTCCACATTCGTTGGAAAGATACTGTGGATATTTGGATAAGCGTTGGTAAATGAGAATGCAGTGCTAGAGCTTTGCCAGAATTAGGGTTTGTCGAGAAAACGAAATCATTTTTAGGGAAATCAGAGGTCATTTCACACGAATGTCCGAGTAAGGTCTGGAAACAGGGAGTTTAGGGAGGGGACGTGGTGTCGTGGTTAGCCCAGTTTCCTGTGGTGAGAGAGGTCCCAGGTTCCATTCTCCTCACCTCTCTCCGGGAAACTTTGAGAACGCTATTCCACACCCACAGACGGAGAACCAATCTGATACTGGACAAGAAATTGCCTATCGGAAAAATTGGATGATGTGATGGCGGCTTCCCTGGCAGGGCGAGGATCAAACCTACGACCCTGGTACCCACAGTCAAAAAAATCAAGTTTACACAGAGCCCGGATCCTAAAATGTGACACCATTTGCCTTTCAATTCAAAAAATAACTCGGAAAATGTCGCTATTTTTGACTTGATATTGCTGTTTTTACCATAAAAATTAAAGTTTTCTAGCACAGGGGTGCATTTTTTGCCAATTGTTCCATTGAATTATGTGAAAGTTGCTAAAAACTTGCCATCACTTTGACCAAGAAAGGTTCTTTTTTGCCAAAAATGTAAATTTTTCCATCTTAAGGGAGGAAATAATGTTGGAGTTAGGGCAGAATCCTGTTGTCAGAGAGGTCCTTGGGTCCCTGGGTCCCTGGGTCCCTGGGTCCCAGGTTCGATTCTCCTCCCCGACCTTCCCCAAGAAAACTTTGTGCTCTACTAGTTACCAAAGGGCTGAGGAGGACCTGTTTTTTCGTTCAGATTAGAACACTAATGTTGGCTTGTGGCCCAACATCCAACAATGTGAAATGTTTCAAATCGGTGAAGAAATTGTTGGTTATCAAAATTGCATAATGTAACATCTTGACAATCAAGAAAATTGCATCAAGTTTAGATAAATGGAATTTGGGGCTTTTAAAAGGGAAGGTAACAATAGGAAGCCACAAAATATAAAATTTTAAATATTCAGCATCCGCTTAAGAAGAGTTTGGGAGATTCTTTTTGGTATATGGGATCCAATAAAACGTATTTACGGTTCATAAAGCCTAAAGAAAAGCAAAAAAAAAAACAATTAGTATATCCAATGGTTGTAATCATCACCCCTTTTAGCGCTTCTTTAGACGTATTTACATAGCCTAAACTGAAGGATCACGCCAGATGGTACAAATCATCCTCAGTACAAATACACATGGACCCATTCATTCCCTGCTCCTTTTGGTCCTTTCTCCTCTTTTCCCCTTCTTCCCTCTTCGCTTTTGGAAGGGAGACCACAGATTACTTCAGATACAGATATCTCAATTCCGACGGCGCCAAAAACGCCCTCTAAGATGGAATGCCTGACAAAACTCTTAGAACAGATTGCTTCATCATCAATGTCATAGAGTGTGAAACCTTGTTTGTAAGGCAAATACTTTTTATGAAGGTTGATTCTTGAAGTCAATTGAAAAAATATACAACCTTAGTCATCTAGAGGTCATGGATCAAACCTATTGTCGCCTTGGTCTGCCCGCTTAGCTCAAACTGAATAATCTCGAGCTTGGTCTGTGGGGAGACTCGGAAGGAGAGAAAGAGAGAGGGAAAGAAGGAAGGGAGAAGGAAGAAGGGGCGGTTCATATCTCTTGGCCAGAGAGATGGTTGTTGGTACCACGCATACAAGAGGAACCAAACTTGTTGTGTTTTGGAACTGGAACAGATCACACCATTGCGGATATTATTCGAGGCTCTAAACTAGGGGGTAAGAAGAACTATTTTTATTGATTTTTTTTGCAATGGACACTGTTACTGACCAAAGTCTGAAATTTTGATCGTTTAGCTTTGTCCAGCATATCCTAAAGCTCCGATCAAATCGGTTTCTATATGGTTTTAAAGCTGTTTTTTTTTTAATTTGTGATCAAAGCTTCAATTTTTAAAAGCTGACGAGATCTCAAGTTCAAAGTTAAAGTTGGACACGAAAGAAATGCCAATCAACGGCTACATAACTATTATATCAAAAGGTATTGTTTTGACAAAGGACTCTAAAATCAAACTTCACAGCACTGCTTTTATATTTAGGCTAAAATTAAAGCTGATTATGTCAGTAATTAGTAGCCATTCAGAAAAGAAAGTCTTGGCCAACTTCAGTGTAAGGAATGTTTCCCCCGATACATCACTCGATTTCAGAATTTCCCCCTTTTAAAGATATGTGGGAACAAAAATGAATCTTACAATTTGAATTTCTAGCCTCTATCAAAACCTCTATATTGTTTGTTTTTTCATCGTGCCTGAGTTGTTCAGCTCATTTTTATTTTTTCTTAAAAAATAATCACGCTGAAGATCTTTAAAGCTTTGCCTTTTTGAATGGACACGTATGGCCCTGCTTTTTCTCCACTCCCCTTCTTTGTGATGTTTAATGACACAATTTAAAGGTCCCAAATGTGATGACAAGTAATTATTTTTCAAGTTCTTGCCAGAGTCTGTAAACTATGAATTTCTCGGTGCTTTTGTACTGTTCTCATATGATCCACAGCTTTTTAGGAGTGATTTTTTCCCCACGATGTTCCATTATACGTATAACCAGAATGTCGTCAAAAGGTTTCTTATTGCAATGTCAAGTGTTGTTACCTACAATTTCGGCTTTAATATTCAAAATAAGATGGTTTGATTTTCACAACATTGATTGTTTAACATCTTGTATTCAATAATGCTCATAACTGGAAAACAAATCAATATAAGCTGTTATTTTTCCCCTTGCCTGATCAAAAAGGATGTATGGCGTTAATAATGAGGGCCTTTCAATTGATTGGGTTCATCGTTTTGGTCATGGTGGCAATTTGCCAAAGCTTCGACCACATTCCCACTGACAATGGACCAAACTTTGGCTCATCCGTTTCGCTGGAACACCAAAGGAAAAGAGGTCATTTCCATCAATCTGATCAGGGGGTCCTCGTAGGGTCTCAATCTCAGCACGATCCCTTGAGCAATGACAAAAGATCAGCGTCGACGAAGAAGACTCCAAATGATCATTCCATGAAGACAAGGCGAGACCTTCTTCATTGGTCCACTGATCGGAGAAGCCTCCAAAGTGGGTCAGGAGGGATGCCACCCAAATTTGGACAGGTGAGTGATTCACACTCTAATTGGCAAGGAAAGAAAGCTCAAGCCAAAGAAAGAGCATAACCATCCAAGAACCACCCCAAAAAGTGTCAAAGTGTCGAAAGAAGTTGCAGTGAAGGTCTTGTTCCAGAAATTCGAGGCCCGAATTCGCATCCGAGATCTGGACAGCCAAGAAACTTTCCTGTTTCTGGAGGAGATTCTGGACGATAGTGTGACACTCAGACTGATTCCAAGTTCCTCGACGGAGAAACAACATACTTGTGCTTACAGTCGAGCTTCTGGCCTTGGGCATAAGATCTCTGGTGAGGAATAAAGAGCTTCCAATTATGGAATAAATAGGTTCACGCTTGATGGGTTCCAATTTCAGGCATCTATTGTGAGCCCACAGTCAATCTGCCCAATAAGTGTTTCGAACTTTCCCGGACATCAAATGGAGTCACCAGCTCCAGGCAGTTCCAAATAATTCCCTTGGTGGATCTGCTTCAATCCATCTCCAATCTGGGCTCGAATTTCAGTAGTTCCACTTTCGGCTTTCAAGAGTTCCATCTTTGGAACGTAGTCCTTCAGAACTTGCAGATCGAAGGGATCTTTTTGCAAACGAGAGAAAGGCTCGTGCCATTTTCCATTCGCGTGACGAAAACGGGTAAAAAGAAAGATTCAATCAGATCAAGGGACCAAGGAACTTTTCTTTTGGACCCTCTTGTCCCTTATTTCTTTTAACCGGGGATCGGCTAGAAAGAAGTCTTGTTCGATATAATGATCTCAAAATTGTTCGAAATTTGCAACCCACCATAACCCAACTTCTGGCCCCTTTCTAGACGTTGTTACAATGAAAAATGTTCATGAGAGCCCGTTGGCAGCCTTCAGAGCCTCCACAGGGTACCTGCCAAGTTCCAACCTCGAGTATACCATTGACACATTTACCCTAATGAGTCCAGAGAGGGAAGCCGAGATTCGAAATCAAGCGGCATGGTCACCCGCTCCTTCGGGAGTATTTTGTCCACGTCCGGATATCTATCGCCGACTCGTTCCAACCATTCCGGAACATTTCTCGACCATCATTGAGACAGTGGATAAGGTTTGGTAGAAATATTATCTATGATCAACACTATTTTGAGATGTTAATTTTCTTTCAGAACGATGCCCTGATTTCATATTCACAACAAAGCTATGATTTTGAGAACAAGATCGTTTCTATGCAGTTCTCGCCAAGGCCGCACAAAGTTCAGCAACCTATATTTTTTACCCGATTGTCGTCTGCGTATGATGACTTTGGAATCAATACTCGGGCATTTACTGTGATCCACGACTTTAACACTGGAATTCAGTACACAATTAATAAGAGGAGCGGAAATTGTAGCACCCAAGAAATTCCTCTAACTAGTCCAGATTTGGAGTTATCTGAATCGTCGCATATTCGGCTGAAACACGCCAAGGATCTCTTGGATGTTGATCCCATGCAATTCATGTATTCTGGAGAGGTGAGAGTGTTTTAAATAACCTATGGCGCTTTGTTTAGGCTAAAATCAATTGAATCACTTTCAGAGAAATCTCAGGGGTGCTAACTGTGATGTTTGGG
The DNA here is from genome assembly GCA_010645155.1 of Tigriopus japonicus. Classification (NCBI taxonomy): domain Eukaryota; kingdom Metazoa; phylum Arthropoda; class Copepoda; order Harpacticoida; family Harpacticidae; genus Tigriopus; species Tigriopus japonicus. The sequence goes on along the minus strand of CM021316.1, from coordinate 725,071 downwards.
TGGCTGAAGAGTCCAGTTCTTTGGGGTATCAAACCACAGAGTTGTATTTCACCCGACCGGATTGGAATGTCTTCATTGAAGAAATCAATGCTCACCAAGAACTTCCGATGGGAATTCGCACGTGTTACGCCTCAAATGTGAGTCTACAGCGTTTAATTGAGCTGGAGAAGTTATTTTTAAGTTCCAAAGACATTTGAGGCCATTTTTGAGATGAAATGAAAACGCCGCATATGCAATCGGTCACGGGCCAAAGTTGAAACAATGTCATTTAAAACAAGCTGAAAAACGATTTTTTATTTTTTTTTATCTACGGTAGTTGTTAGGCACACTTAAGTCGACAATTTATTTCAAAGTATAGGAAAAATCATTTATGTCTATCAATTTTCAATGGCTGTATTATAACATAATGCTCAAAGGACACAATCGGACTTTTGCTAACCCGCATTTGAACAAGGGCCATTGATTTCGTCAATATTTCAGGTAAAGGAATGAGTACCTTAGGAAGAGGTAAAAATAAAAATAAAAAAAGATTTATAAGCAAGTTTTAAGTGACATTTTATCATTTTTTGGCCCGTGACCTAATTAACAGAATTCGATTGTATTTGTCTTGGCCTCAAAAGTGTCTTTGGAACTTTAGAATGACTTATCCAGCTCAATTCAACGCCGTGAGTTCTTCACTTGATTGCCAGCCTTTGTCAGGGTGACGAAATCGAGCGTTTGACAAATTGTACAACACCCATTTTGTACTTCTTTTGTAGAAAACCAACGCCAATTTTAAATACTGCCTTATGAGCCATTACATTGAGTTCAATCCAACGAAACCGAGTTGGCGCGATTTTGATATCGCCAGTTGTGTTCATCCCAAAGAACGTCTCTTCTTGAAAGTATCTTTGGATGGTGAGTTTCAACAAGAAATGAGTTCCAGATATTTCATCATTGCTCAACTTGTACCTCCATTTTAGTGACGTATAACCAGCTCATCCAATTTAATCTCCAAACTTCCAAAAATTCCATTCAAAATGCTCTAGCAGAGTTAGCCAAAGTGTCTCCACTCAGAATAATTGATATCCACGTAAGTGTACTTAAAGAAGGAGCCTTTTCTAAAAGAAGAGAAGACACCTTCTGTTAATTCACCTCCTCAAACCTGCAACAGAAGATTAGTTTTTCAAACCCCATCAAGCACATCTTGCTCAAAGTTTGTTTGAATTCTTTTCATAGATGCTCAGCTCAAAACTCCCCGATTCCGGGATCGATGTTTGGTTTGTGCTCTTGGAGAAGATCAAGCTTCCTCACAACGAGCAGAATTCAGCTCAAATCCCAAATTTTACCCGGAGAGCCCAATTCCAGGCCAACATGGCGGATGCCTATCGCAATCTAGCTTTGGCACTCAGCCAACGTGAGGTTCCTGTCAAGCTAAAAGTCTCAAATGAGCGAGAATTGGTAACTACCAAACTGAACTAACTAAGAATTAACTAAGATGTCAAGAGTAGGGAATGGAAAAATAAATTTTGGCAAAAAAAAATAAATTCCCATGCATTTTCCCATTTTTTGAGCATTCTTCACTATTTCGAGATTTTGAGCGATTTTTCTATTTTGCAATTTTTGTTCTGGCACTGTATTTCCAGTGAAAAAAATTCTCTTTCTCGTTTTCTGATTTTTTTTTTTAAATTTCAGTACCTCATATTGAAAAACCAAATTTTGCCTAACCTTGTGCAAATTTGAGCCTCCCCAAATTTTTCACTGATTTATGGCCATTTTACATTTTTTTAAACATTGTCTTTGGGAAGAGGCCGTTTTTTAAAGCGTTGACTCCTTCAAAGAAACCCTTTAAAATGAGTATCAGATGTTCAAAATATCCCACAAAAAAAGGTTTCAAAAAGCTGAAATTGTCACCAATGTAATCAACTCTTCTATTTTTTCCCAAGTTCTTCGGTATTTTTCAAATATTCTACGCAATATTTTGTCGAAAAAAGCTAGCTAAAACTTTTAGGCCAGATTCGTCAGCTACTAAAAATCCGCCCCTTGCTCTTTGATCAGGTTTTCTTTCTCTTTTAGTTAGCCCACTTGAAACGGCAATCTCTCAAAATATCTTCATCGGATTCCCATCCTGGAGCTGCTGGTTTGGGTCGGCCAGGGTCCATTCACAATTTTCTTCGAGCTCATTACACCGCGGGATCGATGGCCGGTTTGGGATTCTCCATGGCCATTTTCGGTATCAGTTTGGGAATATTTCTGGGCTTCTTACTTTGGAAGCGAAGAATCGGAATGGTGCCGTACTATCTTCAATCCTGACATAGGGATCTCAGCACCCATCACATGGGCTTGCTGAGTACACCGGGCACCCTGGATCCCGACAACATTGCATCCACCTTCATTCTTGCTCAACCTCCACGACATCATTCTCAAGGTTTTGGGCTGGACGATCAACCACCTTCCCCGCCACCCAGATATTAATGATTGATAATTTACATGTGTCTATGAAAGTAACAAGTGACTAAATATATCATGAAATGCCTCAAAACAGGGGTTCCAAAATGGTGCGGTAAGTTGGGGATGGCTCAACTCATTGCTGTCAGATATTTTTCGTCAAAACTACTCGGAATGTTTTCAAATGTCGCCAAAATTCACCGAAGAAAATGTGAAAATCACTAGAATGGTTCACCGCAATCCGAGAACAATGCTGAAAAGTTCTTATTGCTTTGGATTGTACCGTTTTTTGACTACGACTCTCAGGAAAAATGGAAATCTCTTCTAAAAAAATGGTTTTGATTATCTGTTCCATTGGTGAATGAATCAGCCAAATATTAAAGTCAGCAAATTATCTCATCCCTGACTTATCCCATTCAGATCTGTGATTTGATTTGCTCCCGGCAAAATCTGAAAAAATGGTTATTGAAATTTCCAAAATTGTACTTGTTTTTGCAATGTCACAACTGATGATTACAAATTTAAAAGACGTGAAAAAAGGCATAAGACAAATTTTCTTGATCGGGGTGCACTCCTAAAATCTATGAGCACTAAATCAAAATAGCATGTAGATTAATTTTTAAAACACGTTCACTCAAAAAATTCCACTAATTGCATATATTTTTGTTATGGGAAAAACTGTGAGGCTGGCAAGCTATTAGATAATTTTTTACAACGCACAGTTATTCCAAATTAGAAATTTCCACTTTTTCTACGGGTAATTGTAATCCTGAGTGCCATCTTCTTGGAGATTGCAGATAATTATGATTGTGGATATGCCATATTTTTTGTGATGCTTTGTTCAAACTCCTATTTTTTCTATTTTTTTCGAATTGTGTGGTTTACTGAAGAGTTTTTAGGCATTTTATCGGCAGTTGTGATCTTGGAGTGGTGTGAGAACATAAACATCAGTATCTCATTTCGAAACATAGATACGTATTTACCCAGGAACCACTTTACTAAAGGACAGATTTCAAAAATACCCCTTGGGTCCCATCATAGTTCTAAAATGTGAGGCTTTGTGACAAATATATTGTGCTGGTGAATTTTCATTGTACCGATTGGATTCAAGGTGTATTTCAAAATCAACCCTGGTTTGAGCCATCCTTAATTTACCGTATCAATCTTGTATTAGTTCCTTGCCAATCATGAACACAAAAGTCAACTTGAAATCTGACGTGATTTTCAGCAATTTTCATAGATGTCTTCACATGGCTCTTTGGTACCACTTTTGCTTCGAAAAAATTTCGTGACATGTCATGCACAAAATTATGTAATAATCCGTTCTTCTTTAGTAAGATAGTAAACCTTGGTCCTCACTCACTCTCACTCTGATTCCCAGCAGGCTCCAAACGTCCCAGTCCTGAGGTTTGTTTCCTATCACTATCCAAGCCCTCGCTCCCTTTGAGCTCGACTCGTGACGTCACAAGCGCCTACTTCATAGGCACTGCCATCTGACATCCTATCCTGCCAAAATCTAATCTCCGTGGCGCTTTTAAATTTTACTTTTTTACCCTATAGGGCTGCTGGTTCTTTTTGCTCACCTCAAACATTCTCCTGTTATACTCTATTGCACTCTTTGTGTTTCTCATTGGTCATTCTCAATGGCTTTTTCCAATATACAATGTACTTGATCTCCACCAAAACAACAGATGTCAAGAAGTTTGGGCCCAAAGAAAAAGTATCGCAAACCATTGTGCATGATTGCAAACTGGCTTTGACGAACAATCACAAATTTCCGTTTATGACCGCAAACCACTGTTGATGATTGCAAACTGGATAATAGTACAATTTATCAATACTGTTGTTTGGCATCCCATTGTCAAAACATTGATGACTTGATCCACCTAGAAAATGGGTAGGCAACCGGTGGACCACGGCCCACATTGGTGGGCCCAGAAGCTATGGAGAAAGTCCAAAATAGTGGGCCGGCGAGACATCCATAGATCCAAAGTACTCCATACTCGGGGGCCCAAAGCTCTTTGAACGTTCAATTATGGGCCCCTGAACCTACCAACATCTGTTTGGCGTGCCACTGACAACATGTAATCAAATTTGGTGGGCCTTGACCCAAAAATGGTTGCCGACCCCTGACCTAAACAAGGATTGGCAAGCCATGTGCGCCCGGGCCCACATGTGGGTCCAAGGGTGATTGTTGGTGGGCCCTGGAGATCTGGGGAACCTCCAAAATAGTGGGCCCAAGACTATCCATAGCAATGTGATCATAGGTCCAAATCTCTTTGATAGTAGATATGTGGGCCAATGAACCTACCTTGAAGGTCCCCTGACAATACAGAGTCAAATTTGGTGGGCCTTGACCCAAAAGCTGTTGTCAACCCCTGACCTAGAAGATAAAAGAGACAACACCGAGATATTAATCTAAATTCGAAAAAAAAAAATCCATCACGATATTGATCGGCCTTGTCAACTGATTTGCAAATTCAAAAATCTATCAGAATACCAATAAGGTGAATATTTGTGTCAACAAATTACGGATTTGAGTTTGTTAATTTTTGAGATCAATTCAATGTAACTACAAATACAAATTCAAACCAATGATTTAAATTTTACAAGGGTACAAATTAGTGGTATATTGAAAGGGGCTCTTAACTGAAACCAAAAGTTACGGTCGAATTAGGGCTCAACCGAAACCGGAAGTAGCTCTAACTACAAAATTATATGTACACACAATGCACCATACATTGCCCAAGAGATATTAAAGCTAACTATCTTCCGATCTGGTAGACGACTCATTTGCAGCACTAGATAAATCTAAAATACCCCTCTCTACAACAACTAATTGAAATAGCTCAAAACTAGCACAATTGCTCGTCATTCATTGAGCTGAGGTTCATGCCTCCTAGAGGGTTTTTCATTCAAACGCATTTCAGGAAGCATAGGTCGTTTTTCTATATTTGCAGGAATGTTTAGGTTAGGTTAGGCTTAGTTGGGTTAGGTTAGGTTAGGTTTAAGCTTAAGTTTAGTTCAGATTATCTATGCTCTTCCTATCAATATTTTGTCCATATCTATGACGGTATGACTCATCTCCCAGATCGGAAGACATTCAGGGGTTATAGCCCAAGGGAAACAAAGTGGCAAAATACAGTTTTTCAATTTCGGAAAGAGTACCCAAAAAGCGAATTTTTTGGCCGGGAGTGTTTTTGGTCCATTTCTTGAATCAATCCTCTGAGTTTTAGTAAAAAGCTCTGCTTTGGTTAAACTCGCATATTCACAGGCGTCGAATTTCTTATTCTGACCTTTTCAGAGGGTTCAATTGGCAGTTTCAGTGGATAAAAACTTGGCATCTCTTGTTTTGGGCGAGACTTGCTCTGCAATACGAGCGAGCGAGAGACCAGGACTAGCGACCATGTACTTGCAAAATGTTAATGTTTCCCCTTGGCTCGTTCTTCGCACGCCCTGTTCAGTTCTTGCATTTGGCCTTGGCGGAATCACTCGTAAATTCTGTAGCATTGAAACAGAAAAAGCTCCAAAGACAGTTGTCATTTGTGTTTTTTCTTTGTTGAACTTTGAACCTTGTCCCAGGTGTCAATTTCTTTCTTTACCGCTCTTCATCAGCTGACTCTCGAAGAAAACATGGCGGATTGGCGCCCTAACTCTTCTAAGCGGGTTCCGATTCGAATGAACGATTTTTCGCTTATTGATGCCGAATTTGGCAACATGAGAGAGAGGTTTGATGCTGAGATGAGAAGAATGGAGGTGGATATGGACAAGTTTCGTTCGGATATATTGGATAGAGAGTCCAATTTGTTCAAGAATTCGTCCACTCATTCAAGGTAAGCGATTATAACCGAACAGGTGTGTGTGCATTGGAATCGCTAATGAGATATCACGTAACCCCTTTTTCTGGATGACTTGATCGAAGCATAATCAAACTACTTATCAACTAATTTCAAGCCACAAGGTCCAAAGCTCGTCGATGATGAGAAAAACCGTTAATGGGAAAGACGTGTTTGATGAACGATCCTCGTTCCAAAGGTAACTAACATAATTACTTCAATCTAACCTTGAACAAATTGGCAAAACAGCTACAAATCTCTATTTCAAGTCAAATATCTTTCTAAAATATGGCTTTTTTAGTTCAACGTCATCAGGAGATCCTGGAGGAGAGGTCATTCCTGGATCTGGATTGGGTCGCCACTCAAATTGGCTTCAGGGAACAAAGTCTCCTCTCATTCAAGATACAGAAGCCGGGCAAAAAGAGCTCAAATTGCGCTTTGATGTCAGTCAATATTCTCCCGAGGAAATCATGGTTAAGACTGTCGACAACAAGTTACTGGTATGCCCTGACAAGAGCCACTGAATTTGCTGGACAATGAAGTTAGCGATAACAATTATGATTTCTATTAGGAAAAAATCAAATATGTTATTTTACAAATTAAACATGATTTCTGTTGGGGAGTGTAAAGTTATGCTATAAAAGTTATTAAGAAAACCTTTGTGCCGAAGAGGACTTAAAATGAATCAGCTTAATCTTTTTTAATAAAACAATAACGGGGCTAGCTCATTCATTTGTGTAAAATTATGTTGTGAGCTTGTGAGAGCAGAACTATAGACCTCAATGATCGATTACTTTGAAAATTGAAATACGTAGTCCACCCAACATACGCAAGGTCTCATTTGCCAAAAAACAAATTGATCTCTTCCCAATGCAAATCATATGTCACTAGTCCATAGAAATTCAGTGGTTCTTGCTTCAAAGAAACATTTCTCTAATATTAAAAACCAACCAATGGTTCTCTAAATTAACAGGTGCATGCCAAACATGAAGAGAAAGGCGGAGGTCGGAATGTGTTCCGGGAATACAACCGTGAGTTCTTATTGCCGGATGGCACTGATCCAGAGACCATTCGATCTTCATTGTCCCAAGATGGCATTCTGACAGTGGAAGCTCCTCTCCCTCAACCAGCATTAACTCACAAGAAATGAGAACCCAGGGATGAATGCTATCTGAATCTCTTTTTGAACAATCTCATTAGCAACCTCGCACACACCGCCGCTTTTAATGCCTTTCAAACGATCGTACTTATTATCATTATGCAGATTAAGTGTATAATTATTTGCAGCTTGCATTTAACGATATTATTATCAGATTTGAAATTGAGAACATGTGTGCTTTTTACTTCCGCCCAATATGCCACAAATGTAGTCTCTTGACGCGTTCATAACTCTTGAAGAACTGGGTAAAATCACATGGAAGCTCGGTTAAAACCGTTGAAGGGCAGCCTTTAATTGTTAGATCACTCAAAAGACCGCAGAAGTGATCGAAATTGGGAGAGATCACTTGTCCTTGCTTATCCACTTGGCAACGTTGCTCAATGGCCAAAAACACTTCCACTCTAGGATTGGCTTCTAAGATGAACTGGAGGGTATGAAAGAACTGTGTCGTGATATCTTGATTATAAACCACATCTGCTACCAAAACGACATCAGTCGTTTCAATGTCACTTTGAAGGTTGACCCGCCAATTGGTTTCAAAGAAATTGATCTCCCTGACTTCGCACACGTTCTCACAACCATTTAACTTGACGTTAGCTCGTATCAAATCTAATATCTCTCCACGGTCCACATCTGGAATTAGGATTGTAACAATTTTAGGTACTTTAGGGATTTTCAATTCATACTCACCTGTGCATATAACTTTGCTAGCAAATTTTGAGGCAACGATGGAGGTTAATCCAGTTCCAGCGGCTAATTCAATGAGGGATTTATTCTGAAAGTGTTGAGGTTGGGCGAGAATAAAGTCGGAAAGAAGCAGTGCTCCTCGCCAAACCTGGAGTCCAACTAAGTCAACTTCAGAGTTTCGACAATGCTCTGTAAAATAAACCAGTTGGAATTAAAATTCCATGTGCATTTTAAGGCAAGTAGAGTTATAAAGAAGATGAATCAAACAACCAAGAATTTTTTTGACACTTAAACATTCAAAAAAAAAGTATTAAACTCTCCAAAAATGCATGAATAATTATTTAAAAAAAAAATGATAAATGACTGTGAGCTGGAAACTGGAAAAAATTTACAATCCAAACACTTATTTGTTATTTTCTTACAAATTCTGAAACATTTGAACAAAAAGAATGCATAATTCAATCACTGTAATTCAAACATCCAAATTTTCTGGGCAAATATACGATGATAAAAATTTGTCACCTTTTAACCGCTTTTAGGTCAGGACCCAACAATTTGACTACGTGTTGTCAAGGGCCAACCAACCAAGCAAACGTGGGTAGGTCCAGAGGCCCACAAATTAATGAACAAAGAGCTTTGAGCCCAAGAGCACAGTACTATGCATGGCTCACGGGACCACTATTTTGGACTTTTCCCATAACGCCAGGGCCCACCAATGACCACTATTGGGCCCACTGGTTGCCAACCCCCGGCCTAAACCAAAATAACCATAGAGAAAAGCGGGCAAAGAATTTTTCAAACCAAAAGCAACCCTCTCTCACCCACTTTTCGTCCTGGTTTGTCATTTGACGTGTCCATGTAAGGTTTCTCAAAATATGTAGAAAACACAAAACAACCAACCATGACAACATCCCAAAGTAAGGCAAAAAGTCTTTGACCTAGAATTTTGGGCATAATTCAGAACTATTTGAGGATAAAAAAAATGTCCCAGATGTTTAGGGTTTATCTTCCCTTGCAAAACTTGTTAAATTCATATATATATTTAAAACAAAAATTGTCATTTTACCTGCAACTCCACTGACAGTATCAAAAGATGTTAAAAAAGCTTTATAATTTTGAAAAGCTAAAAAGTATAATTCTTTCAGCTCTACTAATAAGAAGCATTTTACCTATATTAAACTCTTGAGGCTCTGATCCTTTCGGAGTTTCCGCTTTGAATGTGGTCAACAATCCTGAAACAAAGAAGAATTAAGTGTCTCTTTGTAGTTTTTTGTGATACTCTTTTGACATTACTGTGCATTGATGGAGAATTGGACTCTGCCGAGCCATCCTCATCAAAGACATCGTTTTGAACGGCGTCAAGAAAAAGGGAATCCTGATGAACTTCAGAAGTGACCAAAGACATGCTTGCTTTTGTGTTTTTATTGTGTTGACGTTCTTGAAGAGAGAAGAGTGACCATCAAAGCAAGATTTGAAATCCATAATTTCGAAGAAAATGTTTTGAACTAACTCCTATTCCACAAGTTGTTCAATCATTAGCTATATGAAATTATATCTCTTCAATATTTTCTATATTTATCGGTTTATCCGTGGGAACGTGGATCACATTCACGATTATGATTTGAATCTATTCAGAGCATCTGTCATAATTTTTCAAAAGGTTAATAGTCATTGTAACAGGTTCCTAACAGTAACAATTTTCAATGATACGTTTCGACCAAAATGATAGCCTTTAACTTTGAGTCATCTCGTAGGAAAATAATAAACAGGCAGGATTAGATTGAGCTCCATATACCTAAAATGGTAACCCTGATTCCACGTGCATTTTGATAACTCTAAAAATAAACAAACATTTACCGACCCTCATAATTTGAAAAATTTAAGAGTTATGGCCTTGTTGCAAAAATGGGATTTATTATTAGGTCCTCGATTTTTAAGAACTTGTCTATTCAACCCATTACAAGTTAGGACAGTTGTGAAAAATGTGTATCAAATGATGGATTATAAAAGTCCATTCAGTGAACAACAGCGGGAGATCATTTTAAAAACGATCAATGAAAGTGAAAGTGCTGAACAACTTATGGAAAACGGGGTCGCCAAAGTTCAATCCACGAAAATCTGGAGCCATTTGAACCAACATGGACCTTTTCAGAAAATTGAGCAACTTTTAGATGTGAAACGCTTTAATGTTTCTACCATCGAAAATCTTGGTCAAGATAAAAAAATCGTCTTAAATACCAGTCATTTATTTTTCGAAATGTTTATTAAATTTGCGAAGCTTTAATTCCTTAAAAATGGAAAATGTTATCGAATGGTTCTGAAACTTTCATAACATATCGTCAAACAATTTTAAAAGTGCATAAGTAATTTTTCAATAGGTGGCAAAAAATAAAGATATACTGCGACTTATATCATTTTCAAAACTGTTAACTAAAGATAGATGTTTCTTGTTTATTTATTTGAAAATTCAATGTTAAATCTAAAACACAATTACATAAAGAGAGAATGCAGTATATTTGCTGGAATTTTATTGGTTACTTCACAGGCAAAATAAAAAGAATAATTTAATTCAAAATATGATTAATAAATCGTATTTGAAAACGTGCCTTTGCTCTTTCATATTTGAAAAATGATTGGCAAAATAGATTTTGTAAGTTCTTTTAGTTAATGTGTATTATGTCAAGTCAGAAAATATTCAAATTCATATTTTAAAGCAAACAATCATTGCCATAACATCATCGTTTTTTCAATGAAATATCTATTGTCAAAATGACGGAAACCTTTCTTTATGGGCTTGTGTGTAAAAATATTTGAATTTCAAAGCAGTTTCCTCCAACGGAAAGCCAAATCATGTTTTTAACATTAACTTACCGGTTCTTAAGACGATTGTTTCTTTACAAAAGGCAAGAAAATCTTACTCAAACGAGAATTGGCCCCAAGAGAGATCGAACCTATTCAATCCAAAGAAGAATTAGCCGAACTGATCGAAACAAAGGCCGTGGAAAACCTAGCCAAGCACGTTCGACCTTCCTTAAAAGTGGCTCTCAAAGAGCTCCATCCACCTAAGACCATCTTGGCCATAAAATACAATCTGAAGCATCTGTCCTACATTCACATGAGTACCTCATCTCCACCATCCATTTTAGCTTGGGATTGCATCCCGATCTTTTCCGGCAACTTTAGCAACGCCAACTTCGAACCTTTCAAGATCTACGAAACGTGTCAAGCCGTTTTCAGTACACTTCCTATCGATGATAACGTGGTTTTCGTGACTGAAAACGAAGTCCGAATCACGGACAAAGACCCTTATATCCAGCTCAAAGTGCGAACTCTACAGATTCAGGCCTCTTTAATGGCCTTGTTGAATCAAGGTGGGCCTAATCGGGTGTTCAATCTCAGATCGATAGTGACCAATTCCATGTTCAATCTCAAAATGGGCAATGATCGTGTGATGGTATCGGATTTGGTCCAGAATATGGTGAAAGACAATGTCGATGAGACCGATTCGTTGGCTTGGAGAAACTTTGAAAGAGTGACGAATTTGAAGCAAAAGGAGCAAATGGCCATGACTTTTTTGGTCGGTGAGGCGTTCATAAGAATCCTTAGACATGTTTCGGAATAGAAAAGAGTGTGTATTGCAAAGCGGATGGTATTTTTTGATTATTCGCATGCCAATCCAATCGATCCGGATGTGATTCCGGTGGTAGATTCCTCCTCGAGGAAGTGGGATTTGAGGAAGCAATTGCGTTGCCATCCGGGAACGTGGACCCAATAGACACATTTGTCGTTTCGATAGCAGGCAATGGCGCAATCATTGGGATTGTCCGTTTGAACACCATCGCCACCTTCAGCTTCAGTGAGATCACCCCCAATGATGTTTGTATTCTGGAAGAAGCACACGTTGTCGGCTTGAGAAGTTGGCTTCTTGGGCACTTTGGACGATGGGATGCCTTGAGGCAGGGAAGAGTCGGGATTGGCGCCAACTTTGGCGGGGGTGATGCTCACAGCAGTGTCTGAAAGAGAACAAAATGGAAGTAGGAATAAATGCGACGGGCATGCAGTCAAAAAAATAGATTGCAGAATGTCCTCTGTTAAGAGACACATCATTCGTATATCGACAGTATTTTATTATACAAAGAGATGCTATGAAGGAGATGTGCAAAAGGTATCTTATATCCAGCTTTGATTGTGGTGCAGTACCAGCTAAAATGGCAATAAGATTATAAAGATGTTGTCCCTAAAAAATGTTTCTTATCAAATTAATCAGAAGCAAGGTTGTTTTCCTGAAATTCGAATCCAATCGATAATTCAACAAATGCAAAATGAATGGGACCTGCACAAAGTTTCCTCAAGTGAGCGTTTTAAATCATACTGCTAATAGTGATGTGAAATCTGGGCTTGGGCAAGTTTTTTCACGGGAGGTTGCAAGGTAGGGTCACCTAATGGAGATGTTGTGCTTTGCTAACTAACTCAAGCAAACACAAATTTGAGGTTAATTTGCAACCCTGATCCAAAGTTGCAAAAGTCAGGGGCGCGTTTCAGTGCTTCTTTATGAAAAACGGGCTTATGAAGATAGGTAGGCAGAAAGGAATACCACTTCACTGAAGGTAAACTGGCGACCCCAGTGTGCAATGTCACGAAAAAAAGCTTGCCCAAGCACCCAAGTCACATCACTAACTACTAGCAGTACAACAGGGCTGTTGGCTGTGCTGAACCTCTTGACCCATTTTGGCAAATTCAAATCATTTCAAATTTAGTGTGTATTCAATGAGTCTAGGTCCCTGGAAGTTAACGCTATTTTACATTTAGATACCTCTGCACACGCCTGCTGGTTGATAATATGCTCAATTTATGAGTTAGAAAATGAGATACATAAAATCATACATTCCTAAAAAGATGCTGTAAAAACATTTCATTTTTCTGCATGAGAAACATTTTTAAATAATTTTATAATTCTATGATATACATCTCTAAATTATTTTTTGATTACTGTGACGTCTTATTTTTACAATAGCACAAGGCTTGCTGAAGTGCGTTTTATTCAATTACTTGAAAGTGAATGTTGCATATTATTGACCCAAATCCAGTCAGGTATCTTAATGTAAAATATCGGTCGTTTCCATGAACCTAGACTCTTTGAAAACAAGCTAAAATTGAAATGACTCGGATTTGCAGAAAATTAGCCAAAGAATTCAAAGCAGCCAACGGCCCTGTTTTATTGCTAGCTGATTTAAATCACTCACTTGAGCAACCTTTGTGCAAGTCCCATTGGCGGCAGATTCACATATGAAAATACTTCGGATAATCTCTTTGTTATTG
>CM021316.1:613112-710076 GCA_010645155.1 Tigriopus japonicus | reverse complement strand
CTTTTGGACACTTTTGGACACTTTTGGACACTTTTGGACACTTTTGGACACTTTTGGACACTTTTGGACACTTTTGGACACTAGGGTGTCCAAAATGCTCTCGATGTCGAAAAATGCCCACCCTGGATGGAACCGCTTGTTCTGAAGATGATGTGCTTGGAGTACTATCTCTTTGCCCCCAAAATGATGACCTTGCCACCTTTTTTAAGACGCCAAGTTGGGCTTCAATGAAGAGCTGAAGCGATAATCAGTGGCATCTGGCGGTAAAAACAATTTTTGGGTGTTTCGCCGAGATTTTTGATCTTATTTCAAAGTCAAAGAGTGTTATTTAGCACTTTTTAAGCGCAGCATTATCGTAGCAAACATCTAACAGACTCGAAATATGAAGAGCAATTCACTAAAAGAAATAAGTTGCGATTCTGGCAACAAGATCAAGACAAGCTTAACTTTAATATTCGGAGACTTTGCCCCTGTTTTGCCTCCATCTAGCGACAGATTCTTAAGCTACCGTAAAACCCCTGGCTAAAAACGCTTTCAGTTGAACCTTTTTGTCAGTCAATTGCCAACTGGTCCATTAATACTTCTAAATGTGAAGTCTTTTTACCTTTCATTGGCTTGGCAAAAGTGATTAAAAATTGTAAGTGACATGTAATAATTAAAATTGAAGTCAATTACTTATTCGGACGATACAATTGTAATCAATTACATCTTTTAAGTTATTCACTCAACTGTGAGTAAGACTTGTGCGTTCTCGAATAAAGTCTTAGCACTTCCTTTCTAAACATCGAAAAGTAAATATAAATTTCGTGGTATAAAATTTTGCTCAGTCGCGAAATATCGACCTATTTAAGTTCTTTAAAAGGTTTTTTACCTCCACTCAAACACCGGATTCCAACGGATCCGGCCACGGAGCCTTCTTTCTTTTGATGCGTGGCCTTGTCAGACTTCAAATAGCAATTCACTTTCCAATCCGCAACGTAAACCCAATGTTTGCAATAACGTTGTTGAACGCATTTGATTCGGCAATCCTCGGCTGAAGGCGAATTGACACCCAATCCTCCATATTTGGCCGGAAGATCGGCTCCAAGAAGATTTGTGTCCGCATAAGCACATTCTGTAAAAAACGACATTGGAACCCAAGTATAAATCTCAAATCATAATCCAATCCAAACTATTTTTTTGTAGTGACAGCCCAAACGAAAGCGCTTTCGGCCAAAATTCGGTAGGCATAACCAAAACTTAAGATGCATTGAACTGAATTGACTTGAAGACATGCATTGTAAGGAATGCAGTTTAAGTGATATGATGCAAATTTTTTTCGGAACGAAAACATCTAGAACAGACTTGTTTTCGAAATCAAAAAATACGATTTGCCCTTTTCTATCCTATGGGTAGTTTGAAATTTTAAGACGAGTTATGTCTGCATGTAATTTTGTAATGAGCCGCTTTCGGTTTCTGTTAACTTATATTTCTGGAGTTTCGGTTAAGGGGTCATAGGATCCATCACTAATTACTCAGGAACATTATGTTTTTTGACATTATGTCATGGTTATTTTGGACAAACACTAACATCAAACTCAATTTTTCTCTCAAAATTCTTACTTCAGTGTCTGTCTTTGGCTAACTGAAACTGAAATTTCGACCAAAAGTCTGTTGGTCCGTCACTAATTTTAATTTTAATCCTATTTTCAAGTAGAGCACTATAATATAATATATTATATTAATATAGTGCTCAAGTTTCAAGTTCAAAAGAGCCAAAATATTTCTTGAAGATAGCTAATAAACGAATGGGTTCCATGACAATCCCTAATTTCAGGTATATGAAATAGGTTGAACGGAATAAAATCTATCAGTCCTCTACAGCCCAAAGCGTAAATTATATCCTTACCATGATCGTTGTCTCTTGGATCTCCCGTCTCTCCAAGTTCATCTTCAGCCTCCTCCTCTGAAATGATCCCAAATTTGAAAAAAAAAATCAAATAATACAACCCATCAACACCATAACTTACCACATCCAATAAAAAGTGATCCGGAAACTGCTCCTTCAAAAGGTGACTCGGGTCCTTTCTTTTCTTTGAGGTAACATCCGATCTTCCAAGCTTGGATGAACACCCAAAAGTTGCAGTTTCGTCTATTCCCACATTCCACTCGACAAGCATCGGCACTCGATGTTTCGATCCCATATCCGCCCTCTTGAGGCGGCAAATCTCCGCCCAAGAGATTCACACCCATATATCGACATCCAGCGCCATCTTTGATGAGTTCATTGGCTTTAACCTGAGGTTGAGTAAAGCTTGTACTGGCTGTAGATATTGAGGAAGGGAAAGGCTCGCTGTCCGAGATCTCGGCATCTGAAAGGGGTTTAGAGCATCTTTTTATATATTTTTAAAGAAGAAAGTAAGTAAACAATCGGTGATTCACTTGGAAATGGTTGTTCTCACAAAAAAATGTACAAAACTCAAAGAGACAGGGCAGATATTAGTTTAACACTTCTTCAGGTACGTGTGTTTTAATTACAGTTCTATACACAGAAATGTCACTCCCAAATTGTTTGTGATTCAATAAGCTTGCACTGTGTGTGCAAAGGGATTGGACATTGAGCACAACTAGTTACTTGATTTCAGGGAGTCAGTGACGGAATTGCTCTCTCACCTGCTATGCTTGAACAAGACCAAAGCATAAAGAATCAAGTCACCTGGCACCCTTGCTGCTGGATTGCTAAAATGAGCTCAAAACAAATCTTCACTGACCTAACTGGAGTGACATTTCTGTCTATATAGAACTGAAGTTTTAATGCCTTTCGAGTTTAGCCCAATTTCGTAAGTGAGAAAAAGGCAGAAAGTCATAAGCAAAAGTCATAAAAACTATATATTGGTAGTTTTAAATGACTTATTATTATTTTTAATAAGCATTTAAAGTGAGCGTTGGAAATAATTGCCACTGTAAATGAATTGATACCATTTTTTTAAAATTACATTTTCAAGCAACTGACACAAGTCTGATTTTCATTATTTCATGTCAAAAGAGCAAAAAGTTGCAAACATTTGTTTTTTATGTGTTAAAATTTCAAGTTCTGCTCTTTCATAATTATACAATTTTCAATACATTCTACAACAAAGGTGAATAAGTAGGGGAACGTATTTTTCGGAAGATCTGAATCTCTTCTTTTTCTTTGATAGATAGAGTTATGACTTGTCTTGAGGGAAAGAACGTCAAATCTTGTGTTTTGGGAATTTGGACAAAATGCCTTAATTTTGAGACATCAGATTGAGATAAACAACGAACCAACCAGACAATTACGCTTTTGTTTTCGTTCTTCATGTTCTTTGCTCCTTAGAGAATACAAGCAGAAAATTATGTGATGTGTTTATGGGTATCAAAACAAAAAAAGCAATCAACAAATCACGCCATCAGTGTATCATAAACCAAAACGATCCTTTCAACCAATATCGATGGTGTCACGACAGAGGCTTCAAATGAATTATTTAGCTACGGCCTCATCAACAAATTATATCCAATATCAAGTCAAACTTTCTTCATGATTTACTGAAATTTGGTCGGCAAGTCTACTTTTTAATATTGTGATTTCCAGAGGAAGTCAATGCATTGCCTTCTCATTCAAAAAGAGATCATGTTAAAAAACAAGAATGGCTGCCACATTCAATTTGTAAAATAGTGTGTACTGAACTTTCTTTGGGCATATCTAGTAACACCCCTGATCTCAATTTTGGGGGGATTTAAGCAGGGTTGGTCAGCAGGATTATCCCATACAAAAATCATGCCGTTAATCCTCTGTGGGATTCACGGGGTTTTCCAAGACTCTATCCTTGAAAAATGGCTTTGTTTTGACTCATATCAAAAAATCGTCGGTAATTGAGGATTGAGGATTTTTTTTTTTGACCAATTTTCGAACTTCTCAATTTATACTGGACACGTAAGAACAGAAATTTTGTGTCTTAAAGCTCAGAGGTTACATATATTTTCTGCTTCACTGGTTGATCAGAAAGGACCCTATACTAAATTTAATATAGTTATCTACTTGGAACTATTTTTTAGCCGGTTTGATCTAGTAGATGGCGCTGCAATAGACATTTGTATTTTATGATCCTCCAGACTCACCACAACGGTTTCCGTAGGTGCCAGAGATAGCTTCAAATTCGGTTTTCTCTCCCAATCTGGACTTGAGATAGCAATTGACTTTCCATTTCTCGACGAACGTCCAATAATGACACTGAGGTCTTTGACGACACTCTTTGGAACACCCTTCGTAGTCATTGGTTTCAATGCCCTGGCCTCCTTCTTCAGCTGGAAGACCTCCTCCAAGAAAGTTGGTTTCCTGGAAAATGCACTCTAAGGGGGAAAATGGCTCGTAATTGACAAAATCTGCATTCTCTGCATTGAATTTCACAAGGATGCATTACCATCACCAATTCTCTGGACCTTGGCAGTTCCATCCAAACTATTTCCATTGGCGGATTCTAGAACACAATAACAAATTACCATCACAAACATACAGCTGACAAGGTATTTTCATGCACAACTTACTGCATCTATCTCCAAAAGTACCCGAAACACCACCTTCAAATTCGGATTTCTCTCCCAATCTGGACTTGAGATAACAATTGACTTTCCATTGGGCAACGAATGTCCAATAATGACATTTGGGATTACTCTGACACGTCTGTGCACAAGTTTGGTGATCAGCGGTTTCAACGCCTTGTCCTCCTTCTTCGGCACTTAATCCACCACCGAGGAAATTGGTGTTCTCAAAAATACAGCCTAATAGGTACTAAAAAACATTGAATTAAGAGCCTTTTTCTGGAGGTTCTTTCGTCCTCACCGTCGCCACTTGTAGTGAATTTTTGGATGATTGGTCCTGACACTGAGGGTGCTTCAAAAGAAACTGAGCCATCCCCTCCCGATCCTCCCAACCTGGAGTCATCTGCAAGCATTCAAGAAAAAAAGTTAATCGAAATTTAATGATCATTTGGAAGAGCAGTGGCATTGGTTTAAAAAAAAAAATCAGGACCGAAAATAATTATTATTTGTTGTTATGAGTCTTTTTTTGTTTCAGAAACAGGTCAAGAAGTGACAAACCTTTAATGAAATGCAACCACTTAAAGATTGTAAAATGCGTTGGGGTGAAAAACCATAATGTAATACACTTTTTTGATGAAAAGTTTATAATTATAACTCATAAAGCATTTCAGGGTGGTTCTAGTAAATTATATTGAGCTAGGCCAGTTTTTTTTTGAAAATATATTAGTTATCTTAACATTGGTTTCCAAAGCAATGTTATTCTTTTCTCGAGTGGGATTCTTATATCAAGGGATGCAAAGATCTTAATGTGTTTTTCGGTCAATAACAAATTGTCCTTTTTGAGAGTTGTACTTTTTCCAGTACTCTTGCATACTGTATAGCTTTGACCGTTTTTTAGATTTTTGGAAATCTAATTTCAATTACAAATACATCTAAGGTCATCTTTAGTGCAACCATGAATGAAAATTATAGTATCCAAAAAAGTTATATAATTGAATCATATTTCATACTATTTGGCCGTAACCTCAATTTAAATTCTTGAAAATTTAATTTCATTTACTTAACGGGAATTGCAATTAAAACGCAGGTCAACTTCAATTTAACACTATATGAAAATTACATTACCACAACTGGATCCGTAGGTGCCGGAAATGCCTCCTTCGAATTCAGATTTCTCGCCAAGTCTGGACTTCAGGTAGCAATTGACCTTCCATTTAACTACAAAAGTCCAATGAGTGCACGTAGGAGTGGATTGGCACTTTTTGGAACAAGCATCAGGATCTGGAACCTCGACACCTTGTCCCCCTTCCTCTTCAGGTAGTCCACCTCCCAGGAAATTGGTGTTCTCAAAAGTACATTCAGGTCCAGTGTTGCCACCGTTAGGCGTAAACTGAACAGCAGGAGGAGCGGCTGGAGGGGGAGGGGCAGGTCGACGAGTGGGACTAAATCTATTGACATTGGACGCAACTGGCGGAGGTCGTCGAGAAATTGGCGGGGGACGTCTTTGGGTTGATTGTATGGGCCTTTGAGCGCCTATCGTGGTCTGACTTGAAGGCAGGGGTAGCCTTTGATCGGGGTTAGAATTGGACTGACTTGTGGAGGGTAAACGAACCAATTGCTTCCGATCTGAAAGACAGGTAGTTCATAGATTGAGGAGGGTTGAAATAAGGGGGACAGTGTAGTTACCCGAATCCTCGCACGCAGCCAAAGTGCCCGATATGGCACCCTCAAATTCCGATTCCTCGAGGCGACCATTCTTGAGGAAACAATTGGCGTCCCATTCTTTCACAAAGGTGAACGCCTCACACCCATCTTGATTCCGACAAGCAGTTCGACATTCCACGAAAGATCGAACCGTGATCCCGTCGCCATTTTGGCTGGGCGGCAAATCGCCCCCAAGCAACGCCATACCGGGTAATCGGCAACCTGTAATCCTACGGACATTGATCATATCGAAATGAATGGTTAAAAAGGTATGCGTGCACCTGAATTATCCAGAAGCCCTTGGGAGTGCGGCAGTTCCAATACCGTGATTTCGGCGCATCCGTCGCCTTTCCAACCAGTGGTTGCTCCATCGATCTTTCGCTCCTCTCCAGCCTCTGCTTTTAGATAGCAATTGATCTTCCAGTCGTCCACATGGCTCCAAAAACGACATGGAGCACGTCGATCACATTGAAATTTGCATTCTTCCGCGTTCTTGGCGCGAATCCCACCTCCACCATCCGCTTCTTTTAAATCACCGCCCACTAACCCAACATTGGGGATCGAACATGCTGTGGATAAAAGTGGAACTTTTTCTGACTTTGGAAACTGGTTGATGAAACTGTATTCGAGGCATTTTCAAGCTTGTGTTAAACAGGTTTGGAAGATTCGTAAAGTACAATGTCACAGTCAAACTCATCAAAGGTTCAGTATCTGAAAATCTTCTAAGCTGATGTTGTTTGCCCTGACATTCAAATCCCTGTATCAATTTTTAATTATAGATTGGGAGTTAAAAGGAGATTTAGAATCCATCAAGTTAAGCGTTTGTAATTGCACCACAAATGGCTTTTGCTTGCCTCTAAATAATTTATTTTGTGTACTGAATCCGTTTGCTGTAGGTATTGTCATCTCAAAGGGAGAAGAAAAATACTCTGGTTTTTTGTTACACTCAGCATAAATTCAGAAAAGGACTGAATTAAAATTTTGATAGAGTGGCAGTGCACCAAAGCAGAAAACCTTTCAGCCACAACTTCACTGTTATTAGTAAAAGAGCTAATTTTTTTCCCTGAACGAACTGATATTGGCAACTATGGACTTAAATGATTTACAGGGCACAAAGACGTTTTTTTGAAAAATACTGTTTTAAAGAAAATGATCTTAATCTTATCAACGCCATTGCGTTTTATTTCTGTAGGATTAACCAGGATGTCGAAAAACTCTTGATTTTTTAGCAATGAAAGCCAAAGAAAAACTCAACTGTTGGATTCTAAAAAGGCTCTGAATTTAGCTCAGTATCCAAAAGCATGTTCTTGACGAACAAATTTTGAGCCGTGAATGAAAACCAAAAACTGAAGAAAAAGGTTACTGTCGAATATCCTTTTGGTTCGTACTCACATAATCTTTTCGGTGGTAAACCTTGCGGTTTGGCGCTAATGTGGGATAGATTATTCAAACAGAGGAACAATCCCAAAATCCATATCCTGAAAGCAACATCAACACTTTGGATTCCGTCAAGAACACACAATCCCACTTTTTTACCTCATCTTTTCACCTAAACACACTAGTCAAGAGCTAAATTCCCAGAGGTCAACTTTAAAACCCACTCGAAGCAGGACAGACGACAGACTTCTCACTCACTCCGGCAGCTGTGGTATTCTTTTCCTGGCCAAGGATTGACATCATCGTGAGGTATCTCTTAACGGCACCTTCCGTCTCCCTTCTACTTCGTGCTCTCGTTCCGAGAAGGGCTCCCACAAGGTACTGTACTCGCTCCATCTATCTTTCCATCTATTCATCCACCGGGCCAAACCCGTCGTAAACCACCAATCTCAGCGGATAGCTTTAAACCTCAAGATTTCACCAGATTAATGATTCAGCAACCATGCAAACCAGAGCCTTTCAGAGACCTACATTCGTTCTTTAAAGTCGTTGGTGTGAATGCTTGAATTGGCCAGTTTTACACTTCGAGTTTCACCATCGTTCCATGACACCAGAAGGGAAGCCACTTCATTAGGTGTTATGTTTCCCTTAGAAAAAAGATCGCTCAACAAATTCACCAGTTTAAAATATGGGGAAAGAAGTCTCCAGAAGTAGAGTTACCCATTCAGGATTGAAGCTTCAGGACATTTGTAAGGTGTCTTGCGTAACTTCCAGAGGAGAATGAGTGCCTGGATTCTTTGGGTGCATTTGGGTACAGTACGATTTCTGTTGTTTAAGCTTGAACTTGGCAGACCTTGACAGTTGGTCCTTGGCAGTTGGAGGCGAATCATCTCAAAGATATGAGACATGATTGCATTCCCACTTCCTATCTCGGGAAGTTTTTTAATGTCTTCGCTCATAGGCATAATAGTCGTTGAAACCAGCTTTGAAGAATACGACACTCTTGTAAAGTGTGTCCAAATAACTCAATTTATCTTTTCTGATACATGGTTTGCCGTCAGATTTCAATTTGAAACCTAAATGTTTGAGGGACGTTTGGTTAAGTTTTTCTTTGTTAATGCAGTATCAATGATACTTGTGTAGCACTAGAAAGCACAAAGCCTGACGGTTTAGTTAATTGTTTGGATAAATGATTGTAAATATAGCTATGAAATTGTTGAAATAGTTCAAAATGAATTGATAAATTATTGGAAAAATAGGTCAAAAGTTAAGGGCTTGTTGTGTGTGAAAATTGATTGGTTATGAAGTATTAACTAGAGACCATAGAGCAAGGGTCGGCAATCACTTTTGGGTCAAGGCCCATCAAATTTCATTACGTGTTGTCAGGGGCCCCCCAAGCAAACGTTGGTAGGTTCGGGGGGCCCAGAAATTAGCGATCAGAGAGCTTTTGGCCCACGAGTACAGTACTATGGATGTCTCGCAAGCCCACAATTTTGGACTTTCCCAAAAAACTGGGCCCACCAAAACTACCCTTGGGCCCACATGTGAGTTGCGTCCCACCGGTTGCCTACCCCTGCCATAGACGAAAGACGCAGATTTTCATTTCGGCCATTCAAAATTTTCCATTTTTGAATTATTGTGGCACAGTTGTGTTAGGTTTGTGAAAATTGGCAAGAAAAGGAAATACGGAAATTTTGAACCAATGGTTTCACAACATATTACACAACATATATTCGTAGAAACGGTTGCTACTTGTTGCTCTGCGATATGAGGGTGTACTTTGCGTCATCGATCTTGATATGAACGAGGTAAGACCTCTTTCTTTTATGGAACTTCTTATTCTTTCATATCTAATAAATTTTTGATTGAATTTTTGAATAGTCCACTCAAACATCAGGTCTGAAGATGGGCTTAGTGAAAATTCGAAGATGCCTTCCTCGCGATTAGTTAATTACTGTAGGCCAGAACGTCTACAAGCCATTTCTGGCATTAAAGTATTTAGATAAAAAAGAGACAACATGGGAAAAATTTTCAGTGCCGATTTTTTTCGTTTTTGGGCAGAAAATATTTGAGATCAATGCAAGACTTAGAGCGACCGAACAAGTCAGCTCTTACAACTGACCGCCACATCCTTTTGTTTGAAATGTAAAGAAAATTAAGGTAATTTTTCACTCTTGTCAAATACGTCTTTCGTCATTTGGAAGCCACATGGTCTTGGACTCCCATTGGCTTCGATAATGGCACAAATTCACAAAGAACAAAAACAATCGGTGCCAAGAATGTTGTTTTCAAAACTGCCCCTTACAAAAAAACATCGTTGCGTAAATATTGAGGCGTTGGGAAAATGCTTTTTTCTGACGTTTCAAGCCAATTGTATGGTGACCCTTATACCGCTGGAATGGGGTGTATTCCAAAAAGGTTTAATCACAAATTTTAGGTCTTATCGTTACGTGTTTTGCTCCTTACGAACCACCCGGAAAAAAACATTGACGACAAACAAGTTGATTGAAATGGGATGCTGTTAATAATGGAAAGTGTAAGACTGCAATACGACGTGAAATTGGAGTAAAAATCCTCCACAAATTATATTTTGCTCTACAGAAGGCTTTGCATTACATTTGGCGTCCTTTTTCACTAGTAAACGAGTCTTTGCAAAATCGACTTGATCCCCCTACTAGATGAAAACTTCCTCTTTTCCATGTCAATTATGATTAAAAGAGAAGCTTTGATTGAGTCATAGTGTCTTAATCGATTGGCATCTCACATGTGTCTTTGCCACATTCAAACTAAGCTACACGTAACTTGTTCCAAAATAATCCTGAATCGATAAATGTTTGATGTGACAAGCTCAAAGTCCAAGCTAAAAATAGCGAGCTACAAGTGCAAAAATGATTGTCTACACAGACTTGAATAAAAGACACGGTGTACATACAAAGAAGAAGAGGTGGAGCAAAGGCGCGCTAAAAAAAGGTCTCTCAAGGGCTGCTAAAGGACAAAGTCTCAACTTTTTCGCACTACCCTAACAAACCCCGAAATCAGCATCATACCCAAAGTGCTGTCTTGCACACGTGCACTTTAAAGAAATCCATTCCATTTCATTTGGCTCTCACAGCTCATTCACGGATGTGGAACACGAGGAACCTCTCACGACCAAAGGCCGATCCTTTCCTAGCAAGACCAAGGAACCCTGAAAATCGAGGTGCAGTGCAGTAGATACACGGAGAGAGAGCCAGTGGATGGGTCTAGAGATCGTCTGCCTTCATTGCTGTTCTCTTAGGGAACGCGTAACTCTCTTTCTCCTCACTCTTCAGTGGGTGAGAATGGAGCATTGAAGAACAAGCATGTACAGACATTGATGTTGTCCTTCTCCATTGGGACAACTCGAGATAGAGTTGTTCTTGATAAGAAACAATATTCCGAGTTGTCGAAGTGAGCGGCAAAAAAGCTCCACAATGGAATCGTATCAAGGTCCCCGGCCGAAAAATGTCATTGTGAACATGTTTTGTGCACTGGAACAAAGAACAATGGCTTGATGAGCATCACAACCACACTCGTGGACCACTAAGCAACAGGGTAAGACAGACACAAGTTTTGAGAAGTTTGATTCTGAAATTTATGCCGTAAAATGTACGGTTCAAAGAGGAAGCCAATCAAGTTGGATCAACACTTGAGGCTTTAGAAGCAAGGCCAACTTTTAAGGTCACTTGGTTAGGCTTCAATCCTCCTTGGAACAACAAGCAACTTCAAGAAGGTTCCACATCAAACAAAACCCAGTTTTCCTCCTCAGATCCGGCATTTTGTATATAGCAAGAAAGTATTGTGACCTTTTTTACATTTTTTTCCATCAGAGCAAGTATATCTAGGTGTTTTTTGTGATTAAAAGAGAAGTTGATCCAAATACAATTGATTGCGATGAATCGATAGGTCACTTACTTAGGATTAATTCCTATATCGTCTATCCACTTTTATGCAACCACCAAAATGGCCTTTGGAACGTGATTTCTGCATTAATTTGAGGTTTTTAAAACATTTGTTGTATCTTTGAATCTTGTTTTTAGTCTCATTGCTATTTGGAACCTATAAACACGTGTTATTAAGTCAAAATTTCCTACGACAACGATGAAACACATGCAACTGCAAAACGTACAATACACTACACAAAATCGAAGTAAAAAATGTTTACAAGTTAATTAACTGTTGCCTATTTTTGTAACTAATTTAGTCATCTCTCTTGACAACAGAGGTAAAATCTTGAGATGCTCATTGTTTCCACCGAAATGGCAATGAGTAATCGACAATTTTGGAGTGTATGAATCATGAAAAAAATGCCGTTCTGAGCTAAAACTATGGATGCATGTCGGATATTGCTTTTCATGTGTGGTCAAGTCTGTGTTGAAACGAGCTGATTTTGGCAGACAGTTTCCGTTATAGCGTGTGTACGTATATGTGTGTGTTTAAGGTTATCTGGGTGGTATAGTCTTCTCATGGTGCCGTGATCTGTATAACACTTGAAACTTCTCCGTAAACAACGTTCAAATTGTCCATGAATCACTTTAGCTAGCAGGCCTGCATATTCGTGTGGAGAAGCTAGTACAAAGCCAAGTAACTAGTACGTACACTGCCTTTATGTTCAGTCATTTTCACGCTCAATGGCCAAGGATCGAAATCCAGTTCTTCCCCCCGCGAAAACAGTGTCGGACGACGGGAAATAACCCCTCTCCCAATCCATGTCTCTTCATGTTAATTTGTGATGTGTACTGACCCTTGCTCTAATTTTGCTTGCAGATAAAACAATCGGAATTGCAAGATATGATTGGAGTACCTGAACATAACAGTGTTGACCTGAGCAACTCGTAACAAACATAAAAATGGGATGTGTGTCCAGCAGACCTGATATTAACGATACCCACAGAGATGTATTCACCGTCAAATCCTTGGATGAGCAAGGGAATGAGCTCCATGAAGGCCAGATCAAGATCACGGACACCACTGTGACTTTCTATGTCAAAGGCCATCAGCCTATGGAGTGGCCATTGCGAAGTATTCGTCGCTATGGCGCCGAAAACGACATGTTCTGCTTTGAATCCGGACGAAGATGTCAAACGGGTCCGAAGTTTTGCGCCTTCAAATGCCAGAAGGCTGATAGTCTTTTGAAGTTACTGCAAACCTATGTCAGAAGCACAAGTCGAGGGACGAGTCGAAGCACGAATCGAGGATCGGTTCCAGAGCAGTCGGGTTCGGACAGTAATCCGGAGCTTCTGAATCGCCAACAGAGTGCAGACTCGCTGCAACCCATTCAACCTTCAACTTTGGCGCGAAATAACACAAGCACTCTCCCTCTTTTACCTACATCATCAACTACAAACACCCTAAATCAAATGGCGAACCGATCGAGATTGGCCTCCTTGGAAATGGTAGAGATACTACCTGAACACGCCACTCAATTACGAGAATACGAAAACGTGGGCATTGCCGAGGTCACACGATCCCCTTGTCATGCGATCCCGTTGAATGGGATGACACAGAGCACCAGTATTATTGATTCCATGCCTGGGCATCCCTTGGCCAAACGCTCGCCAGGTGGTCCCAAATCGGCCCCATTGAACGGGGCGTTTTTTCCCCATTCACAATCCACGTCTAACGGGTTTTTGGGTGCCACTGAGGATCATTATGACCAAAGCAAACAGATCAACTATATCGATGTGGAATTCGATCACACGGTCACACCTAACCCAGTTTCAAATGGAAACGGTGTCCCAGTCCCCACAGGATTGGTACTCAAGCATCCGACGCTAGAAAGCAGTGGTAACTCGGAGAGTAATTACAGTAAAATAGATATTGACCGAACTGTAGCACTCTCGAAGACCGCCACACAACAGACTCAACGAGCACTAGATCCTAGTACAAGTGATTCGCCCGTGGGTGTCCGGAAAACTCGTCATAATTCGACGCTTTCCGAGCTGAACTCCAATTTGGGAGAAGGGATAGTTGGCTTTGTGTCTCGCAAGCGGAACAGTGTCATTGAGGACTAGGCCTAGTTGCAGATTTGATTGATGTTAGTTGTCAGGGTCCACAAAAAACAGACCAGATGTATACCCTTCCCCGCAGAAGGGCCTCCGCTAGTCATTAATAAAAGAAAAAACATCATTACGCATAAATATTTTTGAGAAGACCAAGACTCGGTGATCTGATGGAACAAAAAGGAACACAAAAAGAGCGTACTAGTTCAAATCAAAGGCGTCCGTTCACGGTGAGTTGGTCAGATCTCATCCGAGCAATGAATTTTTACATGCTTATCATAGTTATTTTCAATGTATTTGTTGAATATTAAATAGAGAATGAAATCAATCGAGGGTTCTTTATTGTCCGGTACATGGAATTGATGACATCAGTATCGGTATTTGGTGGAATAATCTTTGGGCGACACCACCAAACCACGGCCTTTCCTAGCCCCACGATATACGGTCTCGACGATATCCGTCATTTCTTGCTTATCCTCCATGGCCCAATTGATCTTGTTATTGTTACCCGTGCCCAAATCAATCATGATGTGTTTGTTTCGGAAGAAGAACATGACCGTACATGGATCATACAATTCGTACATCTTGTTGAAGTCCGGCACTTTCGTGATGTCCACCAAATAGATGGTACAAAAGTTCTTGACCTTCTCGGCAATGGTGAACAACGTCTCATCCATCTTCATACAAGTGGGATCCCAATCGTGTCCAAAGCGAATGAGCACCAGCTTGTCCTCTTCCGACAAAATGGCTTGATCCACTTGCCAGCCATTCTCCAAATGAGTCAACATAAACGACATGATTGAGATCTAAGTAATCCACCCCTTTCCAAAACAAAAAAATACTAATATGTCTAAGAAGCTTTGTTCTGTTGGGCTTCTTTTCGGGCAGCGTCTTGCAAAAGTTGGGTATCCACTTCGTCAGAGGGCAATTGGACGTAGCGAACTACAGAGCCTCGGATGAAACAGTTCTTGACGGCGATCAGATGCGGATATTTGTCCGGATCCGTGACGCTTATTTCAGTCAGCTTAATATTGAGGTATTGGTCCACGGAATGAAGGGTACCGCAGATGGACAGGTCGTTTTTGAGTTCCACTACCACGTCTTTGCCCACCAAGGACTTGAAGAACGAGTAGAAGAGCATTACGAGGTCAGACCGGGCATTGGTCGTACACGCCGCTTCACTTTTTATTGTTCAATGTTGGACCCAAAAGCACAACGTTGGCCCCAGAAGCATAGATATTTCTTAACTTCTTTAAGATGTTATTGAGACTAGAGAAACCAATTTCAAATGCTATATCCAAATAAAATAGAGTCAAAGATGATCATGTGGGGCTATATAATAAGTTTTTTGCTGTTTTTAGGTCTTATAAATAGCGAATTGGCTTTGAAGTATGATAAAGGTCAGCCCTGTTTCGGAATTTGGTGGCACTGTTGGCGCTGTTTGGCTCGGAATGGGCTTAGATCATAAGTTGTGGCGCCACCTGGTAGTTATAAGGTGGAAATGATTTCATTCTCTGTTGGAACATCGTCACTATGTTCCAAGGGTGCCAAAATTGACATGTTTTGCGATGTGCCCGTGTGCCTTCGAGAGGTATTACCGTACATGGGTATGGTGGTGTCCCTGTAGTTAAGTTTTATATTATTAGATTAGCTTGGGATAGATTTAGGAGGAAATACTGAAATACTCACTTTGTCGCATTAATAGTTGAGTTGTTCCTGGGTCTGTTACTCGTTAATAGCGTATACGCACATCTGCAGTACAAACAAATCAAACCGGTGAGTAACATGATAATCAAGACCACACCTATAACGCCAATCAGCCAATCTGTCCAACCATAGGACATGCTGGAAATTATTTTTGGTTGCGAAAGTCTTGATTGGAAAGCCTTTGGCACTCATTGAAGGTGCCAAGATCTTCCAGCACGATCAATGTTCCAATCACGAGGACGTGCGGACGACAGAGATCAACTGGAGTCTGAAGGTGCACTTTGCTATCTCTTTGATATCATTGCTGACTTGAGCTTAAGGTTGGAGGGAGCATGGAAGTGGCTCCAGGTGGGATTGGAACACATACAAAATGCTCCTCATGGGCACATACACACAAATTGCTTTGGCGTAAGATCAAAGTGGGACATTGTCGTACGACAAACATTTCACTTCCCGTCGAAGTGTGTACATTTGCCAAGTGCTTACTGGAATATGAATACTATTCTACCAGTAAAGTATAACATCTTGTAATTTTTACCTTCATTGAACATTTTAGGAAGTCCATCCATTGAATAAGTTGGGTTTAATGCAGTTTATGTCATAAATGATTCAAATTACATACGGTTTTTGTAACTAAATTGTTGCGCTTTAAACACTGAAAAACAACAACATTTTATGAATGGATTCACTCGTCTTTCATGTCTTAAATCATCTTAAATTTGGATCAAGTATTTCATTGAAAATGACATTTTTGTCTGTTATAACTTGGAGAAAAAAGTGGAAAAATAACAAGACAATTTCAAATTCCAATTTTATTGGAAAGGCATTTCCAAGTTCGAATTCTGAGTCTATCTTTTAACAGCATTGGTTCCTTCAAAAAAGTTTCAATAGCAGAGTCGTTCAGAGCATCATCATGACAAAATCTGGTTGTGAAGAATAAAAAAAAATCCTGATTTGAGATTTCTGGTCGGTTAGGACCGGTCCGCATCTGGATTTCAGGCTCTCAATAAAAGACCTAATCAACCACGCACAGGTATGCCACATTCAATACAAAAAAATGAGAGTGTCTTGTTACATCAATATTTTTTTTCATAATATCCTCCCTTTGGAGGACTTTAGCATAAGAAAATAGTTCAATCCAATCGAACGCTGAATGAAAAAGTTTTGCTTTGTAAATCTTGACGGGAATACAAAGTTTAACAAGACAATTTGCCTTTGTAGGACTTTCAAAAAGGCATTTCCTAGTTGCAAAACTGGATGTACCAAGCCCAGTTAGCATATGTAAAATGTCACCAAAACTCAATGGATTTAAGGCATTTGTATCAATTCAAATGGTTTTGAGAATTTGGTACATGGTGGCAGCACTGGTTTGTTTATAAATCTCAGAGACAGGCACAAAAAGGCAGGGAAAGAGCGCGATGAAGGTAAAGAAACTCTTTTGAAAGACACGTTTTCATGGTGCTAGCGTCAGCGGCCTAGATGTGAAGCTCCCAAAAACCCCAAGGAACCAAGAAGTTCATGTGAAAATAAAACTTGATTGCATATTAATTTGGCAAGTTTAGCCTGAAGAAAATTCATCTGAACACTGAAGCGCAATATGAATTGTGCTCACACCCTTGGATAGTCATTTTTTTGGGGGCAATAGTCTATATTAGCTCTATTTTTGCTCTGAAGCTTCTGGGTGTTTTGAGTCTTTTGAAGCTTCTTGCCCAAATCGATGTCATTAGCGCCAAGAAGACATTTCTTAGATAAGCTTCCTTTGATGAAGGTATGACGAAAAAACGCGCGCTATGAAAGAACCGTGTTACTTTTCAGCTCAGCATGGCCTTTTCTAAATAGTACCGCTGTATTTAGCCAAGTAGGACAGGAAATAAGGCGAGGAGAGGGAGGGCTTGGCCAACCTTAAAGGTCTTTTCATCTACAAACAAACCCAAACAGTCCGACCTAACTACAAAGAGGGCGTGTGCGTCGCTCGGTACCTCCCGCTTTGAACAGTTTCATGAAGTTGTTGGAGAGACCGAAGGGGAGGGAGGCTTTCTTCCGTTGGATCGGCCTTCTTGTTCTTGTTATTGCGGTAGTCTGGCCATTGGGTTCGTTCAACAGAGGTGTGTTCTGGGGAACAATGGCTCGAATATGAATTATTCACGGGGAGGCACCAACAACAATCATTTTGATCACTCTCGCTACCTGCATGTGTTCCTCAATGTTTTTATTGATCTCCAAGCGTCAATAGGTGTTTCTGGAGAGTGTTACGTATGGTTAAAGGAGTGTTGATTTGCTCCCATGCATTGTGGTAGTCAAGTTGAAGGTAAGAAAGCCTAGTTTTACTCAGATAGGATCTTAATTATTAGTGTAAGTAGCTTTGGAACTTCATTTTTCTCAATTTATTAGTGTGAAATGCCATGGAACATTACATTTCTCAAGTTGTTAGTACAAAATGCCATGGATCATTATAGTTCTCAAGTTATTAGAGTAATATGCTTTGCTACTTTGGTTTTAAAATGCGTTGGAACTTTATTTTTCTGATGTTGACTAGAGAGGAAAATTTTTTTGTGATTAGCAAGTGTGAAGTTACAAGACTGATAAAAGTAAAATGAGAAACAAATTATATCAAATATGAGGCTAAAAGTTTTCTCAAGAAGCCTCTATTGGGTTATGCTGATTCATGAAGTGATTTTAAATTGGATACATCGTCTACTATTACTAAAATACCGAAAAAAATCTTCATTACCCAGAAAACAAAGTCGAATTTTTGCCACACTTCAGGTTTTATTGTTAACTTGCACTTTTTTGTAAGCAAAATTGGAAGCTGAAGAAATTATAGAATCATTAAACCATAAAAGATACTTGAAAAACACCAAATTAATTTAGTGCTTTCACCTTTACTTATAAGTTAAGTCCCTGTCCTTTGTAATCAATCTCAACAAAAAAAGTTACTATTACTTTCTTCTAATTACATCATTTCACCAAAGTAATAACTCCATCAAAAGTTGCGGTCTTTTTTTCTACCTTACGGTAAGTTGATTTCTCAATAACATTAAACTTCAGTACAACAACTCTGGTGTCTGTTGTTCGAACATATGTAAATTATATCTAAAATATGTGAAGCTTTAGGATTCTCAAGGTCGGGTTTGGATACTCTTCTAGTCGTCCAATAATCTTTCTTTTATCTCGTCTTTGACGTCAAAAAAAAACTTGGAAAGTCCCATTGGTGCTTGGAGTGTTTGTACTAGTAGACGAGAAAGCATGGCCTTCCATTATTAATGGAGTAATCAAGGCCACTTGTCCGTACACTCCCTGTAATCGGATCCCATGACACGAAAATGGACAATGCGTAGCAATTTCAGTGCGAACGGATATCCAGGTAATCTATTGCTTTCAGTCCATTCCCATTTGAACGAGACATTCGGAATTTCCCGTGAATGTCATGTGGGCCAAAAGAGAGGCAGTTTTACAGTATTAGGAGTTAGAGATCGCTGGAGTTGGCCATGAATTCTTTTTAGATTTTAAAATGATTCATTTCTGTTCCGAAATTGAAAGTCATTGTCTGCTACGATTATTCATTCAAGATTAGAGTTGTTTAAAATGCATTTGCTGAATGAGATATGGCGGAAATGGCTGAGTTTTGTGATACGAAAGACAAAAACTTTTGCCACATTTTTCAACTACACATGTGTTTTTGATGTATCAAAAGTTAATTTAAGCAATGTTTCTATCGGCACAACTTTCTTTGAGGTGTAAAAATGGAAAACATATCTTTTGATAATGAGTGTATTTTTTTCGTTTTTAATCCTGAAAAGGCAATTAATACCTTGATTTAGGTTGAGAAGTACCTTTTGAAAAACAACAATAAAGTTTCATGAAAATCCCACATTGGTTTCCTTATCTCTCCGTCTGAATATGAATGACTCAACGTTGTATCCATTATGTTATGCATTGCTTTTGACATTCAAATGAAATATTCTTTACAAGATATAATTGAAATTGGATTTTAAAAAATAACACTTATTTTTGAACTCTAAATGTCTTGAGAATACTGCCCATTTCTTAACATCTCTGTGAAGAACGTCTTTCAGTAATGCAATGAAAATTGTGGACAAATTTTTACACTGGTTTGAATCAATGCAATCCATAGGCAATTAACTCGCCAAAAATCATTTTGTGTCTTGGAAATAACGTGAGGGACCCAATTACAGAGTTTGGAATTCCATGACAATGTCTTATCTCAAATCTACAGTGTTAGGATTCGTCAAAAAATCGTTTGCGGTCAATTCTTATCACTTTGAAACACTCAGCCAATATTCAATGCTCGTTCAGGTCTCATTATTCATTTGTTCCCTTTCAGGTCCGTTCAGAACGACTTCAGTCCATTTTCACAACAATGCCTGAACTAATTTTAGGGGCTGCTTTCCGTCACGCCCTCTTTGTTGGCTTTTTTCTATCCTGGATAGTGTTATTTGGATACTTTGCCGGATCAATCCGTTTCCAAGAGGCCTTCATTGACACCGTGAACCCTTGGACGGAATACGGTGCGATAGCCACATGTTTCAATGTGATCTTACGCCTTTTGGCCTTCTTGGCCGTTCCACAAACCTTGTTTAACTTCATGGGATTCGTCAAATACAGATCTTTCGCCGAAAAAATCGTACTCAAAAGCTCACCCCTGCTTGCCCCATTTGTCTGCGTTCGAGTGGTGACCCGGGGTCTGTACCCAAATCTAGTCAAGGAGACTGTGAGAAGAAATCTTGAGACCCTCAGCAATGTGGGGGTCGAAAACTACGTGGTTCAAGTCGTCACCGACATCAAAATTAACCTCACTGGTGAGTCATGGCCTATTTTGGCGCTTAGCCTCATTTTCCGGGCCTTTCCAGACTTTCGGAAATGAGGTCTTCCTTCCATTTTAGAGCCACTGTAGATAGAAGAGTACGCACTTGAGATTGACTGGTCTCACGTGGAGCCAATTGTAACCACAAGAATAACACCATAGTGTGCAAAACTGTATTTTCAAGTGCCTAGGACCAAAAAATCGTACTCTTTTACGAAAGTGGCTCTATTCCACTTATCAATCTGACAAGGGCATACCAAGTAGTAAATGGAGAAACTTGTTTGATTTTCTTCCTTCCTTCCTTCCTTACTCTTCGATATCTGAAGTAGTAGTAGTGGTTATGGTGCAACAACCTTAGCCCACTTAATCAAGCCCTTCTCGAGGAAAAGAAGCCATGGCCCCGTCGTGCTTTTGTTGGCTTTGAGTCCATTCAGAGATTGAAAAAGCCCAATAGCATGAAAGGATTTCCTAACGTCCAATAGCGTTGTTAACATGATGGATATTGCCATTGCCAACAACGTGTTTCCCCGCTTTCATGTTCCAGAAACCAAGCGCCTTCAAGAGATTGTGGTTCCATCGTCTTATACGACCAAATCAGGGGCACTGAATAAGTCCAGAGCTCTGCAATATTGTCTTGAGGATGATGTGAATATATTGGGTGATGATGACTGGATCATCCATTTGGACGAGGAAACTCTTCTCACGGAGAGCTCGGTCAAAGGCATTCTGAATTTTATCACCGAGGGCAAACATGATTTCGGCCAAGGTCTAATAACATACGCCAATACACCCGTTCATTTCCGGTCGTGGTGGAAGTCGTTTCAAAATCGAATCTGCACTGTGGCGGATAGCTTCCGGGTGGCTGACGATCTCGGAAAGATTCGCTTTCAATTCAAAACCTTTCATGCACCCATTTTCGGGTGGAAAGGCTCCTACGTGGTCACCAGGGTAACTACTGTTCTAAAACATATTTGCAGATTCAATTTCTTGCCATGCTTGAATTCAGATAGTGGTTAGTTACAGAGTTTGAGTTTTAGGTCGAAACCTAAAGTAAAGCACAACACATGCAAAATCAAACTAATAATGTTTTGACATTAGCAAAATTTTCACGGTCTTAAGGCTTCATAGTCATCTTCGTAGTCACAGATGTACCTACTCTCAGAGTGTTTGGGGATTTTGTCTACTTTTTTGCAATTGCTGCCAATTCTTTCCATTTAAATTTCTCTTATTTTTCAGTTGGGAGCTGAGAGGAAAATTACGTTTGATAATGGACCGGAAGGTTCGAAGGCTGAAGATGCCTTTTTTGCCATGTTGGCAATGGATGCCGGCCTTAGCTTTGATTTCATTGAGGGCGAAATGCACGAGAAATCGCCCTTTACCTTCTCAGATTTCTTTAAACAACGCAAGCGTTGGATGCAGGGCATCTACATGGTGGTCGCCTCTCCACTTATCACATGGGCCACCAAAGGCTTATTGGCCATGTCCTTGGTTTCATGGCTCACCTTACCCCTGTCCACAATAGCCAATCTCGTTCTAGTCCACTACTACCCATTCAGCATGGGCGTGGTCCTGGATTTCCTACTGGGACTTGTGGGCGCCATTGGCTTCTTCATGTACGGATTTGGCTATGTCCGCCAACACCCAATTCACAGGTAATTAGCTCTTGAACATGTTTGAATTATAAATAATGTATGACAATGGCATACTTGTGAAGCTTCAACCTAGAAGGTCGTATGAAAAAATAGAAAAGTTGGCTGAAATACTATGTAATATAGACCATTGAAACGCAAAAGAAGCTTTGCTAGGCCGAAGTTCAAATTGGCCTTATTTTCTCTTGAAAATCTTGCTTTGTTTGGGTTTTTAAAGCTTCACTTTCCAACCGCTAACGGCAAGAAAGACGACACTTTGTAATCGGTCTTGGTATCAATTTCAGATATTCGTGGATCCGACTACTTCTGGTTGTGCCAGAGATAATAGTTTCCTCAGGAGTCAGTATTATTGCTGAGAATTGCGCAGTGTGTACCATGTGGGTGGGAGATTGGTACGATTTTTACATCGTGGACAAAGAGGTCGAGGAAATTGAAGAAAATGAGGATTCTCAAGAGAAGCCACTGATAGAGACTGTCTAGATTGAATATAATGAAATTGACCTGTATCGCCTTGCTTGCCTCAAATTTGATCGCCTTGTTTCATGTGATATTCTCAAGACGCCAAAATTGCCGCCATGTTTTTTTCGAATTTGCTTGTTCAGTGTTCCCAAAAAATGCCCTCCGTTGATTCAGACCAGGAATGCCAAAAACACAAAAGAGAATGCCGCCCATTGAAGTCGTTGTCATGCCAAGTAGACTTTGTGCATACTGCAATGTGATAGAAACTGTATGATTAATAAGATTTTGAAGTCCTGAGAGAAGGGATCAATCAAAACTTTGTTTTGCATGATTTCAATAACGATGTCTACTTTTGTTGTCAGAAATATTTATGTGGCTTGCATTTTTATGGACTGATGAAATTGTCACGATTTTTTTCTGTTCTGTCTTAAACCTCGTTTCGCGACATTGCTCTGAACTTGAGGTCGATTCACTCTTTTTGGATCTCGAAATGCGAAGTGAAGCAAGATTTTGCGTCACCTTGTGCCCTCATTTATAAGTAACTGTCTTAAATATCCCTATTTCACATTTTCATTCTAAAAAAAATCTCCTTATATTTGCATTATTATTTTTTGTGCCATTTCCACCCATCAAAACTGAAAATAAAATCTGTGCAACTTTTACTCTTCAAACTTATGTATCTCCATGCATTTGGATTTAATGTGGTTAGCTTCCAAAATGTTGTCTTTCTGAAGAAGTAAATTTGTGCGAAATAACTTGGACAAACTTTAAAACCCTGAAATTGCCAAACTCCTTCACGAAGTTGTTGAAGAAGTCAATTACAATTTTAAGCTCCTAAGACATTTGAGTTGCTGTAACCAAAACCTTTAGCCAAAAAAGATCTAATTAAAACCAAAACCAAGATCTTCACCACAAATAGTAGGATATACATGTAACTCTCTGTTGCGAAAATAATAGCACCCACTGAACAAGAATAACAATTGAGTTTTACATAATGTAACTTAATGACAAGTTGGGTCGTTTTTTGGTGCATTAGTGCCTGTAAATTAGCCAAATTTAATTTCAATTTCTTAGGTCAATATTTTTTGACCTCTTTCATAAAAGTTTAGATTTTTCATCTAGACCGAAAGAAACTTTGGATTTATTTTGGCCATGTTTTTATGGTTGGCTCTAAATTTTTAACTCGAAACGCGTGAAAAAAGTTTTGTAACGTCAAGTCTACAAAAAAGGAATAAAATAATATTTAAACCGAAATTTCGTGGGAAAGTGGGAGGAGATGTGGTCAAGTGGATAAGGCACCTTCCTGTCAAGAGGGAAGTCTTGAGTTCGAATCTCCTCTCTGACCTCTCTGGGAAGGATGAGCCCTTTTTCACGACTACAGATCGCGGACCAAAACGATAAAGGACAATGAAAAACAGCCAAACGGAACAATTTTACAGAAACAAAGATCCTTAAGGTCGACGAAGCGGGGAAAGTGGACCAGACGCCTCAACCGCGGTTAACAGCGACTACGATATTCCAGACCCTCTATAAAAATACATTTTATGTACAATGAAATAAAAACATCGCTATAAACATTATTCATAAAAGAAGATTACACAATTGAATGGTGCTTACAAAATGTCTCTTTGTTAATTTTTCGGGGTCAATTCAGAGCCATCACTCAAATAAACACCTTTTTCTCAACACCAAGAGGCAGGTATCAGAAATGCTGTATTCGAAAACTAAATTTTGCAGAGCACAAGACAAACATCTTATTTTTGCTACCCTTTCGTGTGGGTGAATCTACAATTGTATTGCACAGAATCAAGAGAAAAAAAAAATCATTCATAAGAATAATAAGCACTAACAGTATAAATCATCATCACATCTATCCCGAAATCAATGTGAGTTTCATCAATCGTCTGGTTTTCTCAGCACGATGCGTGAACGCCACATGTCGCATCATACTAAAATAGCTGACAAACTTGCGCTCACAAAGCTCACAAGGTTCATTCCTTTCTTGTGGTTCCTTCACAATCCTTTCTTTCTTGCATTTATCCTCCATTTGCTCCTCTTTGGTGTCTCTCTGTTCCCGACTCTCCTCATCCTCAGTACTATCCGGATTCGAATTCGAATCCTCTTTAGAGGCTTCCTCTTCACTTCGACTTCTTTTGGTCTGAATTCGGGCAGAAGTTCGAGTGACCACACCTCCATCAGATCCTATGGACACTGTCTTAAGACTGGATTTCCATTCGGTATCATTTTCACCCGTGGAAGTTCGTCGAACCACCAGATTTGCCGCATATCTTCGGGATAAATGGTCCTCGTCGTCTTCACTTGAGGAATCCGTATGATGGGCATCTCTTCCGGCCATTTCTTGTTGTTTGGGCGGGTTTCGAGGCCGGGTTAGAAGCTCATGGAGTCGATTAATGGGTTTCGTGGGGGAATGCGGGTTTTGAGGGTGAATTATTTCCGTTTCGCGATCTTGATCGTCCTCGATGACTTCGAGATCCTCGTCTTCTAGCGAGAAATCCTCGCCAAAAGTCTGATTATGAACCATTTCCGAATGGACATTGAGTATGGTTGAGGATGAGAAGGTTTGACGACATATTGGGCAAGTGACTGACCCGTCAGTTTTGGGCTTTTTAGGCGAGGGCGGGGCTAGAGGGGCGGATTTGGTGGGTGGCGAGGTCTTCTCTTGTTGATGAAGATGTTGAGCGGCGATCTGTTGATTCTCGGGTTTGCCTCGATTGGGATTCTTGGACCAATGGCTGTAATCGTCGTGGAACTTTTCCCGATGTCGATTGAGGGTGGATTTGACGCGAAACGATTTGTTGCAGTCTTCACATCGATACAAACGCTTGTCCAAAAGTTCGGCCTTGACGTGGCCTTGCTCTTTGAGAAGATCGCCATAGAGATGCTCTCCATGGAGAACTTGGAGGTGCTCAATCATGCCTTTGCGGTGACTGAACTTTTTCTGACAGATTGGACAGAAGTATTCGGATTGCTCTTTGGCATTGACCAGTACGTTCTGTAAGAGAAGAGTGGAGGATTGATTTTTGGGCTTGTAACTCGTTCAAATGCACGAATTTTGGATTTGTGGATGGTATTGGAATCAAACACATGTCTCTTATGAGCAGATGATATTATACATGTTTTGATGTTTTGTCGTAAGGCCACCCTGGATGAACTTATGATTTAACTAGACAAGGTATGTCGGGCGACCCCTGCACTTGTAAAAAATGATCAAAAGCGTAAAACTAGTCATAAACCAATATTTTGGAAAGTAAAGATGATGTTCATACGCATATATTGATATCTGGAGAACTTAACCCTTGCGAAGAAAAAATGATAAATTTCTATGCGAGACATCATTTTTGTCATGCGTGTTTTCATGAGTCGCCCAACAAACATAGCTTAATGAAACCATAACTTCGAACAAGTTTGTCTGAAAACAAAATTTGAAAAATTGCATCTGCTTTTAAGAGATAAATCTTTCTTTCATTTTTTTACACCATTCCAAAAATCGTGCATTTAAATTAACTGCAAGCCCAGTCTACCTAAAGTCTGGATATCCCCTGTAGGTAGCTATTGGCACAAACAACAATTTTGAAAAATGATTTTTTTGAAAAGACTTCATTCTTTTTAGGAGAAAAACAAGCCAATAACAGTATTATTTCAGATTCCGATTATTCGCAATGG
This sequence comes from Tigriopus japonicus, assembly GCA_010645155.1. NCBI lineage: Eukaryota > Metazoa > Arthropoda > Copepoda > Harpacticoida > Harpacticidae > Tigriopus > Tigriopus japonicus. Next base: position 684,112 of record CM021316.1, on the reverse strand, counting down.
TTTCACCCTTACGAATGGGTTTTTAACCCTTTTAGTAAGACCCAAACGACAACTGAGTTTAGGTTACAGAAAATCGCGGAAAAAATATCTCGCCTGAGTTACGTATATCTGGAGAAGCTGCAGGAGAAGATTAAAATTCCAAAAGCTTCTTTTCCAAAACACCCAGAAAAAGATTGCAACAAAAATGTTTTAATCGTGGCTCTAGGTATAAAAGTTTTAGGGTAGGAAGAATGTACTTACGGGTCCGTGGACTTTGGTGGTGTGTAGGGCGAGGGCTTCATCCGTGTGAAAACCATTGGTCAGATTGAACGCGTCACAAATGTCACATCCGACCATTCTGAAAACAGAACGTTGAATGAATGAAAAACAATGAATAAGGTTTTTAAACATTTACTCTAACCAGAAAACACTATACTTTTACTGAGCTCTGAAGTCAATGAATTCTTAAAAAAAAGAAAATGATTTTTTAGCGCATGCATTTTGGGTCATGGTGTTTACTACAGCTAATCTAACAACTTTGAGACACAAATAAATTTTGATATTGGACCAATTTTTTGAGGAAAAATGGGGTCAAGAATTGACCATTTAAATACCTCAGTAGCATAAGTCTTTTCGTTTCTGGATACTTCACCCATCAAATCAAGGGGTATTTCCAGAAAGTCTGAAAGAAAACTTAATGAGCTAATTAGTGGCATCTCTATCAATCTAATTAAGCATGTCTAAGTCCTTTTTAAATCTCTTTTAAGTTAAATACGCTTCTCCAAAATTCTTTGAACTGGGGGATGACGCCCAATAGGGATTGCAAACAAATTTCAAATATACTTTTTTGTCCACATATCAATGATTGATAAAGAGCGAGTTTCAAAAAACTTCTTGACATGTTTTTTTTCAATCCCATTTGCCACGATGTACCATGTACCTCAATATCCTTTTAGATGTTGTTGAAACATTTGAACATTGTTCAGATTTACATCATGTGGATAATGAATTTCTTGAATTATCCTACATTTAGTCTCTTGGAAAGTGGATTTTCATTAAATGGACGACTACGTTTTTGGCACATAACAAATCATCAAAAAATGTCATATGGATATGAATAGGGACCCTCATATAGAGCCTAGCCGGCAAAATCTCTATTGATGGACTGAAAGGGCCCATAACCAAAACCAAAAGTATGGGCCAAAAGAGGGCCTAATCAAAACCAAAACCGAAAGCAGCTGATTACAAAATTGTATAAGGGCAAAATCCGCCTTAAACATTAAAATGCTCACGTGTTTGATGTTGAGTAGTCGCAAATTTTGAAAAATTGGAACACTTTATTTCAGGTTTTAGACCCAAAATTTGTTCAATTTTGTTGTCAAACTCCATTTAAGCATAACTGAAAGTGAAACCAAAATATCGGCTGAAAGCCCTTTTGGTCCATCACTATCAGAAAAACATCTAAACCATTTAGCTCATTTCATATAAAGGTTAGGTTTGTGAAAATCCTTTAGCCTGTGGCAAATGTGTTTCAAGTATTTATCTGATATGTAAAAGTATATTTTAAGTAGCGTGGAGTTTAAGCAAGCACCAATTCATGTCTGACATTGGGTCCCTCAAGAAAGAAGAAGTACTCTAGTTTGTCATTGAACTTCGGTCAGAATAACCAACAGAATGTTAATGCCATATCTTGTCCAATCGCCATTGGCACCATGTGTTAGCCCACAATGGCCAGTCTCTATATAAGGGTCCCTAGATGTGACTATTCTCTCGTACTTTGTTTCTCGATGAGAAGTGGATCGCCAATGGAGAACCAAGTTCATTTTCCGTTTAAAGCTCGTGCTACAAGTGGGACAATGGAGCATCTCGTCTTCGCCGTGAATGTCCACTAGATGGCGCTCCAGCAGCCCGTAGAAATGGAAATCGCGTCCGCAATCCTCGCACCAACTGGGACCCTCGGGATCCATAGGATCCACGGGTGCCACCCAAGATCCGCTCACTGAAATGCAATCAAACAATCAATCCCTTGAATGAATATGCATCCATGAATAAAGTTGACTTACTGTTGAACCACTCGCTTTAATCGGATGATTTTGCCGTTGTTGATTGATTTCTCTCCACCCTTCAAATCGGACCAGGGATGATCTTGTCATGTGTTTGATGTGAGCTTGGCTTGGTCGATTGATGGGCTGAGAATTGCAGCGTTGCCAAGGAGTTTCAAGCTGGCACTGCCAAAAGATGTTTGAAATGCTGCCACCCACTGATGAAGGGAAAATACATCCCGTAATGCCACTTTTAAACCAAAATGGTTTTTTTGCGGAGAGAAAACCCCAAAATGATCTCTATTTTCTCATGTCGAAAATTCTTGGTCACGTTTTGTGGTGGAATGTTTTTGGCGCTTGATCTTTTTTGAAATTTCCATTGCACATTGGACCCAGAGTGATGATTTGGTAGAAATTTGGTTTTTGTCTTTCTTCCAAGTTTAATCAATGACATTTTGCTTGCTTAAGCACTTCAACGTAGTTTAAGAAATACCCAGGAACATTTATAATTTTCTGACATTGGTAAAGTTATAAAAACACATACCTAATCATAGATTTGATTTGATTTGATCATTTAACGAACCATAGTAATAAAAAGCGGCAAAGCAATCCCAAGTAAATCTGATCATATATAAGTCCATCAAAATTGTTCAAAATGAACATTGTCAATGAATTGATTTCTAGATATGGCACTTAAAATCATCAATGTAGAGTTTCAGTCAAATATATGGACGAATATGTGATTGAGTTTACTTTTCGCAAATGTGTCCAGAAACCTAATTTTTGACACCCAACAAACAACCAAATTTCACCCTTTTGAACATAACTTTCTAAATAAGGCTTAAAATACAAAAACTCATGAGAGCATTTTTTCAACAATTCAAAACTTTCTTTTTCTATGCTACACTTTAAAATCCGATATTTCCACCTCTGGGTCCACTGTGCATTGCCACAGTTTTCTAGAGAGTCCTCAAAGCGCAACCAGCAAGATATGTTCAATCTCTAATCATTGAGACACACAATCCATGTTTTACCATGGACAGCTTAAAGTAAGGTCTGTAAAAACAGGTCTACTATTTTTGTGACAGGGTGCAATGTTGGAGGTTTTAGTAGTATTGTAACCTTCCATTCTCAATCAAAGAACCGTACAATGCTGCTTCCTCTTCCTCTCTGGGTCAATACCACTTGGGTAAAAAAGTAGCACGAACAATTACTGTTTGGCGTCGCTGAAGAATCAGACTTGTGTCTCAAAGGAAGAGAAAGGAGGAGGAAAACAAAGAATTAAGGTGGCTAGATGCACAGAACAACGCTCTATTGGTCCGGTTGGAAATAGTTTGGAAGGTTTAAATTTGACCCATGGGAGCACCTATTGCTGAGCAATTTAAAGCAGGATAGTTTTTTTTTACTTAATATTTTTTCTGTTTACAGCCATCATCCTCTGAGGAATATTTTGAAGACATTTTTTAAACGCATGTATTTTTTGAAGGTCATCAAGGTTGCGCGCTTAGTTATCTCGAGGGATTTTTGGCTTAGTTTAGGCCGGTCTGATATTATAACCCTGAGGCAAAGTTAATTTAGTTCATTTGAATGTGGGCTTGGTCATGAGAATTGCCTTTTATAAAACCTTTCCTTTCTACATTAACATTTTTTCAGGGACATAGAAGCAAATTGAGGTCACCAAAGGTCTGAACTCTGAACGTAACGTTTTCTTGAAAATTACTAAAGGTATTCCTTCCCATAGAGTTTCATAGAGAGGACATTGTCGTCATTTTGTTTGCCTTATTTGCAGTTGATACTAGCCAATGGTTGCGTGAAAAAGGAAATATTTCAGACAAATCGCGATCGCGATATCGCTGCATCGCGACAATAAACAATACTATATTGGTAGAAACTTGCCCATACCAGGTGTGGCTACTAACTCCAGTTTACCATTACATTTCGCCAGACTGCGCACTGTATTGAAAATGCCCATGTAAGTGTGTGTGAGGCAGGCAACAACGCACTAAAAAAGCATCTGAAAAGTTGTTAAAAATTCTGCCCAAATTCGAGAAGACAGCCCACGGGCCACCCAAACAAGCCCAAAATCAACGTGTTCCCCTTTGGCCCATACAAGTAGAAGATCATAGTACAAATGTCAATGCTTAAGAAATATTTGCATTGCTGAAGCATATAAATGTGCAAATTGATGTTTGCAAATTGTCTTTTCTTGTATATTGGGCATCCCAATAAAATTTGGGAGAAGCAAAGCCATCACAGGAGGTCACACGCACAATAGTATATCCTTTTCAATATTTTGCCCTTTTGAGAACTCGCTTATTTGGGCAAGCTTCAATCAGCCACTGATCCTGATTAGCCCTTGCTGCCTGCAATGAAAATTTATGGCCGGCCTACTCTGATATTTCCTCTCTATAAAACTCTTTGTTCCTTCTCATTCTTGGACTCCTTCCTCTTTGATCGGGCACGTTTCAGAGGACTCGGGTTCTACTCAATCCGGATTAACTTTCACCATTCCTGACACTCTGTCACCCATAGCTCTTTTTCAATGCATCATGTTATAAGTTCATCGTAAAGTCCGACGGAATCATACTCATTCCGTTTTCTCATGACCCCTTCCTTTCCCCTTGAAAGTTCGTTCTGAATTTTGAATCGCGCGGCTGCTCAGCTTCATCAGCGTACCAACCCTTCCAAAAGTGTTGCCATTTTCAACATCCCCTTTGTGGACTATGCCCCATATCTTCTTACTTTTCCAATATAAATCCACGTCAAGCCATTCCTATCTATTTGTTAGCCTCAAATTTCTCTTTTGTTGAACGAAATAACCTTTTCGGTCCTGTACTACTCTGAGATGATAGTTCCAAACTGGCATTATCAAGTCCAATTTGGCCACCCTGTTGACTGTCTCAGCGCGGATTTTGGATGTGTTGCCAAAAGTGATCTTGAAGGCGTGTTTTTAGGTGGAAATCTTCCTTTTCAGCATGACCGACCACGCCCCCGCCTCTTGTGATGAGGAGGGCGTGTCTCTGGAGGCTCGATTGTCGAGTTTGTCTTTACCTTCGGGTTTGGTGACGTCTCAAAATCGGGATTTTTGGTTGTACGCTTTGAAAAAGCAACGCGAAATGCGGGAAAAACTCGAAGCTATTTTTCAGGTGAGATTCGGAGCAAAGATTTTAAAAAGTGTCGTGAAGAGACTGAGTAAATACCGTTATTTTTTTAGCGTAAAAGCAACGTTTCATGGGAATTATACATCTTAAAGGTTATTGTAACTTTGTTCAGCCAAAAGAGAACCTTTTAAAGAGCCGCAAAAGATTAAATATGTCATATTGATTACAAATGAATTGTAAAATGGTCATTGAAATCAAGGCGAACCTATTGGGTAAACCTTGAAAAAAAAAGAGATGTGATAAAGATGAACTTAATTTGTTCAATATTTAAAAACGAGTGGGATAGGACAAATAATACGAATATAAATTCGATTCTAATTTGCTTGGAGATCGGTTACTTTTAAAAAATGGAGGGTGTCATAAGAAAACGAATAGATTCTCTAAAAGACGTCTAAAAATGATGGGAATTTTGTGAGAACATCATTGAATTCTGTCTTGTTCTCTTACACAAACTTTCCCGTTCGCTATAAAGGGCGTTTGAAAGATGGTAGCTCGTAATTTTGTGAAAACTACATGACTAAAATGAGGAATCCATTTCCACTGTCAGCAGAGGCGAGGAAACATCTTGAAAATATTGCAATATTGAGCCAAAAATGATTATTGCTCGCAATGTCTTCGGTAAGAGTGAATTTGGAATGCCTCGAAAGTTCCTTCAATAAAATAGAATATGAAGATTATTTATACAATTGTCAATAGAGTGGAAAAAGTAGGCCATAAATGATAAGCTGATATGAAAAATTAAGGTATTTTTCTTGTATCGAAGGTCATTCTCATAGTCTCAAGATGTTATGAACTGAGTTCATAATTTGGCCAGCGGCCAAAGTTTTCTTTCGTGAAAGGATATTCCGGCATCGTTTATTCTTATATCCAGTTTGATTGTGATTATAAAGCAATAAATGTGAACTCTTCCGATTTTTAGCCCAGTCAAGAATGGTTGGACGATGTCTTGGAAACGGCCACGGGTCTCTTCTATCCTGCCAAGACCACAACTCGAGGCAAATCCAAGAAAGTGTCCGTGGTCTCCACCAAACGCCGAAGCTCATCTATGGTTGGGTAAGTCGGTCTTCATCCTGACATACCTCAAAGGCCACAAAATCAACGACTTAATTTGTCTTTCCAGAAATCTGGCCAAACGAGGCCGTTTAAGTTCCATCAAATCCTCAGTTCCCGAAGAGGTCGAGGAAGAAGTGGAAGAAGCCATGGAACAAGATCACGACGAAAACGAGGAAGAACGTGACGAAGACGAAAATGAGTGGGATAATCTGGATGAAACCAATCCTGTTTTATTGCCTCGCACTCCAGCACGAAAAAAGGCCAAAAATAAGAAGAAACCCGAGCCTGAAGTGCCTGTTATAACCGTTGAAAAGGACGAACCCGCTCCCATAAAACCTCCTCGAGCTTCCGTTCGTCAGAGTAAAAGAATCAGCCGAGCAGTGTCTAAAAAAGAGGAAGAACCTCCCGTTAGTTTGAGGCCCTCAAGGGCCAGTCGTGCTATTTCGAAGAGTGAACAAATTGCCAGTCCGTGTCAAAATGATGCTGGCAAAATATCGCCCAAAGTGCGGAGAAGTGTGCGAAATGGCAGAACTGCGGCTGCGGCCGCCAAATCAAATATCACCAAGAATGTAGAGGAACTGTCGAATTTGGGCAAAAAGAAGCGACGCCCTACAGAAAAAGGAACGCGCGCCTCTGTGCGTTCCCAAGATTTAGAGGCGCAAAAAGAAGAGCGGGAGAAACAAAGACAACTACTGGAAGAAAAGCTGCGCCAAGAAGAAGAAGAGAAGCGCAAGCGTTTTGCTGAAGAACAAAGAAAAGAAGAGGAGGCGCGGAAAAAGAAAGAGCAAGAAGAGGAGGAAGAGAGAAAGCGCCAAGAAGAAGAAGAGGAAAAAGAGCGCAGGAGGAAAGAGGAACAAGAGCGCCTTGCGGAAGAAGCAAGGCAAAGGCAGGCCGAACTAAAGAGGATTGCAGAGGAGGAAAGGCGCAGGAAAGAGGACGAAGAAGAAAAGGAACGGCTGCGCAAAGAAAAAGAAGAGGAGGAACGGCTTCTACAAGAAAAGAAAGAGAGAGAAGCTGAGGAGCAACGCAAGAAGGAAGAGGAAGAAGAAGAGGCTAGAGTAAAACAGGTTGAACAAGAAGAGGATGAACCTATGGCTGTCGATGATGAGTATGAAACGGCTGAAGACAACACTGAAGAAGACGAAGAGGATATCGAAGACAAAGAACACGAAGAAGAAACCACTAGTACAAAGCCTCTTCCCAAGCCCGTGATTAATGACAAACAACCCGTGAGGATCAGGAGGGTACCCAAGCCAAAGGAGCTCACCATGTCCATGTCCAGGTCACAGGAGAAGGCCAATCTTCGAAAAATGCCCTTCAGTGCCAGTCATCTCCATACTTATTCCTCTGAGAAGAAACGTCTCCCAGCCACTCTAAGTGGTTCCAACATCCTGTCCTCTGAAAGAGCTCTGAAAACTCGAGCCCCGCTTTCCAAATTCCTGGGCTCCGCGGAAAAGATCAAGAAGAACGGGCTGATTTCTAGTGCTTTCAGTTTCTTCCCTTCAGCAGCCAAGGAAAAGAAGCCGACTGCGGAGGAAATACGCAAGAAGAAGGAGGAAAAGATCAAGGAAAAGGAATTGATGAAGGAGGAACAGCTCCGCGAGAAAGAGGAACTGCGGAAGCGACAAATCGAGGAGAAAAGAGCAGAACGCGAGGAGAAGATGCGCAGAGCAGAAGAATCGCGCAAACACCAAGAAGAGGCCTTGAAGAAAAAGGTCACCGAAAAGGTGGTCAAAGCCGAACAAGCGCGTCTAGACAAACTAGCAGGTATGGATAGTCTTAATAATGTTGTGGTTGATTACTTTGAAACAAGATTTGAGTTATGTTGGTCCCCGAGAAGTTGCAAGTTTCTGTAGGGAATCTGAAGGTTATGGAGGCATTAAAAGTGAGTTGTGATGGACCATTTTCTAAATATTTAAGTTTGCCTTTTGGTCTCCCCCTCTCAATCTCTAGAATGTTTAAAAATGCAACTTATTTTTTGTTTTTTAAAAATAAAGGCTTTAAAAAAGGGCTCCCAAGGTCCGTTTAGGAACATTTTTTAACCTTTCAAACATTTGCACACCCTGGACTGACCAAAGTAGAGCAAAGGTTGGTCCTTTGCACAAGGACTGTGTTTTAGTTGAGTCAAAACAAAAAAAAAGCTTCAATGGCATCATCTTAGGTCCTATTACTACTCATTCTAGAAATTCAAAAATTCAAAGAGAACCAAGCCAAGCGCTTGGATCAAGAACAGAAACGTCGAGAGGCCCTTGAAGAGAAACGCAAGTGTTTGGAGGAAGAGGAACGTCAACGGAAACTTCAGCTCGCCCAAGAACAAAAACAAGAGGAAACTCGATTCAAGAAAGCAGAACCCCAAACCAAACCTGTTCAGGTGACTCCTAATGTTTTGTCAAAAAGTAGATACAAACTCAAAATAACCCATCTCTTTTGATTACAGCATCACGAGTTAAACACCACCTATGAAGCGGACAAATCCTCAGAAACCGAGAATCTGAACTCGACCTTCACCAAAGGTCCCACCACCACCACGGTTTCTGAAGTGGCACCACCACCACCACCACCAATGTCATCATCGCAATCGGCGACGAAAGATAATCCGGATTCGTATGACATGACTCCGGCCAGACACGAGCTTCCGCCAGAGCCTCTGGAGAATCCCAACAACTATGACATTAATGATCTCAGATCGGATGATGATACTGACGATGAGGAACAACCTCGGAAAATTCTCCCGTCATGGGCGTCAGGTAAGAAAGAAGTCAAACTCCATGTGTTTTGAGGTTAGGACTTCCAGCCAAGTGTAATTTTTTGTGTTCTTTTTTAACTAAGAACTGAAATGAGAGTAGATACGTAATTGACAAAGAATGAAGTTTTGCAGAAAAATTGGTATTTTGGAAAACGTGCTCACAATCGAAATCACCTGACCTCGAACAAAGTCCTACTCGTTAAAAGAAATGAACCTTACGTCATCCTTTAACAATGCTGTAAAGATACTACTGCTAAACCGTATAATTGATCTTTTTTGTTTGTTGGGAAATGTAAAGAGTTTTCAAGACACCAGAGGCAAGAAATGATCAAGAAGCACTGAATTTCCTGGAGTGGAAGCTTGCCATGGTAATTTTGATTACCCGTAGGATCAAACATATTGCGTCTTTCTGTAAATGAGACATTGCTTTGGTTGGATGGACCACGTTTCACAATTTTAAACTTAATCCAATGTTGGAATGAAAAGTTATGTCTTGACAAACTTACGTACTGAAGAGGGTATAGAATGAATGAGCTCGCCCTTTTGTGGTAAAACAATGACCATAAGAGGGCTAATTCATTCATTCTCAGTAGGATTGCCACTAATTTTTCTATGAAAAAGCAACTTTTTTGACTTCAAATTTTGATGAAGCTGAAAATTTAAGTGCGCATTCAAACCAGCATCAGCAAGGTCTCATTCATAGAAGAACGCAGTTGACTTGATCCTACTGGTAATCAAAATTCTCATCGCTAGCCTCCCAATCCAGGAAATTCAGTGCTTCTTGTAATTATATCCAGAATCCAAATATACGGACCCCAAATAAGTGTCATAAATGAATACTAAAAATGACCACTTCAATAGCGAATTTACCCTCCTTCGTTTTTAGGACACGCCTTCCGAACGGCTTTGTTGACACAATGTTATAATCCACCTGATGTGGACCAAATCTTTGCTATAATCGATCTGCCTGATCTGAGCATGATCTTCAAGGAGCAACGCAAACGATTCTTCAAGCGAACATCCAGTGCTCAATGGGGGAAGATGCCCACATCCTACAAATTCGCCGCATCCTGAATACCTGAACTTCCCTTCTGTCCCATATCCATTAAAATACTAACACTTTATAAACCCAACCCTTGAAATAATAAACCGTCTGTGAATAGTTATTTCTATTCTGCCAAACCTGCAATTGAATCAAACCTACTCTTTCCGTTTCAAGATGGGTTTGAAATGTAGTTATGGGTCTGAATAAAAAACTCGAGTCTAATTAAAGTAAGTTCTTGAAGGCTTGCCTTTTGAAACGAATAAAGCTTGAGTTAAGGCTCACGGAGCATTTATGATCATTAGGGCCCGGAAAAAAATTTGCAAAAAAGTGATAAAATATCCAACATATATTTTTTTCAAAAGCCCAAAATATTTGGAAAAAAGCCGGATATTTAAGAAGTATTTTTTTTGACAAGGCCATTTTTGGAATTTTTGTCTGTGTGCACCGATTTTCCAAATTTGTTCCTGGTGAAAATGATGCATTTGACCGTTTTGGGGGGCAAACTTGTCATATAATTGATTTAAACAATACAATTTTCAATTTGACTCAATAGATGGCGCAGTTTTTGCGAATTTGACAATAGTTTTGATTAGTACAAATGCCGTTTTGTAGAGATTTTGTATTTTAGGTTCATTTTGGAAACGCTCTGTTGAGCATTGGTCATTCATTTCTTTTCCTCAATTTTGCCCCAAATATTTTTTTGACTAGAATGTTCGAGAAAATATTTATTTTTTCCTTGAAACAGCCAAATTATTTAAAATATCGAGGAAAAGTGGGGAAATATCTTTAAAATATTTTATATTTTAAAAAAATTATTTCCGGGCCCTAATGATCATTAGTCAAATATATTTTTGGTAGCATCCACATATGACAGAAATTTCGATTTTTAGTTCCCTCCATTATGCAAGCCGAAACCGAAAGCGTACGATAAATAACGGAGGTTTGGTGATGTTTTTTTTAAACCTCCAAATAGACTCACTTTCGAAATATTGACAAACGCAAAACAGCTTACACAATTTTGAGGTTCATCAGCTGTAAGCTGTGAACATCTTTTTCTTGTTTTGATTTTCATAGAGTGACCGCACTTCATGCGTTTAAATCTGCCTCCCCTCTATCGTAGTTGAAGACGAGCTTGATGATACAAGTTTTTTTCAAGAGCCGAAAACTCGAACCCTTATTTCTTGCAAGCTGTTCGAACAGTTTTTCTCTTTTGTTTTGATACTGTCGCTTGATCAGTTGATGCAAAGTCAATCCACGAATAAAAGAACATATTTCCCTCCTCAAATTCATGAGCGACATGAATGAATTTTAAGGCGAATTCCGTCTTCATGATGTTTTAGTCAGTCCGCTGAGTTTTGTTTCGTTTAAGCTCTCTTTTGATCCATCACTAACTAGATTAAAGTCAAGGATTTCTAAATTAGTTCCGTGGTCTATGTCTAAGTTGAGTCAAGATTTATGAGAAATATTCTTTAGTCCTCTAAAAACAGACCTGTGAAATTACAATGACGTAATTTTAATGACATTTCCAAGAAATTGTACCTCATTTGAGCTCATGTACTTGAATTTTTCAATTACAAATTAATTGTCAAATCAATTTACATTTTTACCTACATAGAAAGTTCTGGGATTAGAAATTTCGCAAATTTTTCCCCGTCCTTCCAATATTTTTCGGTATGTAAATTCATTCACAAAAAGCTCGCAGGTTTGTGATGGTCTTTGCACATTTTGCAATTTGAAAAAAAGGATTTCAAGCTTGGTTTGAAAAACTAATGTTAATAAATAATTGAATGTAATTCAATTACTTTTGGAATGTAATTGTAATTATTTACATTTGAAAATAAAGTAATTGTAATTGAATTACTTTTGAAACCAATGTAATTGTAATTAACTACATTTAAGAACTAATTGACACAGGTCTGTCTAATGGTTATTGAAATAGATAGAAATGGTGAATATACCAAAAACGAAATAAAACTGGGAGAAAAGCCAAAATGTCTTGTTTTGATTTTTGTGCTTCAGTCACGTAATTTTAAAGTTTACTTTTAAATACACGCTTTTCTTCGAGATTGACAAATGACGACTAAAGCTAAAGTATGGCTCAAACTGGAAAACTTCTTAACTAGACCTTTAGGAACTTCATTCCCTACTCTTCAGAAATCCGATCTTGTCGCAAAAATAATCAATTCATTGTACTCTGAAATGTGACTTTCGCGGTTCAAATCACTCACAACCTCTCTTAGATATTGCTATATATTTATATTTGATTTATGTAGGCAGCTGTGGAAGTTCATAAACGAATCAACTCTTCTGAATGTGATTGATTCCGCGTGTGGAGACACTGAGAGGCAAGCACTTCACTAAGTTCAAGTTGAGTCAGCATCATTGCATTGTCAAGGCCTCCAATGTCTTTCCTCAAAGGCCCTTATTGTAGTAGACATACTCAGCTGGGCTCTTCAAGTCCCTCAACTTGTTCTTCAGTTCAGGTTCCAATTTGTCCACGTGAATGGAGGCCCTCTGTTCAAAGATGGCGCAACATAACGGGGTGGCAAAGGTCAAAATGATCCCGCACAACCCAATTTGTAAAGGTGCATTGATCCGGGGATAACGGGTCAAAATACCCCTCTTGTCCAGATTATTCATGATCAATGGGATGATGACCTAGGAAAGGAAATGAGAGAGTGAAGAGGTTCAAACGTGGATTAGAAACTTGATGGAGGTCTCACCATTCCTGGAGCTGCCATGCAAACACGGCTTAAAACCACTTTGGTGATGCCTTCACGGGCTGCATTGGGAGAGAGGCCCACTTTTTCACCATTGGGAGTGAAACATGGCACACCTGAAAAGTGCAAAACACGTTGCAACGCAATCTTATGTGGTCAACCTGTTAAAATCAAAACAAGAAATACTGTTCTCATCCACCAACATTTTGTAAGCTGTTTTGAGTCATGCAAGGGGTTGGTGAACATGTTACATTCACCAAATGCAATGTGACATGTATTGTTTGTTTATTTACTAGTTCACAAGTGGCGGCTAGATTCACAGGAGACAAATGGAAAGAACATACGATTTCAGGAATTCAAAATGACAATGCGAGGTTAGCGCTTTGGTTCCCCATTTTCATTGTTCTTGATAGTAGTTAAGGGAAAAATAGTAAGCAAAAATGTTATCAATCATCAATGAATAGATCACAAAAGTAGATCTCTTTTTTTTTTTTTTTGAATGAGTAAACAAATGAAAGCTTATGTTTGAATTTAGAAATATAAGCAAAATCTTAGCACTCTTGGTTTTTATGAACAGCAAAACTTCAGGTATCACGAAGCCCCTTCTTTTCATTTTTAATCCTCAGTTGAAAAAAAGCAATTTGGTAATTGATTGTAGATGATATTAGGTCGGCGGTTGTTGAGGTACTTTGGTAGTATAGTGGAAGCATAGCCAGAAAAACAAAAGAAGCATATGAGACGGAGTAGAAATAACCATGCTCAATCAAGTTTCCCTACATGAGCTGCGTTTCTTAATCGCAGCTTATGTAGCGAAACTTGATCGAGGATGGTTATTTCTACTCCTTCTTAAAGAAGAGCTTCTTTACTCCGTCTCATATGCTTCTTTTGTTTTTCTGGCTATGCTTCTACTATACTTCCAAAGTAGAAAGTACCTCAACAACCGACCTATATTTACCCTTGAACTTTTAAGCAAATCAAGAGCCAACTCAAGTTCCAAATTTTGAAAACACCATATCAAACTAACCCCACTCACCGTGCTCCAGTTCACTTCGTCTCATCATAGGAATGTTGATGGCATTGGCGGCTGAAACGGCCACAAATGGCACGAGTCTTCCGACCAAAGGCGGCAAAGACTTGACCATGGCATTCAAGGACAAGGCCGTGCCCAAAGCTCCGCCCGTTGCCGCCAAATATGAGGTCACCAGGGTGTTTTGGGAAATAGGCGAGTCGCCCGCCCGATTTGTATAATTGACCAGAGCGTTGAAGGACTGATTCATCCATTGCCAAAAGACTACCTGATCAAAGGAATGAAAGAGGATTTTTTACTGGAGTTATTTAGATATCTTTGGGTTGAAAAAAAAATCAAGGTGGTTAAAGAATGTGAGGAATTTTTTTCTCAGAACTGTTTCTACTTTTTCCTTATTGTAATGGATCTTGACAAAGATTGGTTCTAGAAATGACCAAAAGTGGCGCTAGTCAGAGGGTTAAACCTAGAAAACTAACCAGAGTTTTTCAGAAGTTTCTAAATGTTCTAATGACAGAAAAACAAACCAAAGGTTTTATCAACAATTGTAAATTTACAATTTAAGTCTCAAATCATCGTCCCTTTGAAACTATTTTTCGTCAGCTAACTTGTCTATCTAGACTTTGAGCAAGGCTCAATGTCTGATTCCGAAATGAGCCTGAACTAGACAACAACGAACAAAAGTTTTTGTTTTTGTTAAGACAAGAAAAAGATAACTTTCAACATAAAAAAGCTGTTAATAAAAGTAGGAAATGAAATATAAATGAAATAGTCGTGCTTACTTGAGGCGTGGTTTGATAAAAGGTCATCATACATCCGGTGATGGTCATATTCATGGGAACTTGAGCGGACATCCGGCCGATGATCAGCATCTTTTCGCCAGTATCCGGATGATATGCAGAATCGTACATGTGCTTAGCTTTCCAGATCTCGTCATCTGACAAGTCCAATTTTTCCCCCGATCTGAAACATAAATATGATTGAAACTTGTCCAATTATTTGGAGAGAGGTGAAGTTGGGACAGGTTTGCTTTTCGAGAATGGATGATTCTAGAAAAGTGATTCGTGGCATAGAAAAATCTTCAATGGCAAAGCTTGTTCAAAAGTTTTTGGTTTTAGCTGAACCCTTTTCATTATTGCTAGAACCTTTCAGTCATTGTAAATGACCAGTTGGTCAATACTAAGTTCTGTTTTGAACAAGGAAATGTTTTTTTGCGATTTAGCGGAAAATGTATTTTAATCTTTCTCAAAATAATGTTATTCATATTATTATCTTAAAAAATCGAATTAATTCCATTTTTGAGAAAATATTTGGAATTCATTGCATCTTTTTGAGAAAATAATTGTAATTCCTTAAATTTTTGGAAAGAATAGTAATTTTTTGAAGAGACTAATTGTTAGAGAAAATAATTAATTTATTACATTTTTGAGAAAGAAAATATTTTTTTACATCTTTAAGCAAATACTTGTACTTCACCTCATTTTTTTAAGAAGTTGACATCACTCCAATCAATTGTATCCAAGATCACTTTTTTGACAGTGTCAAAAATAAGATTCTATATTTCAACTTTTACCACCCTAAGATAATGTGTCTGGTTCTTACCTGTATTTATTGACCACTTCCTTGGACCATTCCAATTGAGCCGTGGTACAAAAGAGGTTCATGGGATTGGTGACCGTGAAGAAATGGCGGGCTCGCCCAGAATAAGTCGATTGATCCCATCGGGGTTCATCCAAATTCATGCGGGACATGTTGATTCACTCAATCCTAACCGTACCACAAAACAATTCTGGAGGGGAAACAAGTAGATACAAACCGCTTCGAGTCAGCAAAATTCAGATACAATCGCTCTTTGCCCTCAAAACGAAGTAACACTTGTGCAGAGTAGCGGGTGATGATGACGCATTATGGAAATACAACCTAGCATCATCAGCAACATCATGGGATGTTTTACTAAAAGACTTCTTTTTCTGGATGTGAATCGAATGGCGATTTTAAAGAGACAAGTAAAGCCAAGAAATGAGAAGCATGTCCACAAGAAAATGAGTCTTGAGTGCTTTCTTTTTGAGTGAGGGTCACTCACTGATGATGCAATTTCAACCTTGACAAACTAAAACCTTTGAGTATTGGAATAACTTACGCTAAAACTGAACTTTTCGACCTCAAAATGGTATTGGAACCAATCAACCAAAACCTGTTTTGTGATAACCTGAAATTCTAGTTTCCAGACGCAACTAATGATTTACATGTACAAACAACAATGTAAAACCTCTCTAGCATAGTCACAATTGACATAAAATGTCTCTGCTTCAAGATCAAAACATTTTAACATTAAAAAAAAGCAAAAAAGACTGTTTTAATACCTTGTTTCAATAATGGATGGAGGTTTGTTGTTGATGGGTAGTTCAAGCAAAAATCCGCTAGGATCGCCACCGGTCTTGAATGCTGTTCCTCAACTTAGGAAATAAACTCACCAAAAGTGGAACAAAAAATGATAACTCGTTCCAGTCAAAATTGCTAAACTGGGTGGTTTGAATTGTTGCCGAAATGCCAACTCAATTTTGGGTGTGGGATGGAGGTGGAAATGGCATTTTTTATTGGTCATGATCATCCTGGGCACGATTTGGAACCTCCAAAACATCAACAAGACACACTTGGGTAGTTTAAGAATAACATAACTTTTCAATGTTAAATTGATGAAGTATGGACGGAAATGGCTCTTGAACCGAGATCGAAAACAGCTGACCTTAACAACATTGTAAACGTGCATAATTTACCTTGAAATTTACATCGTTTGCATATTTCTAAAAGTCGGAAAGATTTAGATTCTGAGGTTTTAGATGAAAAATCTTTGATTGTCAAACTCCATTTTTTATTAAGCATGTCTGCTTTCGGTTTCGGTAAGCATAATAACCGAAAACGCAATTTAGCGACAGTTTCGGCCAAGATCTGGACCAAAAGGATTTTCGGGCCATCACTAATATTTTGCATGAAAAAGAAGTCAATAAGGTCATTCATAAGCTTCATAATTCATCATCTATTGAAGAAGACCATTGATTTCAGAAGAAGACAATATTTTGGGCTTGAATGTCAGAGAACATCGATTGGCCGACAGAGTGAGGGATATTGAGGAACAGAATCAAATTTTGAGACATCAATTATCCTTGTCTCAACATCAATTGATGTCTTATTTGACGGTGAAGAACCCTATTGAAGATGAAGACAGGATTGAGCACGATGAAGAACAAGATTACGATCCATCAACCACGAAATCCGTGCCAAATCCACGTCCTTGCTCCGATAAAGTAATATTGTATGGGAGAAGGCTTAGATTAATTGAGTTATTATGTGAGAGCCTTGTTATTTTAGAAGCATGGATTACCCAAATGTGAGACTCTTCATATTGCCATCGTTTGTTCTGGTCATAATACTACAAGATCTGTGGTGACCTTGATCAAAAGTATCTTGTTTTTCCGGAAACATCCGATTCATTTCCACTTTATTACCGATAACCACACTCAATCCATTTTGGAGGTGCTTTTTCAATCTTGGGAATTGAAGCAAGGTATGCTCAATACAGTAATAATTTTATTCTTCAACTACTTTCCCCTTTATTCAGTCCAAATATCCACGTATTTATCCAAAAATGTGGAGGAAGATGTCTCCTGGATCCCGAATAAGCATTATTCCGGGATTTATGGTCTTCTCAAGCTCACTTTACCAAAGATTCTACCCAAAACCATGTCCAAAGTCATTGTTTTGGACACGGATGTGATTTTGAACACGGATATCTCGGCTTTGTGGAAGTTCTTTCGAGATTTTGGGGCGGATAATGTCCTTGGAATGGTGGAAAATCAGAGTGATTGGTACATTCCGGGCAAACTTTGGCGAACTCATCAACCTTGGCCAGCTTTAGGTCGAGGATTTAACTCGGGAGTGATCCTCATGCACTTGAACCGGCTTCGGTAAGATAATTGAAAGTTTTCTTTAATACTTGATCTATTTTTCTGTATGGAATACTTAGAAATAATTGAGCTTTTTAGGCACAAAAAGTCGAAACTTTCTCGTCTTTTTAGACCTTATATCTGGTGCAGGTCAAAATATTTATTTGAGGCTTAAAAATGGCGAAAAAGTATTACATTTTGTGGAAATAGAATTAATAAATTTTGTAAAAATAAATTATACAAGATGACATGAATGCTAATACCTTTCAAGTGTTAATGATATTTTCCTTCAGAAAAGAACATTAGGGTCTTCATATTCTGCGATGGACAAATATATACAATAATATGTCATTAGTGTCCTGTAAGCTACAAAAATATCGATATTTGTTCTTCATAATTAACGACAACTTTGTTCATGTTGCTCACTGTTTATTTTGTAGTTACCTTTTCATTGCTAATGAACATTCTTTTTTCTTCTATAGAACAATGAATTGGTCCCAAGTTTGGCGTTTAATTGCCGAGAAAGACCTGACCACGTACTATGTGACGACTTTGGCTGACCAAGATATCTTCAATGCGGTCATCAAAGAGCAGCCTGATCTCGTTTTTCGATTGCCTTGTCAATGGAACCTTCAGTTCTCGGATAATTCGCTCTCTGAGCTTTGCTACTCGGATCCTGATCAGATCAAAGATCTCAGTCTGATCCACTTCAACTCACCCAAGAAATTGAGTGTTCAGCATATAAATGCTGAATACTTCAGAAATCAATTCCTGACGTTTCAACAATATGATGGAGGTTTACTTCGCCGAGAATTGTACGGATGTCATCAAAGATCGGCTCCAGAATTAAAACTCGAGAAAGATATTCGACAATCACTACTTTTGGACTCGTTGGCCGATGATCCGGTTTGCTATGAGATGACCAAGGCGAGCACCATTAATTACAGGTGAGGAACAAGTGGTTTTTGGCGATTGGTTGTTGGATTTTTGTCAGCTTTACAAAGAGTGGAATTCTCTGTAATACATAAATCATGGATATCTTGGTTATATTTAACATTTCACCATATTTGATCTACCAGTAAGTTAAGGAATTGATACTTACAAATTTGTCTGATCTTGCAGTAAATGTGAAAAGATCGTTTTAAATAATTTATTTTTACAGTTTAATGTTATGAGCCACTCCAACACCATTGTAGCTGGCTGATTTAAAAGAACTGATAAATACAGAAATATAAATGAAAGAAAGTTTTTTTGTTGGAGAAATCCAATGCAATTTGGAGCAATTTTGAGATAGAGCGGCAAAATGATACTTTTTTTTAATTATTACACGCCAAAAACTTTCAGAATGTCGAAGCTTTTAGAGCCAAATAGATTTCGCCAATCTTTGGTTTACCTTTATATGGAGTCAAAGAAATTGCAAACAAAAGGTTTTAAAACATGGTTTACTGTAAGCTGCATGTTAAAGTTTTGAAATGCCTATGAATTCCGTTAAAACTACAACATCGCTTCTCAACCTCAAATCTGGCTTTTCCATAACAAATCAACACTAAAATTGATGGATAGACGATTTCTACCAAATATACCGTTAATACTACGCTATCACGAAATTAGCAGGACCATTTGAATTTAATGTAATTATTTATTTTAATTATTTTCAAATTTAAATAAATAAATCTAAAATTATTTTTAAATATTAGATTAATTATTATTAACAATAATAATAAATTGTAATTATTTCATGTAATTATAAACGACAGACCAAAAAAAAAATGCAGGCGACGATAAATTTATAAAACAACGTTTTCACTAAAGTTGTGCAAACATTTTCTTACAGAACACACATTTATTATCTGGACTATAAGATGCCCATCCCAAAAGCCAATGATGTGACTTTGGTGGCGCAATTATCCATGGACAGACTCCATATCGTTCAAAGCCTTTGTCAGCAGTGGTCAGGTCCAATCAGCCTAAGTTTGTACCTTTCGGATGCCGAATCTCATCAACTAGCCGATTTTGTCCATAATTCCGAAACCCTGAGATCTCGCACCAATGTCGGATATCATGTTGTCTTCAAAGAAGGGGTAAATGATTGTTGAATTTCTGGAAAAAACGGGATTGGTCATGAGAATTCTGAATTTTGGTAAACCTTTTTTTGTTGGGTAAATCGTATTTATTTTTAATTTTCAACTCATTTGAATGCCCAAGGTGCGTACTGAAGAGAGCATGAAATGAATGCGCTCGTTCTTCTGTTGGAAATGTTTTATTAGAGAAGGCCATTGTCGTTTGAGAGAGCATAACTTTTGTCTGAGACATTTGATTGACAACTTAACTACGAATTCTCTAAAGCAAAGGACCGAATGATTGTTGAAATGAGACTGAATAGTAATTTTCATTCCATGGATCCGAGTTCACTTTTCAAAGGGTTCTTGAATAAAATTTGACTAACGTCTACCATGTATATTTCTGTTTCAGAACTTGTATCCCGTCAATTTTCTGCGGAATGTGGCTTTAGACAATGCCAATACGCCTTTCGTGTTTTTAAGTGATATTGATTTTCTCCCGGGCTCTAATGTGTACGAAACACTTCTAGTCAGCACACAGAAATATTTTTTGGAAGCCCAAAGTGATCTCAAGCCCAGAGCTCTGGTGGTTCCGGCCTTTGAAACCCTTCGATACCGATTGGACCAATTCCCCAAGACCAAGGCTGAGGTCTTGGACCTGTTAGATTTGGGCACGTTGTTGACTTTCAGGTATCATGTGTGGACTCAAGGTCACAAAGCCACCAACTTTGGCAAATGGAGAACGGCTACCAAGCCATTTCAGGTATTTTGAATCCTTTGGACATCTTAACATACTAAAAGTGAGCCTTAGGGACAGAACTTTTATTTTGCTGCGGATTTCTAATCTGTAGAGGACGGGGAAAGATTTTTTGAAGAATGGATGAAAAAAAGTTCAATTTAATAAACTAGTCTTTCATCTAGAAATGTCAAAAAGGCGATTTTTTTTTTGCAATGGGTTTTGGTTTGGATACTTTGATAAGCAGTTCAAAGCAGCATTTCCCTAAAAATTGAAGATAGATTTTAAAGTCGCATCTTCAACTCTAGTAAACACAGAAAATTGTTCAGGTCAAATCTCTTGAAAACGACACCAAAATTACAGTCTAGGTTATGTAGATTTGTGGCATGTACGTACTGTCAATAAATGGATTTTACCCTCAAACAAATATATTTGTTTCCCCAAATCAGTGCCTCTTGTGGTCAAATTGAGACATAGTTGCCATCTAGTGATTCGGTATTGATGCCACTCTGTGGCAAAATTTGAGGTTATTTCCTGGATGTTTAAATTTCTTTGTAGTGGCACTAGGTTATCAAAATTGCACCTTTTGAAGACATAACACTGTCAAAAACATGTTTAATGTTTGCCACAGACTAAAAATCACTATTTGGCAACTATGTTTCAATCTGACCACAAGAGGCGTTGATTGGGGGAACAAGCTGACGTTTTGCTCACGGTTCATTGTGTCACAACCATGTCCCCTTTGTCTAGGATAAAAATGTGGTCGGATAGCTTCAAGATCACATATATTTACAAGCAATTGGAAATTTTATTTGGATTATTTTACTTTTGGATATATGAATGAAATATGCAAGTTTGCATATGGTGAACTATTTCTACGATTAGATAATACTGGAGGCCAACGGATTGGATAGATTAAGTGGTAGAGCATGTAAAAGTAACTCTAACTAAAGTTCAAAATGTGATAATAAATTTAAACCTTCCATCAAAAATGTTCTATTCCACCATTAGGAGCAAGTTTTGAAAACCTCGGGTTTCTAAACCTCATTTTTGTACTTTTGTGTATCTTTATCTATGTAGGTTGACTGGGAGCCTCATTTTGAGCCTTATATTGTCGTGCCAAAGAATGTGACGCGTTACGACCAACGCTTTGTTGGGTTTGGTTGGAACAAAGTGTCTCATATTGTGGAACTTCACGCTCAAAACTTCCGTTTTATTGTGCTACCCAATGTCTTCATCATACATATGCCACATGCGCCAAGTTTGGACATTGCCAGATTCCGAAGCTCCAATCAATTCAGAAAGTAAGTCGAAAACATTTCCATTCAAAGACCTTCAGATGTGTTTTTTAAGTATAGATGTATCCGATCGAATCACACAATCGACGCTGCTATATCAGTTCTAAAAATAGAGAAAAGACATTGAATTCGATTGCATGCAGACGATATTGGGCAAACAAAAATGCTGAACACTTGTATAAACACTGAGAACTTCACGAGCAACTAGATGTAAATTGACTCCTAATACTTGATTGATCACGTTCTAAAGGAAAACTTTTTGAGGGTTCAGCCCTCCATTGGCATTTTTGAACACGTCATCTCTAACATAATCATGATTTCATTTCCATTCTAGGTGTTTGAAGATCATCAAGAAGAACTTCATGGACGATTTGAATTTCAAGTACTCCACAGACCTCCGAATACCTTAACTGTCAAAGAGATTGCAATCAATAAAACCCTAAAATCTCAAAGATAAACTCGAGCATGCCTTGAAATAATCTCAGCATTTACACAAGCAATCCTATCCAGGTATTAGAAGGTCGTCCAGTTTTTCTTCCCTGCAAACCCCAAAGCTTTATATGAATGGGCACAACTTGGGTTAAGTGAACTCTGATCCTGGAGAACTCATTCACCAGTTACCACGCAGATCTTGGAGAACAAAGATTGTAGTGTACTCTCCGGGCGTGCTTGTGGACAACTGTATTCAAAATAGACACCCTCCAATACTGGATTCTTCATCTTCTTACTTACTCCCACCACTGTCCCGAGGATCCTCTGGTGGATGAGTGTACTTTTTGTGGTGAGGAAGACGCCTTTTTGGTATGTAGGCTTGGTGGCTTGCCCTCAAACTCTCCTGCTTAAAGTGAGGAATATGACAGACACAAGCTTGCCATTTTGGAGCCTGCAATGCCATTTTAGGTTCTACTGGCTTAGTAACACGGGTCTTTTGAAACGTGAAGAAAGGCGTTTGGTGCTATTGCATCACTCTAGATCAATATCTTGCATGAAACATTTAGAAAAAAATAGTTGTTTCTTGACCGGAATGATGGCTTCTATTTCATTCAAATAGGGTTGGTCTACCAATTTCTGATTCTGGGGTAATGTCAACAAAGATCTGTTTCAAGATTGATTCAATTTTACATTTAACAAGAGCCCCCCCCAGAACTTGGAAATGTAGTTTTTGGGAATTTTGGGAACAACATCTTTCATATTATTTCAAGTTTCAAGTTTCCTTGTGAACACTTATCAGGTGAACAAATTCTGTAGAAAATTACAGTCTCATCATTGAACCTTTTTAGACCCGTTGTTTGACAAGCTTAACATATCAAGATATTTTGAATTGTTACCTTGAACACGCAATTTTAAATGCAGAAAAGGATGAGTATTGTGCTTTGAAAACTAAACAAAAAATTCTAAAATGTCCATAGAATGCGATACATTTTTCTGCCAAGATTAATTCACAAAAAATGGATTCCATTGTGACAATAAGTATCTCCTCACAATCAAATTATTACATATAAGAATATTTGATATTAGAATCATGCCTGACACATGAATCCTTTTGTTTCTGGACGAAATTCACATTTGATTTCTGGCCTTGTCCCAAACTTCATTGCAAAGTTTTAGTTTGACCCTATTTGGATAAATGGAACCGAGCCAACCCTGAAACTGAGAAGCAACACAACAGAAGCGTTACTTCTGACCTAGTGATTGGAAAATTCTGACACAAAGAACCACTAAAATTTTAGCGTCCCTGTTTTGGGAAGCCCTAGTCTGAAAATAACTTCTTCCTTCATTCAGTTAGTCAACAAAACTTTGTGAGTGATGATGAAAAACAACCATAATCGGTATGTGTGTTTCACCTGATACCAACAAAATATTTTCGCTAGGTTAGTATCTAGGTTACTAGGGTGGGTAAGGATATGTTTGTCTCGCTCAAACTAAGACACCAATTTCCGTTTGTTCCACTATCACATGCTGATGGATAAAGATCGATTCATGGCCGCTTATACACAAAAATCAGTCTTGCTATGCCATTTTTAGATCGTTGTTGTCTTCGCTTTTCCATCTATTCATTAGGCCTTGAAAGCCCTCTGCCCAGTTATTGATTTTGTCAGAGAAAAGAGCAATCTAAATAGAAAACTACCGGATATTAGACCAGACTCCCAAAATAATCCACAAGCTTGATCTTTTCTGTCGACATCCAGGACTAAAATTGCCCTGTTGTCAACTTTTCACAGAACTTTATCTAAAGCTGAAAGGACCTTCTTGCAGTTGAAAAGCGGTTCCTGAAAGTTTGAGCTCAGAGGCTCTTTAACTATGGAATGCGACCTCAGAGGTTCCTTTCTTAGTTTTGCAATAACAAGCATTCCTACTTTCATCTTGGAGAAAAAAAGCTGAAGGTCACCATAAATACCTGGGTTGTAAAGAAAAAGCCTTGTAATGAGACTTGAGAGCCTAATGTCTGAAACACAAAGCACGAACGCAAGATATTCATGGACAAGTCACCACTTGCCATGTTTCCATGTTTATGGATTGATCGACATTTCGTGTTGGTTTAGAAACGGAAAAGTCCCACGGAACTTGCTTCAGAGGACAATAACTCGTCTTGAACCAATCTGAATCTCTCCATAGACTAAGACACGATTCTCAAATAATTACCTAGTACCTTATCACGGTTGCCCCGAGTCTGTTGAGATTTAAAAGAATCAATCGCCTTTTCTTCGTCGCTTCAACACGACTAAAACAAATTTCATAGGCTTTCAGAAAATCAATCCAGAACAAAATTCGATTTTGTTGTCAAACTTGAATCTTTCAAGTGCATGCCTGCTTTTGGTTTTGATAAGCATAACCAAAGCCGAAATTTCGGTCGAAAGCTCTTTTGGTCTATTCTTAATAAAAAAGTGATTGAAAAGTCCAATTGTTCTGAACTATTGAATTAATGTCAAGTCGCCTCCCTCATAGCAATAAGATTTGAACGAAGAAATAGAGTATAATAAATCTTTATTAACTTATAACATGGTCAACCCAATTCTCCTCACTTTAACATTTACAAATTCAAATTTATCTGATGTAGTTATTCATGGAACATAACAGATTTGAGTTCAATTAACAAAATTAAAATAGAACGAGTCCAATAAACAAGAGAGGAGGACATCCTTGTGTCAATTATGTTGATTCCTTAGGATTTGGATGGATTGTACTCTCTCTCATAACGCAAGTAAAGTCTCTTCGATCTAATACAATTGGCCCCGAATCCTGAACCAGAGAGAGCCCATAAACTCTATTTGCCTTCCCTTATTCCAAAAAAAGCCAAGTTTTTGCAAGGTGCATCATTCAAAAACCGTCTCAAAACATTTGGGTCCAACTGTGCGTGGGACACAGAGTGTGAGAGAGGAGTACGCTCTGTAGTACGGTGCAGAAAGCGCTCCTGTTCCTCTTTTTCTCTATAGCTCTGCCTCTTCTTGTCGTCCCTTTTTCCCTTTGGAAGTTCTCGGTGTTCCTTCATTTCAGAGAGGCAGTCAGTCAGTCAGCTGACACTTGAGTAAGCCTCCGGAGCTTCGTCTCGTACTCCCTTGGGCTAGTGAGAGTGAGTAGCGAAATGTTTGGTGAATGAAGAATTGATTTCCATAAACCATTGGCCCTCTGAGAAGTGCTCAGATGAAACCTTATCCACATCTTGACCGGGAACACACCTCCTTTCCTCTGTTTGTCAGACACCCTTGAAAACCGAGACATTCCAATTCCATTGGTATCAGGTGAGCTCAGTGCCATTTGAGAAACCTTGTCAATAACGGCTTGAAAGATCACGTGGCCCCTTTTCCACAGAGAAAAGGGGCCTTCAAGCAAGATTAGATTTCTAGCCCCAAAGGCGGACACATTCAGAACTTGATATCATATGGTCAATGTTGGAGTATCACATTAACTTGATGGAAAACTAAAGACTCGGTTATGGTGGTTCCACATTGGCTTAATGACCATGATTATTCGACCCAGATGAGAATCTGCATGCGATACTTCCGTCCACCGTCCTTCCGAGGTCTCGTGGTCACATTAGGCCTATGGAGGAAGGCCCTCATAGTTAGGCCCTTAAGCCCAGTCTCCTTTGGAACTCAAACAAAGATCCTGAGAGCCCTTTTCGCTCCTTCAACAAGGATCAGAAGTTTCTATAGAAGCCACAATCAGGCTTCCAAGTTTGAAATCTCGGAATCGTTGATTACGGGAAATCTCATATTTACTGAATTAGACGTTTGAGTTTACAGCCTTCATTGGAAAACATTTCAGAGTGTTCACATGAAATTCGATTCCAACAAACGTTTTTCTTGAGAACTTTTGGAATCTTTGAAAAGTTTCCAGTTCAAAAAAAAGATGAAACAAGTCCCCCATTGCTACGTTGCGAAGATCGATTACTTTAAAGGTTGCCAGGTACATTCTTAATTAACGAATTTGGCTAAAGTGTCATCCTCCCACACGCAAGACAGCTTTACGAGCTTAAACTCACTTCAAGTAACCAGCTTTGAGATGCTATCAAATGGCTTTTCATTTTTTCATCCATCTTCTCTTTGTCTCTTTCAGGTCTTCTCGTTATCGATTTTCTTTCCCGTGACAGAACCCCAGGAAAACCCAAGGCAAAAGAGTAGTAGTAGTTAATCTCAGTTCCATTCCTATAGAAACGCTTCATATGGTCCGATCGGCTTCCTCTAAAGGCTTTGATAACGGACTTTGCGCCCTAACAGTATTCCATAGTTCATCGGTGATCATCAAGAACGTCGTGTCTCTTCCTACTTAGATGAATGGGGTCTCAGCCTTGGTTGCTCTAAACGCGGTGACCTTGTGACCGATAAACTTGATTTCCATTGCTGGTGTTGATGTTGGCGCATGTGTTGACATTAGAGTGTCTAATTCAGTGGCGATGATCCATTCAGTCGTAGCTTTCAGCTCTCATCTTCCAATTCATTACTCACAACAGTATCCAATTCGCCATGATGAGAGGAACCAAGGCCTAGGGATTGTCATCCGTCATGGCCGAGGCTGCCGTGGTGGAGGCCGAGATCACCGTCCTCGAAATCACGGCCAAGAACGACCCGATCCGGGCGTTTAAGGCCATCTACGGGTTCTACTTTCTAGTCGAAGCGGGCGTCTTCGCCACATTGATCTCAATTTCTGGTGCCACCTTGTTCAAATGTCCAGCGGAGCCCAAACTCCCTCAGAGTGTTCTAGGTAGGATACCACCTTTTTGTGACCTTACCATTAAAGAGTCTTCAAGGGACGGATAAGCCACGTTCCAGATCTATTACCCTCTATCTCATCCAAACCAGGATCACGTACCATTCAGTTAATGGATGTGCTCTGGTGACAACTGACATATTGCTTCTCTGAAAATGGGGAGAAAATGTATCCCATGATCAAACAAAGGCTTTTGTTTTAGAACTGAGTGAACTCAATTCCACACATTCCACACTTTTGTTGATGTCTTAAATCCAGGGTTGGTTTTACCTATACACTGGACAAACAGAAATATCCATGGAGGGACCAGTGGAGTTATTGAAACAAAAAAATCAGCATGTTCCTTGAGGTTGCATATCAAACGCTACCAAATTTCAATAAATAATGGGTGAAAGATTCGCTGTTATTTGAATTTTGACGCAATATTTTCGACTCAAAGCCCTAACAAAATGGCATGGCAAGGAGAAACATTGAAATTCACAAGTGTAAAGGAATAGAAATACAAAAATGTTCTTGTGATGTAGAAACAAGCGCAAAAATGACTTTAAAAAATCCACAAATCAACGCTGCAAATTCAACGAGAAAATGCAAACCCCTTCATGAATTTAAATTCTGTTGAACCAACCCTGTTTTAACTCAAATCTTATCCTTATCATTTTCCCCAAGGAATGTGAACTGAGCAGAACCAGTTTTTTGGGCGCGTGATTCTGTTTTTTCGAGGTTGCGTGATTTCGCCGCACTGAATTAATGCGCCTGTTCTTTCTCCCTTTGATTTCAGCTCTGGGCGTGGCTGGTCTAGTGTTACTCATCCTCACGTTTATAAAACGGTTCCTCCTCCAAAGATATGACAACTTCTTCACAACCTTCCTGGCGCAGATCCAATGCGCTTGTGGCAGCGTTATCTTTGCTTCTTCAGTGGCCATGACGTTTTTTGTGGCCACAAACCTCCGGGCAGACACAGACCCTTTGAAGGCCCTGGGTGGGCTGTATTGTGATAAAACCTTGTTGGGCAGCTCAGTCATTGGGGTCATACTCACCCTTATTATTGCAATTATTGCTGTTGTATTGTTCGTTCTTAAAGTCCTTCAGCTTAGAAAAGAAATCGGGGAAGATGAGGACGAGGAGAACGAAGAAGAGAACTTATAGAGGTCTACCTACTAGATACACGTTACGCATCCTGTACGTAGACAGAAAGAAAAGACGACAAACATATGTACCATACCGTTGTATTTTAAATAAACCTGTATTTTACTGCGGATTGGCAGAGATAAATTGGAGTTTGCATGAAAGTAGGAGAGGAATACGATACCCTTGAGTGCCTGACATTTCTAACACAAGTGTATCCAAATGACCCGCAAATGACATATGCTGCTGAAAAGCTCGTATTTTTTCAGCATGGCCTCAAGTTACAGCTCTTTCAAAAAGAGAGAAAATCAGCAAAATCTCAAATATAAAGCTTAAAATGTAGTAATGGCCCCCCAACCCAATGGATAAGTGTAATCGAACGAATTTAGTTGGGGATTATGGGGCCAAAATGGCTAGGGATGCGTCGGAGTCGAGACTCACCCTCCATAAAATTTAATCACAATTCGTGAGCCCAACTCGTTTTCTTCATATTGACAATCAATTCAAATAAAAATTTGTTCCTCACGTAGCAAACTAAAACTATGAAATGTCAGAACCTAGTTCTGACCCATCCCTAGTCATTTTGGCCCCAGAATTCACAGCCGAATTCGTTCGATTACACTCATCCATTGGTTTCTTACAATAAGATCTGATGATTCCAATACAATTCTCGAACCATTGTTGTAAATGAAAAGTGCTCTAAATTAAAAAACCTCATAAAAGCTTCTTTACTGTAGATACTTAAAAGTTTTGGGTTTCTCCAAATATCGTTGTCTGGACCCAATCACTAGTACCTCCATGGTATTATTACTTCGTATTTATATCAAAAAGTCTGAAAAAGGAGACTCGATGAATCCTTCATGAAACTAATCAAATTTGGTGGGCAATTGGAACGAGAGTACAGGGTTTTTTTTCTATTTCACTAAAACAATTGTGAAAATATTGAAATTGTAACTTATGATCGAAACACTTAAAAAGTACTCGCTACTTTTCAAAATTTGAAAGTCTACTTTTTGAGAGTATGTATTTATATTTTCGTATTTGAGTAACAACTTTCTCATTTTTGGCATAGAAAAACGGTCTTCCCATTAACTAGGTTCCAAGTTCTGAAAATCAATCCAAATAACCGTGATCCAAATGTCAGCTTGTTACCCAAAATCAGCGCCATTTTGTTCACGGTTCATTCAAAGCTCTTGAAGTACACAATAATGAGTTTTTCGTTTCGAATGATGTTTGATGAAAGCTCAAGAAATGTGCATTTTTTTTATTTTACTTGGTTTCTTTGGTCAAAATAACGTATCCGACCTGTATGACCAAGCGTCTGTTAGGGTGAAGGAATCATTTAAAGTTGATTCCTCTTCTGATTAAAGTGAAATTCAGACCTATTTCCTAAAACAAATTGCAAATGTCGTTCAAAATCATTAAAAAATATTCAGACTTTTTCACCGTTTCGTTTGTTCAATCAAAGAAGCGTTTTCTACAGTGTACGTAAGTTTTTTTTGTTTGGTAGCGGATTTTCTACTACCGCTGCAAGGAATGTGATTCCCTGCAAAAATAACTAAAAAATGAAATTATTAATTTCATTGAAGTTGAAATCCACGGCCCACTTCATGGGCAATGAAAGTAAGACTTGTTGGCTCCATAATTGCCAGCCTCCTGATTGATAAATTAACTAATGACTTGTTGATGTAAAAAAAAGAAAATATCAAACCCTGTTATGTTAGAGTTTTTCTTTATACAGTACTTTCATTTGAAGTTTTATATCTCCTGGATATCAGAATAGATTAATAGTAAATATGAACAAGGCCGGCGGCATAAGTGTAGAAGCCTTAACACTATCATGATTATTGCAATTTTTGATGGATTTTTTTCATATTTACAATTTCAAAATCACCAGCATAGTTAAAAAGTAATTGCGAAATAATCAAATAAATCATCTGAGCGATGATCTTAGAAAAATCATCTTTTCTCTGCATTTTATTTTACGATTTTGGGCTGATTTTTTGTGCAACTTTTGGAAATCAAAAGCTCCTTTTGATTTGCACTTTTTGCCCGTCCCTAGTAATTAGTAAAGATTCTTTATTTGAGTAAGACAAAAATAAATGATTTTGTGATGGTCATTAAAAGACAAAGATAAATGTGTCATGCTGTAATATAGGGGTTGGCAACCACTTTTGAGTCAAGGCCAGCAAATTTGATTCCATGTTGTCAGGGGGCCACCAAACAGACGTTGGTAGATTCAGGGGCCCACGAATTATCGATCAAAGCACTTTGAGTCCACAAGTTAGCTATGGATGTCTCACGGGCCCACTATTTTGTTCTTTCCTCAAAGTATCTGGGCCCACCAAAGACCATCCTTGGGCCAACATATGGGCCGCGGCCCACCGGTTGCCGACCCCTGCTGTAATACAACCCTTCAAAGCAAAATGAATGATATAATGGCTAACTCTGTTGGACGGACGAAATTCAAACCACCGACTTTAACAAACACAATCCAATGTCACGTTTAATTTTTAGCTGAAAAAAGTTGGAAAACTCTAGAGAAGTAAAGAAAAGCACAGAAAATATAAGAAATACAGCGTAAATTTGTTCATTGGCACTCTCAAGACAATTCAAGGTACAGTTCTACCAAAGTTACCACCGTGTAGTTGGGTCCTGGAATTACTTTTCTGAACATATAGGGGCAATAGTTTCCTATTGCAAGCCAAAATAAGTCGACATCTTTGTGTCCGTTGAGCAAGGAACAATTAGAATTGCCTGATAAACCCAGGAAATACCAAGGTCTGGTTAGCGAACTTTCCTTATAATGAAATCCAACTTCACTTTTTTCACCAACCACCCCAAAAGGATTGTCCGTTTGGCTCCAGCGGTAACATGAGTGGTTACTCAAATCTGAAAGATGAAAAGTGACTCTATCCAGGGAGACCTATCACCAATTGAAGGTATCCTTGCTCAATCTTGACATGCTGTTAATTTTAGAATCACTTCTGGTCACGACTTCACAGGGTGAGGCAGATATGTCACATGTAAATGATTCACAATAAAAGGCACATGAAAAGTCAAGGTAAATGGTCACAAGGAACGAGGGGCGTACCAAAAATGCAAATGGCTAAATAACATAAGAAACGGAAGATGTATCTAAACAAATGTTAAAAGCTATTTCTCTACATGATCAGAGTCTTGAGATTTAACTTATTCCCAAAGGTACAACCACTCCTTAAAACAGGTAGCAAAGGAATCTTTAAGGATGTTTTTGATGACTCCTACAAGAGTTTCCTGGAGGGCGCCTTCCTGGTCCTGGATGTTGTTCTTTTCCACTTCTTTTTCCTGATTGGGAACAACCAAAAGTTGCAAAATGCCATATTCGAATAACATGGTGATCAGTCCACAACTTGGAACCTTTTGTGGATCAAGAGGGCCTTGGTTATAAATTTTTTGAGCGCGAAACAGACGCACCCGACTTTCAGCGATCTAATGAGGCACAAATAAGGCTTCAGGATCCTTTAGTCTATAGCACACAAAGTGCCCTAAACTAATTTTATTTTGTCTTTAAAGGACTTGAAACTATGATAAAAGCACTGGTTCCTGAGCAGTATAGCCCTAAATTGGTTTTGCAGATTTCAATAAACTCATCCTTAAAAAAGACCAACTTTTCTTCCCTAACTGTTGTTCATTTTACAGCTGTGTCTCCCATCTTCTGAATAAATTAAATTTGAGTGAATACTAACCAGGATAACAAAGTTTAAAATGAAGGGCCCGGTCATTTCTTCTAAAATTTTCGATTTCGTCCAGAATAGAATATTGAAGAGCCGATGTGTCATGCTTGTTTTTACTTATGACATTTTGAGGCCAAAAATGTCCGTCAGATATGTCATGTCGAAATACTAGCAAATCTGGACCTGTGTGAATGTTACCAACAAATGGAAGATTCAATTGTCGTTTTTGCCAAACTTCAACAGTTTGGTCCTTGTCAGTGGATTGCACGACGACGAATCTCTTGAAGAGACGACAAATATTGTTCTTGACTTCAAATGCATGACAATCTTCTCCACAAAGCACGGCACATTTCACCAATGAGTCTAAAATGACAAAATCTTTAAAGGTTAGGATCAATCTAGTACAAAATTGACAAAATTCAAATTACCTCCAAAGCCATCTATTGTGAATACATTTTCATCCACAAGAAAATGGGCCTCCATTTGCAATCCAAATAATGGGGGAGTGTACGAGAATTCATAGTTGGCAAAAGAAGCAACATGAGTGAAATGGAGAGGTAAAAACACTAATTGCAATCTTGGCAACATGGTTGTCGAATGTTCTTTGGTGGTGAAAAGGAGATCAATTTTGGCAAAAAATTGCTGTTTAGGAGGGGCTTAGCTAAACATAGGGTTTGAGTTGGAGGTGAAATTTAGGTCAAACAATGTTAGTGAAAAATTCTGATTCGGGTTGGATTGAGTAATTGTTTCGGACTCAGAAAGGTGTTAGTCATTTTTTGCATATTTGAACGGGATCAAACAAGTTTCTTTGGTTGAGATCGAATTGA
Organism: Tigriopus japonicus; assembly: GCA_010645155.1. Lineage (NCBI taxonomy): Eukaryota > Metazoa > Arthropoda > Copepoda > Harpacticoida > Harpacticidae > Tigriopus > Tigriopus japonicus. Next base: position 651,428 of record CM021316.1, on the reverse strand, counting down.
TTGAGTACTCGAAAACTGAGTCAATCCAAGTGAAAAGGGGGAAAAATGTTAAAAGGGTTCTGCTCATCGTTATTTTTTTCTCAATAAGAGTTCTTGTAGAGACGCAGTGAAGAAATTTGGAACAATTACTTTTTAACTGTTAATTAATAACTAATATTTCTAGGTTTTGGGCAAGCATATAGAATTATTGGATTTCGCTCTCAGGAAACTTTCTAATTAAGCCAATAGAAATCTAGTAATGTAAGTCGCAACAGATATTTGAACAATGGTCCGAACCCAACATGGATCCATTGGACCACAGTCAAAAAACCCCTCTCGAGTCAAAATTACACCTTTCTTTTTAGATATGCCCTTGAGCTTCTAAGATATTCCAAGTGGAACATACAAATACACAGGAAAAAGGTATCTTTTTAGCGTGACGGTTTTGCTTTGTGACCTTTTTACCCTGTGACCTTTTTACTGTGACTTTTTTCCTCGTGATCTTTTTACTGTGACCTATTCATTTGTGAGGGTTTTGTATGTGACATTTTACCAAAAAACGTGTTTTTGGTGGACAAGAAGTGCGTACTTTGTTGTTAAAGTTATAGGGGAGTTTTACTGGATTATTAATAAGTTCAAGGGATTAAGAAAACGGCTGTAGTTTAAACCATTTTAATCAATATGGTTTATGTTTCGTAAACTATGCTTCCCAATTACAAGCATCAAGTGCTCAAAAGTTCATTCAATATGAGTCTCTTTGGTCTTCACTATCTTGGCAAGCCTCTTTGGTACTCTTGCCAAGCCACTTTGGGATCCTTGCTAAGCCTCTTTAGGGCTCTTGCCAACCCTCTTTGGGACTCTTGCCAAGCCTCTTTGGGACTCTTGCCAAGCCTCTTTGGGACTCTTGCCAAGCCTCTTAGGGACTCTCAACAAGCCTCTTTGGGACTCTTGCCAAGCCACTTTGGGACTCTTGCCAAGCCTCTTTGGGATCCTTGCTAAGCCTCTTTGGGACTCTTGCGAAGCCTCTTTGGGACTCTCATCAAGCCTCTTTGGGACTTTTGCCAAGCCACTTTGGGACTTTTGCCAAGCCTCTTTGGGCCAGCCTTCATGGAGATTTTTCTCATCCCATTCAAATACTACGACAGCCTTGAGGGCCCCAATATTGGAGTAAACAACTTTCCACACAAAATAAAGGTTAGAATATTGAATGTCATTCAAAGGAGTACATTCAAAAACATTTCGGCCATTTTTTGCAAAATGGTTTTTCCAGAGTTTGATGGATTTGGATACAACTGAGTAATTATTTTAGAGCGTGGATGACGACTTCATGTCCTCTTTTGGAAGTAGATTGACAAGACCTTTCGAATTTATTGCCTAACTCTAGCGTGAAGTGCATTTTAACGATTCAAATTAGTACAGTATATCGTTTGCGCATCACGTGCGTTTGTGCATTCTTTTTTTAACTCTCACCTTCAACAAAAAAAAACGTAAATTGTGAACCTCACAAAGAGCTAACTATTTTTGCAATTGGAGAAATCAGAATAGAACAGATTAAGTTTCAAAAGTTTAAGAATAATAAATTCGATTCATTAAACCACAAACTACCCCCAGACTTCTCAATTCTAGCTAAGCAGGCAGACCGCCGTGACAGTGCGGAGATCCGTGACCTCTAGATGACGTAGGCTGTATTTTCTGAATTGACTCTGAGAATCGAACTTCAAAAAGGATATTTGCGTTACAAACACGGTGGCGCACTCTATGACGTTCCTTATGAAACAATCATTTTTACCAATGTTGTTAGGTAATCCCTCATAGAGGGCGGTTTTGTCGACGTCAAAATTGAGATATCTCTATTTTATTTATCTATGATTAAACATACAGGGATAGAGGGGTGAGGCATGGCGTAGTGCGTACTGCGTCGGTTTGTCGTGCGGATGGCTGGGGTTCGATTCCCGGCCGACCGCCACCCTCAAAACTCAAGTCTTCGGAGTCAAAATTTAGCAGTTGAACCGTCTTTCAAATGCAACACACAACCTTCCAAACTCAACTCTTCCGAGTCAAAATTTAGCATTGCACTGTCTTTCAGTGCCAAAAACTAGGCAAGCCCCGGTTCGATCCCAGGCTTGCCTTTCAATACCGCTACAAGGAATAGGATTCCCTGTAAAGAGAGTTAATCGTTAAAATAGTTTATATAATTAACGTTCATAACAAATTTGATTTACAAACGAATTAGTGTTGGCAGATCTATACAACCCTTGTATAGTGGGTTGGTCATGAATAGTATTTAAGAATTTGTCCAATCCTGCCTTAAATGCTGTTAGAGGATCAGCTCCTACATATGCCCGACAAAGACTAATGGGAACAAATTGAACAATGAAGGAGCCCGATAAAGAAGAAAGGATGACTTCATTGATCGAACTGGCCTCGATTCCCTTGGATTTGGAGGTGCTCTCAGAACGCACATAAAACCTCTACGATCGCTACAACTGATCTCAAATCCTGGGTTAGGACAGAGCCCATGAATGCTCTTGAAAACATACAGTATCAGATACCTTTCATACCTTCTCTGAGTACTGAGTCTGCATTGCTCGATTTTTTAGCATCTTTCTAGCATTATTTGAAGAGCTCTAGAATCGAACATTTTGGCATAGCATTTTAGCACTATTCTAGCACTTTTTGGAAAAACATCCAATTTTGGACTTTAAAGACGGCTGATTTTGACAGACAAATTTGCCTGCGTTCCCTAACTTGAAAATAAGGATCACAACTCTTCCAATTTTTCTTTTTTTAAGTTGGTCCTACACTACAGGTAACCAAATTTCTGTTTGCAGGCTTTGTCTACCAACAACTTGAGAAGGGCCACAAGGCAGTACTTGTCTCAAAAAAATATTGAATTGGTGATGGAAATAAAATACGAAGTACAGAAAAACAACTTTTTAAACTTAGAATGGATATATCAGTGTTTCAGTAAAAAATTTGGATTTAAAAGGGCTTCTGACCAAAACCTTTTTTTGTCAAAAGAAGGATTTTTTGAGATCAAAAGTAGCTGACCACAAAATTCTTAACAAAGATTGCAAATTGAAAAATGGGAAAAATGAGGTGAAAAGGTTTCTGAACCAAGAAATATTCAACTCTGGTGTGAAATTTCAGTCTTTAAAATGCAGGTCTGCTTTTGGTTTTGGTAGGTATTAGTGAAACTGAAACAAAAAAGCACTTTTGCTCCATAACTCGTTTCAATTTCTAGTAAATCTAGTATCCTATTGAAGGAATATCGTTTAAAAAAAAAGGGGGGGCCAAGTCAAGCTGTCTCTGGTTTGGCGGTGTCCAACAAGGACCGCGATATTCCACTTGTTTGGGCTAGTGCATTACAAAAAATATGGTCATAAAGTGCGACAACAAGTGGTTTTAATATGCCAAAAGCTCAAATTTCCCATGATTTGTATGCATTTGAGGATAGCAATGTTCATACACTAGTTTTGGACAAAATAATGAGCCTTAAATGTTTATTAAGGATAGGAAGAAAAAGAATTCCAGGTAAGATCTAAGCCAAAATTCAGCTGAAAACACCATTAGTTCCATTTGCAGTCCCTCAATTAACAACTGTGGCCCTTTAATTAGTCCAAGGCTGATGCACGATCGTCGCTATCCTCAAATACATGTGTATCATGGAAGTGTGAGCAATTGCCTCATAAAATGCACTAGATGTCGCATTTAATGTCATATTCTTTTATTGTAATGCAGAATCATTTGCATTATCACTTACTGAACTTCTGGCAAGTTTCAGCATCAAACAAGGCAAGCAAACTGACGAACATAATACTGATTGAGTCAATCATGGGTTGGATTGGAAAAATTGGTACTTGAACCAATTTTAGGGCTTATTGGAGAAATTGTGATTCCATTAGGGTTTTTCTATTTCCTTCTTTCAAAAACAGCCTTGCAACCAAAGAAGCAATCTTTGAGATAACACAATGGATGAGTGTAATCAAACGAATTCATTGGGGATTCTGGGGCCAAAATGGCTAGGGATGCGTCGGAGTCGAGACTCACCCTCCATAAAATTTAATCAAAATTCGTAAGCCCCACTCCTTTTCTTAATTTTGACTATCAATTCAAATAAGAATTTTTTCCTCACGTAGCAAACTAAAACTAGGAAATGTCTGAACCTAGTTCTGGCCCATCCATAGTCATTTTGGCCCCAGAATCCCCAGCTGAATTCGTTCGATTACATTTATCCATTGGGCCGGAATTGAAATCGAAGGTACTTCCAACAAAGCCTTAATAATTGCTCATATAGTACTGAATCGAATTAAGTTACAAACGTTAGGCAATCAAACAATATGTGTTTTTTCACGTTTGGATTTTGCATTTGATTCATCAATGTTTTAATAGGCAAGCCAAGCCAAATGGTAGGTATCGGTATAGCAAACGAGATGGGGTGGATTGTGTTTTGCCTTGTGATAGATGTTACTTAAATCGATTCAATGTTAAATTAAAGGTTGGTGAGATTGAAAGATTGGGATTTTCCATCAGCAGAGAATGCCACTCTGTCATCCTCTAAGGTTTTAGCATTGTAAGATATTTGGAGCGTTGAGCATCAGTCACTTGCCATGGCTTTTCAGATTGTTATTTGTGAATTTCAAATCATTGTTCAACTGACTTAGACTTAAACATACAAAAAAACACCATATGATTCACTCAGTTGGTTCAGTTCACTCAGACTGAAAGGCTTTTAACCGAAAGAAAAGTTGCAACCGGAAGACGGTTTAAGCAAAGCCTAATTTTTTTTCCCCGAAAGGCTCTCTCTAGTCATCACAAGGGACGGGTAAAAAGTGCAAATCAAAAGAAGCTTGGTTACCAAAAGTTGCACATAAATCAGTCCAAAATCGTAAAATAAAATGCAGAAAAAGGTCAAAAGCGCAAATAAAAACCAAAAAAGCGGAAATAAGATTTTAGAAATTCGCGAAAAAACTGAAATTTCTGTAGCAAAAAGCTTCAGATTCTATTTTGTCATCTGCTTGTTATTTTTCAATCTTGAAGAGCAAAATTTAGATAATGAAGTTGCAGTGATCAATTCTATGCTAGCCTACGCTGGGAGCCGTAATATCAGATTTAGTTTTCTAATTTGAAAAAAAAGTTTTCCCAAATTAAATATTTTCAACGAAGAAATAGCAAGCTCTCAACAATTTGTTCATTTTAGGTCGAATTCGTAAAAAAATCGTGCAAATAAAGGCGAAAAGTGCAAAAAGGCAAATAAATGCGTATATGTTACCAAAAGTCTTTTTACACTTTTTGCCCGTCCCTAGTCATCAGTCATCACTAGAGCAGACAATTTTAATTACGAGTTTTTGCCTAAATAATTAATTTTTAATTGCTCCCAAAATGCCAAAATAATTGCAAAATAATTGTAATAATAAGGCCTTAAAAATGTTTTGTCAACGCCACCATGACGTTTATTAATGCCTCGCATAAAAAAAGTTACATATTAACATTTTGGTGAGGTTCTCTTCGGTGAGGGAATGGCGGCGGTCTGAGAGCAGATTGTTGTAGTTGGAGAAGCTGCGCTCCACATCCGCCGAAGCCATTGGACAAAATTTGAGAGCAGCAGCAAGACTTGGAGAGAGCCCTTCCGGCAGGTTGCCCTTCCCTCCCTGCAGAACCCTGCTGACCTGCTTCACAAAGTTTAACGATGGATTTTTTCAGAGCACATTGGCCAGCCTGTCTTGGAAAATCTTGCCTGTGGAGCCTGGGATGGAGTTCAGCTTCTGTTCGGCGTCCTCAAGGATCTCCAGGGAACGGTGAAGTGTCAGGCCATGAGCCTCCAACAGCTTGATCGACACGGGCAGGAAGCTTAGGTTTGCTTCAACATAGGCAAGATCGGATTTCAGGCTCTCTTTTTGCAGCAATTCCTGGGCCTCTCTGATGCTCTTGGCCTCGTTCTTGTCAAAGCCCATGATTACTTCTTTGATTGCGTCCAAGTTCTTGCTGTAGAAGACGGCTGCCTCGATTTGCGTTCCCTAGCGGGTCTTCACTGGTTCCGGGGGGAGCGGCAAATTGGGACAGCCCTCGTGATACGCAGTCCGCCGGTTTGGTGCCTTGCAGAATATCTGCTTGACTGACGCAATGAGTCGGTTGACATCGGCAAAGTAGTCCATGGCAACCTCGGAGACAAGGGAGAGGCCATGGCAGATGCACAGGATGTGATGTAGCTGCGGGAAGAATATCTTGAGGTCCCTTCCACTCTTCAGCATGTACGGGGCTCCATCGCTCACGTAAATCAGAGCTCGCTTGCTGTCAAACTCAGGATCCAATTTGCGAAGGGTGTCATTTACGAGCCTGGCTATGGACTCGCCGTTGACCTTGTCCATGAAGCCCACGTTTACCAAGTGTGGCTTGTGGTAGCATTGGCTGTCAAGTTTACCCACGATGATGTTGCACACCTCTCTTCCCAGTGCATCCTTGGTGGCATCTGGGCAGATCCACAGAGGGCCATCCTTGAGATCCCTCTTGATCGCTTCCCACACGTCCTCATAGCAGGAGGGCACGAATTTTGCCCTGAATGTTGTCTCACAGGGCAGCTTGATGGCCATGTTTGTCTCCAGTATCTCTCTCAGGACTGGATGCTGTAGCTTTTTGAGTGGGATGTTGGCTGCCAAAAACCCTTTGCACAGCTAACCTCCGATCTCATCCATCCTGGAATTTGAATGGAGTGATTATTATTCTCGTGAAATCTCAGTGGGGAGAGGTGTTACCTTGATTTTTTTGCCTTGTCTTGCGGAAGAACTTCTGTCAGAAGAGCCTGAGTGGCAGCAGTCCTCTTTCTCTTGAGCTCCTTATTGTCTTGGTGCTTTCGGCCGTTGCAGTGCTGTCGAAAGTCTCCCTTCTGATTCCCAACAAAATTGCTCTCGCACACCTTGCAAAACACACCTCCTCCGCGTGGCGCCTTGTACACGAATGGGTAGTCCTCCTTTTCATTGTATTCTTTTAGGTACTTGGCCCTCAGGGCGAAATTGCTCATCGTGAGACTCTTGAAGAGGGTAAGTTAAGATGAGGCAGCGCAAACACTTCAACATGGATTGATTGGTTTGGGTAACAACAGCTTATGCAACTGTTGGCGCGAAAAATAGAGGCCGAAAGAAAATTGTCATTTGAATGAAATAGAGGTTGTGAACAATTCCAAATCTAGTGAAATCTAGCCCTTTTATCCTCATATCTGTGCTGGTCAGCTAGGCCGAAGTCCAGAGGAACAGTAGGGTAGCCAAAATGAGAAGATAAGCAAGTACTGGGTGGGGTGGTTTGTTAAACCTGGTCAAGAAATAAGTGCGTATAAATCACTAAAGACAGTTACGTCAAGTGACTTAACTTAAAGCTAATGTTCTGGTTAGGATAATTTACTTTTGCATACTTAAGATGACAATTGTAAAATGATTATCAATATGTGACCAATATGTGATTGACTTTGAGCTTTTACCTCCCTTTTGTTTGTCTCCACTTATGGGGGAAAATTGTTACACCGATATATTTAGTTCACATTCTCTATTATAACAAAATGTAGGCGAAACAGTTTTTGTCTTGGAAAAGGAGCAAAATAATTAAAATTACCCAAAATGGGCAAAATAATTAAAAATTATAATTTAATGAAAAAAATTAAAAACGTTCGCCCTAGTCATCACCATTCAATGTTGTCAATGTGCTTTTCCTTCCTTAACACCTCCAAAATTGTTCCTTTAGTATGAGAAAAACTTAAGAACAAGCTATTTTAAACAATCTCAACACTTCTTTTACTTTTTCGCTTACATTAAAAGTGATCACATCATTTCAGACATGTACTTGGCGAGGTACTTGTGTTTCCCCGTAGGTGAAAGGATAAAACCTGGAAAAGCTGAGGCAAAGGCTCTGCCAAGTTAGAGTCCTTGTCCAAATACATGTCTTCGTGATGAGTAGAGCAAGGCAAAAAAGTATTAAAAAAGAAGGAAAAAAGTTTTTGAAAAGTAGAAAAAAACGGCAAAAAAGTTTAAAAACGGTGGGAAATCTAAGCTTTTATGCTTGGTCAAGTTCGTCTAAGCTACAAAATCCATTGAAATCTGCAACCATGTAGCACTTCAATGTGTCGAAATGAGTACCATGCATTCAAATGATGGAAAAGGTTAGATAATTGTAAGTATATCATAGTCAACTCTTAGTTAAAAGAAAGCACAAATATGATCATTACAATTACTTTTGGAACTCCATTGCAAACCTGAAGTTCTATTATCGATCTAAACTGGATAAAAAGTCAACCATGAATAAAAAAGTACTTTTTGCATTAAGTGAACTATATTCGTGGCAATGTTTTGTTCAACTATAAGAGTTGTAAACAATTAGATCTTTGCGGCTAAAGGAGTTCCAAGGATCTACCCTTAAGTCATTTATTAATAACTAGATAGCGTGCAAGCTTTAGTCAGGCTGATTTGGCAAGGGGGGCAGAATGCGTTGAACTTATGAGGAAAATGTCGCCCTCACAACTGTTGAGCGGACAGTTAGTGTGACCAAACATGCAAATCAAGACCAACTTTTTGAAACTTGTTCTTGAAGCTGCAAGTTTTTTTGGTAATGGTAACGATGTGAGGTCCGGACGAAAGAACAACAAAGCAGCGTTGCCAGATATTTCCAAATCAATAGTTTCATATTGTAAAATGGCAAATGCCGTGGATAATACTCTTTCTCATTTAGAACATGTTCTACTTTCAAAACAGAAACTAAAAACATTTAGCTAATGACTTAAGGGAAAATCTTGATTCTAAATTTCCTGATTACAGATAATTAATGAGTAGTTTTAATCTCACATTCATTCCTTGGAGTAAACCGAGAACGTCTGAATTGCTTTAAATCAATACTTCAGGTTTCTAACTTTATTAGCTCAAGTGCTAATCTTGGCATGACAATTTGTTTCTGTCACACCAAATCTGGCCTTTTTCTCGATGTTTTATGGCATGAATAGTTCGAAAAGTTCTGGCAACACTAGTTCGCTCTTTCTTCCGGACCTCACATCGTCACCATTACCGGTTTTTTTTGTCCATTTGTGTATTGACGTTCACGATTCAAAACGTGGTGTGAACACACAAGAAAGAGACCCGGTCTATGTTGTAACTTCTTTCGCTTTTTATGCAAGTTTTATCAGTATTTGGTGTTTCCTTTTCGTTTCATTCTAGAGTCATTTATTCTAACTTCAAATGCTGTGTACTTGTAATGCACCAAAATTGCATTGGTTTGTCACAACGGTGTTTAAAAGTCCACTAGTCTGAAACGATCCCCAACTCCTTTTTTAAGGTCTGAAATTGGTCGCTCTGATTTGGTTGACGGCCCCACTTGCCTCCTCCTTTTCCCTTTTTTCTCCTTCCTCATATGTAGAGGGTGACTAATTTTGAAACTGAAGTTGACGTTTTAAACGTGTAATAACTTCAAAACGAGGCAAAAATCTTGATGTCCTTAAAATTTAAGACTGTTTTTTGAAACAATAAGTAACAATTTGCTGTTAAGTGCTGCCAATTACAAATCACAGAGGATGTACCAGAGGCATTCAAACTTAGCAGAGTGAAGAGCGTATTTTCGGAATTTCTCTTTTTTACACCACAGGTCATGCCATAAATGCCGCTTGAGGTCGCTTTTTTCGATTGAATCGTGAACGTCGATTGTATTAATCCTACATAACACAAAAACTTAAATTTGTGTTCTTCCTACCAATGAATTATTCAATGTGTTGGCAAAAAAGTTCCTACTTGTAATATTCAAATCCAAGACATGGTCACCAAGTGACGTCTTTGGTTCTTTCAAGAAAGTGACCATTAGCAATAACAAAAAATCACCCAGAAACATTACTCAATTCCACTTTTGATTCATCAATTGCATGGTTGATGGAAAAATGTTAAATCTATCAAAAAGGGCAAAAAAATTAAAGCATAATTTCTACGTTTTAATTTTTTTATCCTCGCTCTAGTGATGATGTTTGTACTGTACAATGCCACTTACGACCTTGTTTCTAATATGAAATTTCAAAGGAACTTTGTTGAAATCATTTCTCAACTTAAAACAATTAGAAGACGTAAGGTGTATTTGTATGAAGGACATGCATGTTTATTTTATGAAGCCACTTGTTTCTTATCTTTATTTAACCTAAGGAATCGCCGACACATTCCCAAAATGGTAAAATGTAACACCTAACACGGTTCAATTAAAAGTTTACGAAAATCTTTTTTCCTGTCTCCTAGTGATTATTTAGACCTTTGTTTTTACCTGAGGTCTTCGTCCTGTTCACCATTCTCCAACTTTGGGTAGTCATCGGGGCAGACTGTGAAGTATAAAGAAAACTATCTTAGCTAAGTTTTTAAATATAATTTTTCATAGTACAACCATGACGTCCGAATTTGGTTATTTTCAGAAGGGCATACGTCATTACTCATTACTAGGGCTGAATATTTTAGGTTAACTTTTTGGGCAAATTATGACATAATTAGGTTGCCAAAAATTACGTTTTAGGTTTTTTTTAGGTTGTATAGATAACACCTTTTGAGAGGCTATTCAGACCAAATATAGCCTTTTATTAATTGCTCTACTGCAGTTTACTTTTTACAAGAGTAAAAGCAGTGGAGCAGAGACAGAGGCAGTGAAAACTTAATTTGGCAGTGGTGGGAAAGTGGTAGAAATGGCAGTATAGAAAATTTTGTGGTAGAGAAATTTCTGAAGTGGCAGAATATGGCAAAAAGTGGAAGGGCAGGCAAAAAAATCGACCAAAAAACGATATCGAAAATTGTCGACCAAGAAAAGGAGATCAAAAAATTTTGACCTAAAAAACGAGATCTAAAATTTGAGCCCTAAAAAACGAGATGAAATGATTAAAAACGAGAAAAATTCGGCTCAAAGGTGACAGAATGTGGCGTTATGTGACTTCAAAAATGGCAGCGAGCACCTGTAATTGGCAGTATTTCAAACAAATTTTGGCAATGTCTGCCTGAAACCACCTGGTAACGCTGATTTGGCATGTTGATGGGATGAAAATCATTGTGGCTCCCACTCCTCTTCTCTCTTCCTTTGTTCTCGTGTTTTGTTTTTTTGAAGACACTGGGTTGAGGGACCTTATTGTGCAAATGACTTTAGGATAAGTAAAAAAATTAATATCAGGTTGAAAACTTAGTTTTAGGTAAAAATTGCCCTAAAAAGGCGAGAAAAAAGTGAATTTTTGACTGAAAACTTAATTTTAGGTAAAAATTGCCCGAATTAGGCGTTTTAGGTTAAAACCTAAGTTTTTATGTAAAACCTAAAATATTCAGCCCTACTCATTACCTTCAAAAAGTAATTCTTTAAAATTTACCCTGCCTTAAATGTCCGTGTTTACTCGCTGATCAGCGCCCCCTGTGATCAAATCGAAACATTGTTGCCAGAAGGCTATTTGTAATGCCACTCTTTGGGACAGCGGTAAACATCTTCTTAACAATCAAATTTCTCCAAAATGTGCGCCTTTGATAACAGAATGGCATTGCAAAGAAATGAACTACTGAAAAAATCCTGAACTTTTGTGCAAGGGTGGCACTAATACTCACTCCACCAGGTGTAATATTTCTTTTAGGAAAGCGTGATTGCATTTCAGTACATTCAACTCTCGATCTAGTGAGTACTCAATATAGTGAAATTCCCTGTAAAATGAGCATTTTAACACAAAAGTTTGACTTATTTTAGAACTTCCGAGGGTATATTGGACATGAAATAACAAACATTCTGTGTAATAATGGTCAAAGGTTGCACGTCTTTTCTATTTCATTGGTTGCACTTAGAGGACGCTTTTTTCTCTCTGCTATTTCAGTTTTTTCTTGACTATATCGGCATTTTTCAACCATGCTACCTGTTTTGAAGAAAAAAGTAATTAAAAATGAACTTATTGTCATTTCCGCGACCTAAAAATCATCCCTCTAATTACAAGTTTTTCATCCTTTGCCAATATTTTCTTTCGAACAAATGAAATCCCTAACATAAATTTATGCAAGGTCAAATGATAAAAATAGATGGTAATAAGCTTAAAACAACCCTTTAAAAGCATGTTTCCATTCTTATAATTTTTTAAAAATAGTATCTTCAGAAAGATTTTTTTTTGGATGTTTGGTCACTTTTTAGAAAAATTTATTTTGCGAACTGCCCTCGTCCTTTACCTTAGAGCTCTCAAGTATAGATTGAAAATATGTCCAGGGTCACCAAATATTGGTAAAAAAATTACCAAAAAATGTAGTATTTTTGGTAATTGTTTTCAGAAATGTTGTAGCGAAATTGGAATTTTGGGTAATTTTATAATAATTTTTCTCAGAAGAAACTGATCTTTTCCTATCCTTTTATCGTTTGTAAGTCTTACTTCATAGCTTTGAATAGCTTTGAATGATGATTTATCAGTGATGAAAAAATTTATATTGTTGCCACTGTGACAAATCCTCTGCGTCTTTTTCTAGATCTTTTTGAAGGGAGGAAGCGATTTCCCTGGCTATTTTCAAATTTTCCCAATTTTGTGATTTTGGACAAAATTTCAAATATTTGTAATTACATTATTACATAAGTATCTGATGGCCCCGAACATAAACTAATATTTTTTTGTTGCAACAATAGCATAATATGTCGGCTTGTTTCCTAACTTTGATTTTGATTGATAAACTAATCTTTTTCCGGAAACTGTTTTAACGGATTAAGCAATTTTCCCCCATTTTTTGTAAAATTTCCCCCCTTTTTTGTAATTGTGGACAAAAATTGGAGATTTTGGTAATGACATTGTAATATGTAATTTACAATAATCTGGTGGTGGCCCTGATTATGAGATGCGACCTCTTGAGGAGACAGGCGTTCAGACCCAAAAAGGGAAATTTCAGCGCTTGATTGACTTTTCGACTAAAACGACTTGTCCAATGGATGAGTGCAATCCAATGAATTCAGCTGGGGATTCTGGGGCCAAAATGGCTAGGGATGCGTCAGAGTCAAGACTCGCCCTCCATAAAACTTAATCAAAATTCGTGAGCCCAATTCGTTTTCTTCATTTTCACAATCAATTGAAATAACAATTTTTTCCTCACGTAGCAAACTAAAACTAAGAAATGTTCGAACCTAGTTCTGACCCATCCCTAGCCATTTTGGCCCCAGAATCCCCAGCTGAATGCGTTCGATTACACTCATCCATTGTGCCGCGACTTTGAATTGTAAATTTTCTCAAATAACTATACTAATTAATGGTTTCGTGGTTTCGAGAGATTCAATTTAGTTATTTAACCTAATCCAAAATGAACACCTTAACAAAATATCTTCATTAGGATACTCGGACATCGAAAAATGATATCAAAAGTTCAATTATTTCAAAGGAAACCCGTTGATTACACATCACAAACTGTTTCATCTTATCATGGTTCTCATTTTGAAAATAATTCGTTGGCACAAGTGGACAACTCCTTTTTGTCAAAAAGTGGTTATAATCAAATGTAATTGCAGTAAAATTTTCCTTTTTGGGTCTGAACGCCTGCGCCCGCAAGTGGAAGCATCTCATGATTTCACTCTATACTAGAGAGCTCTAATTTACCTTTGATCTCACAAACTAAGTTATCGCTATCTTTTGAGACACTTCCATCCAAACAAAAGCCAGCGTCTGATTGCAGTTCTCCATAAATCTCAGGCCCACTACTGAGAGGTTTGCTTGGGCACCAAGGTTCATCTTGTGGATGACCAATGTTCCACATCCATTGGTAGTTGCTCTTCAGTAGTCCTATAAGTATAGCAAACTTGATCACAAGCTCCTTTCAGTTTTAATTCCTTAGTGTACCTAGCCCAAAATTTCCACCGAATGTTTCTGGATGATGGTAGTTCAGTGTAAAAGCAATGGTCCTGGCAAACATATATTCTTCTTTTGTTTCCAAATTTGCTGGGTGGCCACCCTGAGACTCGCAAACCGCAGTGATTGGGTCAGCGTGGCTTTTTTTGGAGAGAAACTTGTACTTACTTCCTTTGAATTGATGCCAGTTTTCACTTGGTTTGGTTGCTATGAGAGAAAGTTTTATGGCATCACTGCCATGTCATTGATAAAATTTTTACATGATTGCATGTGAAGACCAGAGGAGTGGCAGTCACACACATCCCCTCAGAGGGATCTTAAAAAATTTAATACTTAAGCAAGAAGCAAGAGAACGGCATGTTCCGAAAATAAATCTTTTCATACTTTCACAATGGAGTTTTCATTTTTTTAGCTTCCATGCATGCAATATGAAATGCATTGGTATATGACCCTTATCAAACATTTGTTCTGATCAAGAAGGAAACGTTTTCTGGCAGTGTTATTCCCTCCTTCAGTCCTTAGTCGTTTTGGGTATTATTCCCAAAAATCAGCTGCCTTGCTCAATGTTGTGTTTTGTGAACCCAGATTTTTTCCAAGCCATTGCTGCTAAAGGGCACTTCCAGTTTTGAGCAGAATTTTCGTTGTATTTATGATTGTTTTACTTCCAGCAGTCTAGAATGTTACTAATGATGTAATCAACAGCTTTCAGGAAAATTGGCTGCATTATCGGAAATTGAAATATTCTCGTTTTCTATCAAAACATGAAGACAACGGTTCAACAATGATGATTTTGAACTTGCAAACAGTATCATATCAAATATATGCTAGCTTGGCATATTTAGTCCAAAAACTTACAATTGAGGCAATATCTTGGTCTGGAAGTTACTCCTACTGCCTCACGCATGTTACTTGGCAGAAAGACACTTTTTAACCAACACTTCTTGGGAGACGGGTTTTGTGACCATGGGTGCGACCACACCACTCCGAAACAATTTGGGTTTAAAAGGCAAAGGGCATGGCAGTCATCCAATGAATCCAAATTGTCAATGATGTCAAGAGTAGAACCAAGGATTCCAACAGTATCCATGGAACAGTTTGGTACTGCAATCAAATACAACAAATATAAATGATAAAAACACCCGAAAATGTTTATTCATTCAAAGCTGATTTCTCTGGCATACATTTAAGTTAAGTCTTGAAACAATGGCGCCTGTGTGTCTTACTTAATCAAGCTAGCGTGAGGATCGTCATAAAACGCATCATTAAGAGCTTTTTTTAAGTGGCAATATCATACTGATTTAATAAGAAGGATTTATTTACAGATAGTAACTATCTGTCTTTAGTTTTGGACAAACTAAAACACCTCAAATGTCAATGGAGGGAATGAAAATGGACCATAACTGTTTTCATTTGTACCATTTCTCAATCAACACCACAAACCTTGTGGTTGTCAACAATCACAATCAACAAAGTCCAATTCTTGAGTATGCTTCTTCAGTATGGTCGCCCAGCTTGAAGTATGCTACTGAACTTCTGGAGTCTGTTCAGAGAAGGATGACGAGACTAGGTGAGGAGTCCAGAGGTTTGAGTTATCCTGATCGGCTCTACTTGCGGGATCTCCCCTCCCTCGAACGTCGGAGGATCAATCATGACCTAAATTTTTTTAAGATTTCAAAGGGGGACATGTCCATCAAGAACCTCTATTCTACCGAAGATATTATGATGCCTGTTCAGGCCGTCTCAAGCAAGAATACTAGGGGTGCTTTGGAGCAAAAACTTCGTAAGCCATTTAGCAAGTCTCATACTCGCCAAAATTCGTTCTTCGTACGTCCTGTGGATCCTTGGAATGCACTTCCGATGTCTATTCGTCATCAGGACACCATCTGGTACTTTAAGCGCTTGGTTGGTACCGGAAGAAGACCTCCCACTGCAGACTGATCACAAAATGTTAATGGCTTGTCTGGTTTTTTTTTTCTTTCCTTCTCCTTCAATGTTAACTCCCTAGTCTTTTTCATTACCAATCATTTTACATTGCACGACTTATGGTTCTTTTTGTCCATATCAATTATCCTCTTGCCTATAATCTTTTGTACACCTTGTGTTTCCGAGTGGCTTTTCACAAAATGCAAAATTGAAGTCCAAGCTTGTTGAGTATTTGGAAGCTCATGATATCATTCCCCCAGGGCAGCATGGGTTTCGAGCCCATTTTAGTACAGTCACCTAATTAGTTGACCATATCGAGCAGATCACTGAGGGGCTTGAAAGTCACGATTCTGTTGATGTAGTCCATCTTAACTTTGCCAAGGCCTTTGATAAGGTAGATCATGGTGTTTTGCTCAATCAGCTCAAAGAGTTTCGGATCCAAGAAAAGGTCCTGAATTGGATTGATAGTTTCTTGAGTGATAGGAAGCAAATAGTCAAGGTTGAAGGATCATTTAATGGCATGTATGATGTCAAGTCGGGTGTTCCACAAGGTTCAATCTTAGGTCCGCTCTTGTTTATTCTCTTTATTGCTCCTCTCCAGAAGTTTAGAACGAAAGCCAGTATTTCTTCGTATGCTGATGACACAAAATTAGTTTGTGGAAGGAATGGTCAGGACTCAAAATGTTTAGTTGAGGACTTGGAGAAAGTCTACTCTTGGGTTGGTCAGAGTAATATGGCATTGAACGGGATGAAATTCCGCACAATGACGTATGTGACGTCCAAATTAGATGTTCCACTCAAAGACAATGTAGGTTGTGATATTGAGCAGGTCTCGTCCATGAGGGATTTAGGAGTTGTCATCCAAGATGATGGAAAGTTCGATGAGCATATCCAGTTGAAAGTGGGGAAGGCATTTCAAACATGTGGCTGGATCTATCACACTTTCAAGTCCAGAGATAGTATTACGATGCTAACTCTGTACAAGTCGATTGTTCAACCGCATCTTGAATATGCCTCACCCATTTGGGCTCCAATGAGTTCGGCAGGTTTGCAAAAGGTCGAGCAAGTTCAAAGATGTTTTACTAGGAACATCGCAGGAATGAGAGAGCTCTCGTATTGGGAGAGGCTCCAGAAGTTAGGGCTGTACAGTACTCAGAGAAGGTATGAAAGGTATCTGATACTGTATGTCTTCAAGAGCATTCATGGGCTCTGTCCTAACCCAGGCTTTGAGATCAGTTGGAGTGATCGTAGAGGTTTTACTTGCCTTTTGAGAGCACCTCCAAATCCAAGGGAATCGAGACTAGTTCGAACAATGAAGTCCTCCTCTTTTCTTTATCGGGCTCCTTCATTGTTCACTTTGTTACCCATTAGTCTTCGTCGGGAATATGTAGGAGCTGATCCTCTAACAGCATTTAAGGCAGGATTGGACAAATTTTTGAATACTATTCCTGACCAACCCACTATTCAAGGGTTGTACATCTCTGCCAATAGTAACTCATTGGCAGATCAAATTTCATATAAACGGTAGTTTTATAAAATATATTAATCATTAACTCTCCTTACAGGGAATCCCATTCCTTGTAGCGGTATTAAAAAATTCGCCCCCCCCCCAAAAAAAAATAAAATAAAATTAGAAATTCGTAAACAAAAAAAGTATTATTTTAACGCAACTCAGACATTTTAACAGACAACTTTACTCACAAATTGAATGTCAGATAAAAATACTCATTTGAAGACAGAGATAATCCAGAAATGAAGAATTTTCTTTTGGACAATATCTGAAGATGTTTTTCTTTCTGCTCTCAATGAAAATGAGAATGAGCATGTGTTTGCTGTAAGCTGGCATTTGCCAATATTTGATTTGAAACTATTTTTTTTTTTGAGCATTGGTGCTGGGGTCGGAGGGTTGAGCCTCGCCCTGCCAGCGAAGCCAGCCATCACATCGTCTAAAGTAGTTCCGATAGGCAAGCTCATGTCCGGTATCAGAATGGTTCTCCGTCTGTGGGTGTGAATTAGCGTCTAAAAGTTTCCTCGAGAAAGGTCGGGGAGGAGAATCGAACCTGGGACCTCTCTCACTATAGGAAACTGCGCTAACCACGACGCCACGTCTCCTCCCTAAATTAACCCCTATTGACTCCCTATTGATTTGAAAATATCTGGCAACGCCACTTTGTTGTCTCATCTGGACATCACATCGTCACTATTACCTTTTCTTCTTCAAAATAAAATAAATGGAAAAGTTAATAAAGTACCAATGTTTTTAAAAAGTTCGAGATTTTCTTTTGGTGAACAGGGCCAAAAAAACTTTCAGATAAACACTTTTCAATGCTTACTGTAGTAAAAACTTTCCGTGAGTATTTTTGTGCGTGGTTGTGAATGCTTCCATTTTACTCATAGCTTGTGTCTTTTGCGTTACAAATGTTTTCTGACCTAAATAGCTAAATTTGGGACTAATAATGCAGCATCATGCCAAAAGTAGAACTCAAACTATATCGGTAGTTTAAAGAAATATATACAATGGTTAAGTGTTCCAACAAAAATCAGAGAGTCAGTTTGCTTAAATATCCAGGCTTTCCATAAAGTCTAACTCAAAAGACCCCCATGACCCCCATGGGCTATGTGTAGGGTGTATCTTGCCAAGTTTAAAACAGCATTATTATTAGCACTGTTTGGGATCTTCTAAGAGGTTATTACTTATTAGCACTATTTGGACGTTTGCCGGCACTATTTCCTTCAGCCATCTAGACACACTGGCTTGAAGCATATCAGCAATTGTAAACACTTTATGGCGCTATTCGCAACCTCTCATTACAACTTTCTGGCGCTATTTGCAACCTCTCATTATGCTTGTGACACATAACCAGAAGCAAGAACCACTGAATTTCACTGGACTGGGAGGCTAACGGGAGGAATCATGATATCCAGTTGAAACAAATCAATTGCATTCTTCTGCAAATGAGATCTGGCCTAAGTTGATAAGAATAAGTATTTCAATTTCCAGCTCAATCGCATGTCATGGTCAAAAGATATGCTCTCTCAAAGTTCAGTGCAAATCCTACCGAGAAGGAATGAACTAACCCTTTTCTGGTAATTGTTTTATCATAAAAGGGCGAATTCATTCATTCTATGCTCTCTTCAGTACATAAGTTTGAGAAGGCATAACTTTTCACACCGGCATTCGATGGAGCTGAAATTCAAAATATATCGTCTACTGAATATAGGCAAGGTCTCGTTTGCAGAAGAACGCAATTGAATTAATCCTTCTAAATATCAAAATTCTCACCGTTAGCCTCCCACTCCAGTTTTCAGTGCTTCTTGCCAGAAGTTATCTCAGATATCGGGTCACTGGAATTCAGATTTCCCTTCAACAAGGGCCATTTAGCGTCAGCATTGTCATCTTCACTATGAGTTTAAAATATATGTACAATGTGTCGGGTAAAATTGAGCTTGTGAGCTTGAATCACCAATCAGACAAATGGTTGTATTAGGTTTTCTCTGGCTGACCCTGAGATCAAAAACAGCTTATCCCAATAGCCTAAGCATCTGGGTCTTCAGTGATCCTTGACCGCGCTCAATATATCCTCTCTAGGAACTCTGTACAACTAACCTTCACGAGCCCGATCGAGTATATGAATTGTGCCTTCGGTGTGCCTAATGACCACTCCATAGGTGGAGGCATCCACTTGGAAATGTTCAACCCCCAAACTATTGCCAAAAATTACCACTGGGCTCCAAATTCTTGTCATCTCCTCAACGCTTAAACGATTCAGCTTTGTGTCATTTCGAAGGTTTTGAAATTTGAGCCTAAAATCACTCCATTTGAGGTGGATGGTTGAGTGGGAAGTGAATTTGAGTTGGGCGGTATTTACACTTGGAATGTAGTTGATTGTAAGAGCAAATTTGATGGGCAGCCAGTCCTCTTCAACCGGAACCATTTCCTTCACATAAGATTGAGGAAATTCGATAAGTTTGCAATCCCACTCATCGGATGTATCGTTACAATTAGTGTATCGATTGCAACGTTGCCTAAAACAAAAAGACATGTTAAAAAAGTTGATTACATTTTTTTCTTTGGAAGGCCAAAAACCACCAAGTTTTCTGTGGGTAACAATAAATATTGCTGTTTCCAATGCAAAAAAATATTAGCATTTTATTTCAGTGTATGAGATGTTGCTTTTGTTTGATGGAATGCCTTTAATTTTAGAATAATTAGATTTTTTGGCTCAAAAATGCCCTCTTAAGCTTTAAGCTGAATGAAGGGAATGAAAGAGTGCGACACTTTGTGGTCAAACAGTTTGCCCTAAAAGGTTACCTCGATCATTCTTCGATGAATGGGCAGTGCAAAAATGACAGCTTGTACTCCCTGATCAGCGCCTCTTGTGGTCAAATTGAGAAATAGTTGCCAGATGGTTATTATTAATGCCACTCTTTGGCAAAACGTTCAGCATTTTCCTTGACGTTTTCATCTCTCCAAAATATGCGATTATGCTCACAAAGTGTAACTCCAACGGAAAAAACACATCAATGAAAATACCTGACGTTTTGCCAAAGGATGGCATTAAAACTCACCTCACTAGGTGGCAACTATGTTTCAATTTGACCACAAGAGGTGGTGATTACGAGGTACAAGCTGGCATTTTTGAATGGTACATTGACCTGAAAGTTGGAATTCGTAGTCCACACAACAAAAGCAAGAATCATTGGGACCCCATTGGTTAAAAAAAATAAGAATATAACCAAACAAAAATGGTTTTTTGAAAGTCTTTTTGTCTGCATTAATTTGGTTAGAACCATGACCTAGCGTGTCGCGTTGGTCAAGAGAGGTAGTTAAGGTATAATTTGGCATCTTTTAGTGAATACTGGCATCATTATAGCATCTAATGATAATGAAATTACAATATGACACTATAAAAGAAATAAAAGCATCTAGGAAAAAAAACTGAAGTTTGGCAGAGGTGGCATTAAGACCCTCTCACTAGCTGGCAACAATGTCTCAATCTGACCATGGGGCGCTGATTTGGTGGAACAAGCTGACATTTTATTCATCATTAATTGAAGATGCCTTTAAGAGTTTTGTTAGTTCGTTGAATTTTGAGTATTATTTCAAAATTTAAAAAAATACGCAAAACCATGGTTGGGAAATGAATGGGAGTTGCTCAAGTAAGGTTTAATAGTCAAAATAAAAATGTGAAGCCAGTTACCAACTGATTGGTACGGGACAATGTCCTTTTAACTAGAGCAAGAAGCACTGGAATCATGGAGTGGGAGGCTAGCAATGAGAATAATGATTTCCAGTAAGAACAATTCAATTACGTTCTTCTGGAAATGAGACCTTGCATATGTTGACAAGAATACGTTTTTTAATTTTCAGTTCAATTGAACGTCGGAGACAAAAGTTATGCTCACTCAAAGTTCAGTGCAAATCCTACCGAGAATGAATGAACTGGCCCTTTTGTGGTAATAGTTTTACCACAAAATGGCGAATTCATTCATTCTATGCTCTCTTTAGTACATAAGTTTGAGAAGGCATAACTTTGCACTCCGGCGTTCGATTGGGCTGAAATTTGAAATTCGTGTTCTTCTCAATGCAAGCCAGGTCTCATTTGCAGAAGAACGCAAATGGTTTGTTTCTGCTGGAAATCATAATTCTCATTGCCAGCCTCCCACTCCATGATTTCCGTGCTTCTTGACTAGAGCAAGGAAAATACTCAAGCTTTTTGCATTCACTTAAGCTTAGAAGATATTCATCAGGAAGAAGTACAGGACACGCAAAAGAAAGAAATCATTGAGCATCTTTCTTTCTTTTGCTTGTCCTAGACTTCCTTCTAATGAATATTTAAAACAGAAATAATGCCAAAAAGCTTGAGCATTTTTCTTGCCCTAGTCCAAAGGACACTTCCTCATTTTGGTTCCAAACTAATAAACATGTAAAAGAACAAAGAGAGTACTTTACTCCACTTTCAAGCTAGAATTTACACTTAAAAGCTCGTACGTTTTGCTTGCGCCAAGGCATGCTAAAATCTAAAATGCTAAGAGCTTTGTGGAACGTAACTGATTTTACCTTACTTGAAATTATTCTCATTTTGAGTACCCTTGATTGTTCTTTGGCCACTGTTCATTTACTACAAAAAGTTTGATCATTTGCATCAATGTTCCTCCTTACCGACACAGCTTTGAAAGGAATGAAAACTTGCCTGATCGGAATGCAATCCCCATTTTCGCATGTGAATTCATGCGCTTTGCAATTGGAAAAAGTCAGAGTGATATCCATATCATGAGCAGGATTATTCCAGGATCGTCTCCCAAATGGCAATTCTCCCTTTTTGACGGACAAAGAAAGTCTCATGCTGGGATTCATGAACGACTGAAGCACCCAATCATCCTGGTTACCATTGAAGAATATGTGACTGAATGTGACACCCCTAAAATATTTTAGCCGCATAAATAGGGATCAGATTGCAGCCAATTATATTTCAAAAAGGTTTGAGCGCTATTTGCCAATTTTATCACCTTATTTACGTTTTTTTTACTTTTTTTGTTCTTATGAGCCGAGCCGTATTTGATGAAGTGGACAATCCAAATTCTTAGGCATGTGCTCATTATTTTGAAAATGTAATCAATTACAATTACCTTCAAAAAGCAATAAATTACATTCAATTTTTTTATTTAATTTCTAAGGACATTATGCAAATTGAAAATTTGTGAATGAATTAGTGAAATGCTTAATTCTAGGTCTTGTTATGCAAGTGAAAACATAATTGAACTTGAAAAATCTCAAATGCATTGACCAAAATGTAATTAATTGCAATTACAATTACTTTGAGTTCAAATGAAGTGAATTACAAATACGTAATTAAAATCACAAATACATCACAAGTCAGTAAATCCAACTTTCTTGATTTGATAATAATATGATGATCTTTAATTTAATCTGCCGTTTTTGCGTTTATTTGCAATTCGATTTGTGCGGTTTATCCTTTCGCAATTTTTTTAGTTTACACTTTTCTGCAATTTCATTTGCTTTGTTTGGGCTGATTTGGCAGAATTTGAAATAAACCAGTTTATTTGCCGAAATTAAACACCCCTTCTCATAATTCCCCCGTTGCTTGCATATGGACACTAGTGATGCGTTTCGAACCAGGAGTGCTGCCAGTTTTGACTCGGAAGTTTATCGCTGTTAAAAAGGGCAGGTTGTATTGAACTTTTTGAAAAGACCTAAACAGGGACCAATTTGGCAACACTCGAACTAGTTCGATTTCGAGTTTCATCCTTAGTTATAAAAATAGATTTCGAGTTGGCAGTGTTGCCATATTTTATGGTAGATATGTCTATTGCCTGTTGAAAAGTTTAGTTGTGGTCAGCTTTTTGACCCTTAAACCAAAATGACAATACTCTGCCAAAAATCCAACTCTAAACACATCAGTACGTCTTACAGACAACATGTCTGTTACCGAACATAACACCTCAAAACGAGTTCGAAGATATAGCACGAAAATGAGAACTTTGTGAAGAAAGTGCCAAATTAATGGAATCACAAAGTCGGTAAGGCAAGGATGACTCATTCAACTCTTGATCAATTTCACAATACTGTTTAGGTTCAGAAGGACATTGAGTCATTGACAGCCCGTTTTTTTCTTTGCAAGAGCTTCATATTTTGCTACGATGATCAGTCAAAAGTTACTTTTGTTTTAAATTCCTCCGAAATAATGGCTGCCAGTGGAATGAAGTTAAGTCATGCCTTATGTTTCAAACATTTATCAGCTCACACCTACTTGAGGGCAAGTCATAAATGCTTTTGATAGTTTGCCCGAAGATTAACAGAACTATTCTCCACTATAAATTGAAACAACTTCACAAATGTCATCATAGTTGGCAAAACAAAGAGTGTCAAACAGTTTCAGTGTTCAAACGATAAACACATTTAACTTTTACTTCTTAGTGTGTAACTCATATTACAAATCATTACAGGGAGCTAAACAAAAATGCCCAACAAACGAGAAGTGAGTTCCAAGGGAGTGAATTCTCAAGGGAATGCATTCACAGCCTACAAAGATGGCGCTTTTGCTTACAACAATGCTAACGATTCTAACTACTTTAATGATGGCCATGGCCATGGATTCCTCCACAACAATGCTAAAGGGGAACACGTGCATTTCAATTACAACCAAGGCAAATCCAATGATATCATCCCCAAGTCAGCTCCCAAAAGTCAGGGCAAATAGATAAAATAAGCAATGTACTTTTGGCATCAATAAAGCTTCAGATTGGTTTAAATCAAATGTGTGTACCTATTTTAAGTTATCAAGTGCTCAAAGACTCTTTATTCCAGGTTTTAATAAACAAAGACATTGCGAGCATTTTCTAATCTACATATCTTCACCCAGATTTTCATTTACAAGACATGGTGGTTAAATGGTTTGAAACTCAAAAAAAATCATTTATTTTTGCAATATTGCAAAGCTATATGAAATCTTTGGGAATTTGTTTTTCATTTAACTGTAGCGTTTTTCGGCTTTTTGAGGTCAAAAACGGACCATTCAAAGTCAAATCACTCAGCTGTTGATGTATGAATTTTTATTCAATTTGAATTCATAAGGTAACAAAATAGTCTTTAAATAAGGGTTAAATAGGTTATTGAAATATGTTATAATTAATAGGTTTTTAGGTATATAACTTTTTCCCTAGGCTAAAACTTATACAATATAATTGGAGACGATTCATCCAGACATTGTGAGAGGTGGGTCACCATGAAGGAATAGACGTGCAAACGCTTCTAACCTTATTCGCAGACTAGTAAAAAATTGTAATCGTATATTTCTTAATGCTTACGGATAGCTCCCAAACCTAGTGACAAGAGGAAAAAGCTGAGACCAATGCCATGACCAGGGTAGTTTGGGATTTGAACAAGCAAGTGGGAAAAAAAAATCTGAAATGAGGAAACAATCAGGGTGTCCCTCAAACTTCATATTCAAGTGCTGTCAGGCTCAGTCATAGGAATTTTAACGCAATATCTCAATATCTGAACAATAGCAATAACGTAATACTCATATTCCAAAATTATTCTCATGTTTACAACCCAATTCATGGTTAAAATTCAATGTGGGACAAAACTCAATCCCTGCGATGCATTGTAATCGAACGAAATACCGTCGTCCCAAAGACAAAACCTCGCAACCCCGGTTCTGTTGGAAAATCTAGTTTAAACTTTTACCGATAGATGGCGCTAATGCAAGTCGCGCGATTGCCGCGCCTCTAGCGGATGTTTCACTTTCCGGAGTATGCAAAAAATAGGCTAGATCATTTTTCACATACTCATTTATCTATCATTTTGGTGTTTGAGTTCTTCTTACAAATATTCAATTGGATTTTTCTTTTTAAAGCTTGCGATAGCTGTACAGTAAGTCATGGTGTTCATCTTGAAGAAAATATTTTTTGCAAGAATAACTCTCTCCTGATTGCTGACTGCTGATTTACTGAATGCCCTACCTTCACTTCTTGAAACCGATTTCTTTTCTGTATGATATTGAATCATTTCCAACACGAGCTTGTCAAGAACATTGAGAGAATTGAAGCCTCTCAATCTGGCCTTCTGCGATATCAGGAAGGCGTTTGATTCCGTAAGCCACGAAAGTTTGCTCTGTGGGTGCAGATCAGTAGGCATACATCCACCATTGGTGGAGTACCTGCAGGATGCCCATAAGGGGTTAACCACCATGCTGGATTCAGATCCGCAAAATCGCGCGATTGAATGCAATGTGGGAGTTCCGCAGGGAGACCCGCTGTCCTGCCACATGTTCAATTATGTGAAGAGATCGACAAGGAATGGGGATTAGGATGGGTGATGGCGATCTTCTAAACTATGGCATGCTGGCTGTCGACACCTTCCTGGTGGCTGAAACGCCAGGAGGGCTGGACAGAGTATTTGGCCAGTTTGAGAAAGCTCTTGAGGCCTGTGGCATGGCCCTTAATCCGAAAAAATGCAAGTCCCTGCAAATCGGGGCTTGGCAGGCAAAGAAGAAATGGTTTGCGGCAAGGAAGCCAACCTTGACCGGAATAGATGGCAGCGTGGTGGAAGCGATAACGATCGGTGAATGCTACCGTTACCTGGGAATTGAATTGGGAACAGGTGGAGTTGAGACGCCAGAAATGGAAAAATTAGAAGTACAACTGGCTCACCTCAAGGCATCTCTTCTTAAACATCAGTGGAAACTCCACATCATTCGTACAATTGTGTTGCCCGCCTGGTACTATCGGCTAACCCTGGGAAAATACGCACCAAGAAACTGGAAACAGCCAGACCGACTTGTGAGAAAGACTGTTCGTGAGATCCTACATCTACCTCACGATACTCCAATTGGCTTTTTTCACGCTTGCAAAAATATGGTGGCCTTGCCATCCCATGCCTTCTTACCATGGTAAATAGGCTGCGGCTTACCAAGTTATTCGAGAGCAAAGATCCCATTATCCGTTATCTAGCCCTGAATGGTACCTTCATACCGAAAGAACTTGAGGCTAATAGTAAGCCACTACTTATTAATGGTGTGGAGTTTCCTCTGAAGAAGCAAGAGTGTGAGAAGGCTTGGGCGAGGGTCCTCCACTCTTCAGTGAATGGCCAAGGATTGGCACATCACTCACCAAACAATGAGTACAAATCATTCTGGGTCATAGATAAGCAGTCAAAGCTCTCGGGTAGAGAGTACTGTATATCTCTGCCATTCATGTGCGCGGTTCCCACCTTTCAACCCGCTCGAGAGCTTCAAGGGGTCAGCCAAGCCTAAACAAAAGGTGCAAAACTTGCTCAGACAGGGTGGAGAACCTTGGGCACACTCTCCAGGTGGGTCCAAGGACCCACGGTGCCTAAGTCAAAAGACATAATGAACTGCCAAAAGGCATCAGGGTCTAGCCAAGAAAAAGGGATATAAAACATTCGAAGAGCCCAGGATCCCTAAAGGAAATACGTTTTTGAAGCCTGTTTTGATATTTGTTCAAAAAGGAATATATTTTGTAGTTGACCCTATGGCCATGGCTGACTGCGGTAGTCTGGATAACGCCAATTCCAACAAGACGATTAAGTATAAGACCATCGAAGGTGAGGAGTTTGTAAGAAACCTCCATAAAGCCGAGCATCCATGTGCCGGCGAACCGAAGATTGAATGGTCTGGGGCAGTTATGGATTGGAGGGGGTGCTGGGCAAATAGCTCTGCCAGATTCCTAAAAAAGATCATTGGAACCCCCTCAGGAGCCTTAGAGTATATGGCAGTCAGGTGTCTTCTTTCCTAGCGTGCAATGTGGCATTTACAAAAGTGCCGATGTGATTAGAGACCCTAAATTTGGACACAATTTTTTAAACCAATACTTCAATTGCATGAAGCTTTGCAAAACAAGTGCGATAAAATTCTGACCAAAAAAAACTTTAAATAGCCTTAAAAGAACAACTTTTTTCTGCCCTTTTGGGTTGTGGTGAAGATGCCGGACATGGCTTGCTTTTTGTTCCAATGACAAGTATGTAATTCTGTCTGATTTGAGACTAGCATTTCTAAATTTGATTGCATTGAATAATATCGGTGGTAATTTGAAGTTTGATCAAACGTATTGGCTCTCTTTTGATCTTCTCTCTTCTGATTTCCGCGCTAATTTCACATGGCGATCAAAAAACCGCTCCATTTTGATTGTCGGTCGTTTGATCCGCTCTAAAGTTATAGGTAGGGACGGGCAAAAAGTGCAAATCAAAAGAAGCTTCTGGTTACCAAAAGTTGCACAAAAATCAGCCCAAAATCGTAAAATAAAATGCAGAAAAAGGTCAAAAGCGCAAATAAAATTCAAAAAATTCACAAAAAAATGAAATTTCTGAAACAAAAAGCTTCAGATGCTTTCTTGTCACCTGCTTGTTATTTTTCCAATCTTGAAGATCAAAATTTAAATATTGAAGTAGTAGTAATCAATACTATGCTAGCCTAGGCTGGGAGCCGTAAAATCAGATTTAGTATAAAATTTGAAAAAAATATCCAAAAGTTACAAAGAAGAAATAGCAAACTCTCAACAATTTGTTCATTTTAGGCCGTATTCGTAAAAAATCGTGCAAATAAAGGTGAAAAGTGCAAAAAGGCAAAACTTTATGTTACCAATTTTTTTTTACACTTTTTGCCCGTCCCTAGTTATAGGACACGTAAACTGCACATGTATGTATTTCACTTGATTTGTAACTGTTTTGCTATCTCACACTGTATGTGTCAATCTCCTTTTCAGTTCTTTTATGTGCACTGAAACCATTCTATTCAACTCACCTGTGATATCCCTGCACAATATTATTCGTCTATGGTAAAGTGTTTTTAACATTTGACATGTCACCTCACCAACAATATTTTATACGACCTGACATGACATTGAGTCATGTCATATTTTGCAGTGTATTTCACAACCAAAAACCAATTTCACAAGCACCTCAAATGAATATTTAAGTTCTGAAACCAAGAACGAAATCATAAGTTATTTTAAATTGTTTTGTTCCAAAGAAGAAATTAGGAATATCGTTAAAAATTAATCCAATCCTGACTAAAATGCTGTTAGAGGATCAGCTACTACGTACATATTCTTAGGTACTATTCCTGATCAACCCAATATTTAAGGGTTGTCCAGATCTACCAACAATAAATAAATATGCTGAACTAAATTCTGTTCTTGATAAAAAAGGATTAGTGACGTCAAGGTTCTAAAAAGTTATATATGTGGTAGTAATTTAAAAATCACACATTTTCCATTTTTTATCGCATAAAATGCCATTTTGACCACCTAAGAACTACTTTTTGCGCCTCGATAAAACATATTTTCCCGCCCTGTTCTGATAAACGCCTTTTTAACTCCAATCGTAGATTTGTCATATTGCCCCGATTAGACACTTGAACTTGAAACACTAAATCTTCCTACGTACCAAATACTTTTCCATGGCATGTTATTGTTGTATAATGATGTGTTGGTTGCTGACTGGATTGTTTATAAATCTCTCTCAATAAGTATAAAGTAAATTATTCATATTGAACGATATTTATAAACGAACATATATATTACTAGAAGTGAACACGAGCATTAGAAAGAGAGCAATAAAACAACTACATGGACATTTTTTTGTGGTTATTTCAATTTAGATGAAAAACTTAGATCAACCAAGCGCCATGACTAAGCATTTCAGTTATGATCAGATTAAAAGTAGAAATCTGCACAAAAAGACTAAACTGGCACGACCACCATAACGCACAAAGAAAAGAAATTGGTGCACAAAAAACGTGCATAGATTATCTGAAGAAGTGATAAAAGTTCACGTTTTGAAAGGCCAGGGAGGTGCAAAAGTTAGCTTCTGTTAGAGCTCTATATCAGTGATTTGTTTATTTACGGTACCTATCAATAAATGTAGGATATGTGCAGAAAAATTGTCATTGAAATTATGATTACTCACAGTTCTAGTTATTATTCATCTATGTATTTGCAGATATAATGTAAGCCAAAAGCTCCCTGTTCTAGCAACTAGCCGCAAGTTTACCTACGTTTTGCATTCATTTGATCCATTTGCTAAAGACTACCTTGTTGTTTAAACAATTTGAACCATCTTGTAATGCATCTATCCAATTTTTATTACACTAAAATCTCGATATTCCAATGATCTATGAGCAAGGAACAGTAACAGAGAAAATAGGAATGAATCCCAAAAACATTTTTGTGCACGTGCATGTTCCGTTTGGAGCGGTGGCGCATTTGGGCAGACATTTTAATCGGCACCATCCAGGCAAGATTCTGAAAATGGAATATAAACAGATGGAAATCGGGAAATTCTGATACCTTGGAATTAATAAGGTAGTCGTTTTAAAAAGAATATTATTAATGCAAAGGGCGTAGGGAAGAATTGTTAATTATTGAAATCATATCTATTGGGTTATCTATGAAACGACTAAAAAGTAAAAAATGGGTAAATTAAGTTTCCATCATATTTTTCGTTTCATTTGAAGAACTTTAACTTTTCGTACAAAAATTTTATTTCATATTCTTTTCATGGAAAGGTTGTTTTGAAAATAACCTTTTGCTACAATATCTGACTTCATAGTTAAAATGATCCCAGTTAGGCAGGCAATTGCTTTGAAAAAATGTGTAAAAATTGAGGCAAAAAAGTTTCAAGATGTATTCCGATGAAAGTGTAATTTAGACATATGAGAATTAAGGTTAGAATGGGCAAGTTTTATATTGTATTTAAAAATAGTTTGGTCCGTTTTTTTCTCGGCCCAAACATTTTGTTTTTCTTCATAAAATTGAAAGTGATTGAGTTCGTGATTTTCCCGGAAATACATGTTTATAGCTCGTGAAAATTGTGAAGACTGAAAAAAACGCGAGAAAATGCCTTTCGCAGATAAATCGCCACAAAATGTAAAACAGTTTGAAAATATTTTAACATTGAAAAGGGATCCTCGCTACAAACATGGTTGGAATGAGAATCTAGAAATTTCGTGCAAAAACCAAATATATTGCAAATCCCCCTTATGCCACATGTCTCAAAAACCATAAATACATCCATGAAAAGCTTAATCTCAAATGTCAATACATTGAACTAACCCTGCTCTGGGAGAGTAATAAAAAATGTAATACTATTATTATAGTTATAATAAATAAATATAAAAATAAAAATATCAGATTTTAAAAATATAAAAAAATTAAAAACAAGAAAAAATATTTTTACCTGTCCTCAGCACCTTCCACATCTGCAACGTCCTCATCACCCTCGTCAGATTCATTGATCTCGGTTTCGATGGAGATGAACTCGTCAAACATGCCGTTCTCAAAGTCTTCAATGAATTGGGCCTCCTCCTCATCCAAATCTCTGAGGTCAGCCAAGGTCATCAAACCAAAGCCCAACAAGGCCACGATCACGGGAAAGATGAAGCTTTTCATGTTGTTGTCAAATGATTAGGATTCGAAGGAATGACACATTGAATCATTTGATAACGGCCTTTTTATACATGGGTTTTGCCTCTTCAGCGATCTCAAAGATGCGTCTGGATCCTGTGTGATATTTTTGTTTACCAAAATAAATGTTTACATTGTAGGTGGTGGACTTGTGGGGTATAATGCATTTCATTCACACAACAACTTTCAGGTGCAAACGAATTCTAAAGCGTTTTTACAAGATTGAATCAATATACTAGCCAATGTTCGGGGGATCCCATATTTCATGATATTTTTTCCAACATTTCTTAATATAAACCGGTTGACAGATAAGAGACATTTGTTTCACTTAGACGGCTTCCACAAAATTTAACAGACCTTGCTTGAGTCCTTTTTTGTTCTCAAAATGATTCTATAGATCCCCAATGGTCACCTAAGCACATTCAAAAGAAGAAATAGTCATTACGGGACTGAAATGTCAAGCCTTAAAAGAAATAAATTTTCGAACTTTTGGCTTATAAACTTTAAACGTTTATATTCTTTAAATTTAAAGACATTCGTGAAAAAAAAATTACAACCGACACACAAGAGTGTACAATTTGGTTTTAAAAATGAACAATATTTTTATGTTCATTGATGCCGGTTCGACAGTTACTTAAAATTGATGTTCTCAATATGGTAACGTTAGGACCCTTAGGTACCATAATTATTTACAAAGTATGTTGACGTTTTGTACTCGGACCTTATAATTGTCTTAAATAATTGTCATTTTCAAAACATGCCTACATGAGGCTACTCCAAAGATGTTTTGGCCTCAGTGCAAATCTTCAGAGATCATTGCACGTCAAATATGGGCAAAAAACTAGCCAAAATAGTCTGGTTAAAAGAATAGAAAAGACAGTTTTGATGGAAAACGAAAATACAGACAGAACGAAATTTGAAACTTACGTAGACGTGATATTCAAAAAGGATTTCATCACTTTGAAGCGAAAAAAAAATTCGAAAAAAATCGAGTGTATTGTTTGTAAAGCCGTTTGTTGAGGTTAACCATTTTGGTAGCGGAACATTGCATTTGAGTACCTGAAAACATCAGAATCTTATATTTAACGATTCATATGTATTATTTACATTTCAAACAGTACCTTTGATAAAAATGAGCTCAAAAACCCAACTCCTTCATGTCACCATAACTAAGAGGTTAAATTGAGCTTTAGTCTAAGAGAAGAAGTGAGAATATGCGCCATCTGGTGATAACACAAATTTCGTCAGCAAAATCGTTGGCCTTAATTCATGATCAGTTTAATCACTCAGCATGACTTAACAATAAAAACAAAGAAAGAAAATTTTAAACTTTAAATTGCTATTTTGGCTACCAGTTTAAAATGAGGGCAGCTCCAAGATCAACGACTTTACCCTAGTTTTGTTTTGCCTCCATCCAGCGACGGATTTTGAAGCTTTGATTTGTGTAATTCTTTATAGTTCTAGTTCATAAGCTGTGCTTTGGAGCTCGAAGACTGCCGTTTTTGTTTTGTGAGTGTGAGTAACTTGATTTTGCATTAGCTGATTGAGTGACAGGACCATAAAATAGAGATGAACAGTAGGGATAAGAACAAAAACTGGGGGGACCTGATACTCACTGAAAGCTTGTTGCTTTAAGTCTGCTTTGATCTACAAAGGAGGTGAGACAAGTGAGAAAAAGAATGTTCATTTTGTGACCCATAGTCTTGCGCTGCCCTCTTGTGGTGCGTCTGTTCTTTTCTGTTCTGCGCTCGATCAAATATTTCGAACGGTCAGTTGCTCGACAACGAACGGCCAAGAATGAGATGGGCTCACAAAATTTTAGTGCAGTAATGAGGCACCAGAGGCCATGACCGAGCTACGGGGTAAGCAATCAGGCCCAAGTGAGGGTCAAATTCCAACGGATTTTTGCTCGGTCAATCTGTGATAGTCAAAGCAATAATTATTGAACGTATCTTTTTACGGATGACTAGGGCCTTGAAATAATTTTCTTAAAATATAAAATATTTTAAAAATATTTCTTCACTTCTCCTCGATTTTTTAAATATTTTGGCTGTTTCAAGGAAAAAATAAATATTTTTTTGAATATTCTAGTCAAAAAAAATATTTCGGGCAAAATTGAGGAAAAGAATTAAATGACCAATGCTCATTAGAGCCTTCCCAAAATGAACCCCAAATACAAAATTTCTACAAAATGGCATTTGTACTAAGATTGGACATTCACAATCAAAACTACTGTCTGATACGAAAAAACTGCGCCATCTATTGAGGCAAATTGAAAATTGTATTGTTTAAATCAATTACATGTCAAGTTTGCCCCCCAAAACGGCCAAATGCATCAATTTCACCAGAGTTTTTTTTGGAAAATTGGTGAACACAGACAAAGATACCAAATAATGCCCTTGAATATCCGGCTTTTTTACAAATATTTTGGGCTTTTGAAGAAAACATATATTGGATATTTTGTCACTTTTTTTCAAATATTTTTCCGGGCCCTACTGATCACTAGAGTGAGGATTAACAAGCTTTAACTTAAACCTATAAAAAATGTTTGGCCGTTTTTGCCCAAAAAAGGTATTGTGGGTTTTGCAACTTATTTTGAACTTATTTTTGCATTTTATAGAAATTTTCAGTTGCAAAACTTTTTTTTCACCTTTTTTCCGACCAAAATAACCTTTTTTGAAATTTCAATCCCACCTTGATTGAATCTCAATCAAGGTTATTTTTTCAAGGTGAAATATCGAGGCCGAAATTTTTTTGATATAATAATCGAGAACAAAAAAATGCTGCCGGAAAAAAACAACAGACAAAATATATTTTGCCCTATTAATCGACAAATTGAGAAGAGAAAACTTTTTTCGTTCATTACATATGAGAAAAACTTTTTTTTGCCGGTTTTTAGCTATATGGCTAAAAAGTGCGACATTATTATTGGTACTGCTTCTCAACCACGTGTTCCTTTGCAACAAGTGCTTTGATTTTAATTTTCAACTATCAACTGGTATTTGCTTATGATTTGGTGAACTTTCAAAACACAAAGCTGTAACACCAAGTGACCCAAAACTTGTAATCAATCGGCCATAAACGATAAGCATTTCATGTCAAATTTAAAGGTCTGAATAACTTAACGTAATAAAAGTTGTAGTAATTGTCTACTAAAAGTCAATAGCTTTAAACATCATTTAACGTTGACTTTTTGTTTCCTGTAAGTTATTGGTTAGAATCCATCCCTGTAAACGGGTTGAAATGAACCAAGGTGTTCCACCATTAGAGCAAAGGTAAATTATTTGTCATATCGGATAACAATTATAGATTTATAAGTTTGGTGAAATCAATTCACATTACATCCATTCTGAATTTCTTTATGACAAGAATTTCCAAGAAATCGTATATTTGCCCCTGAATAGCGAATAGCTGTTATTTGTTTGGGATATCATACATAGGCCTGAAAGTGTTTGAATGGCTCAACTACTTTAAAAAAGATTCCCAATATTTTTCTTTTTCAAATAAGTCAAATGATTTGTTTGATCATCTCCTGGGTTGTTTATTTTTAAGGCTCGTATGACGCTGTATTTTTTTCAATGCTTCAACACCATAGTTGCAATCAATTGGGCGACAATTGCTTCAAAGTTCCAACATATTATTGCAATAACATTGATTTCAACTGAAATTAATCACAATTACAATTACTTTGATTTCAGCTGAAATTAATCACAATTACAATTACTTTGATTTCAGCTGAAATTAATCACAATTACAATTACTTTGATTTCAGCTGAAATTAATCACAATTACAATTACTTTGATTTCAGCTGGCGACCCGAGGGCATTAGCACGAGGGGCGTCAATGAAAATGAAATGAGTGATGTCTGATCTTGGCCATCATCACCCCTTTGATTTTGGATGCATATGTTATTTTGTAAGCCAACTTATCCTTTTTGGAACTGCCTTTTCAATTTTTCAACCCTGAAAATCAGTTCAACCATGAACATTTGTATTATCTGACCTGCATGCTTTGTGCTTAATATGGGTTTTAGGAGCTCCCTTTGAGATCTTCAAAAAGAAAACGGCTTCAGACGTGTTAAGTACTGTGCATTTGAGATGTACATGTAGCGAGATAATTGAGTCCTAGGGCAATTAAGTGATTTGTAGTGAAGTAAAGTAAGTTGTAGGGCAATAATACTTTAAACTTGACCTCCTTGGGCTTGGAGGAAGTTTCATAAAATGAGAAGGCAATCAATAAAAGCCTATCACGTTTTCTACACTGGACCATTCCCCATCAACCAGATGGGGGCTTCAGACATATATTGCGTAATATACATGTATTTGTAATGTGATAATTGAGTCGTTGGACAATAAAGTGACTTGTAGGGAAGTAAAGCAAGTTCCAGGGCAATGCCTTTTTGCACTTTAACTTCTGCGAGTTCATCATTGGGATCAAGTTCAAGTCGTTCGTCTAGTTGAGGTGTGATTCCAACAACCTCAAACCATCAAAACTGAGAGAGGTCAACTGATTCATCAGTCGCAATGGAACTGGATTGTTCTTCTTGGCAAGAAGAGCTCTAGTTATTATGATTCAAATTTGGTTCTTTGATCTGCAGGTTCAAATATCTTTCCCTGTAATGGTCCATCAATAATTAGGTGTGTGCAAAGTGGTTCTCCAATGAGGACATCCACCTCGGCAAATGTTATTCCTTTGAAATGAGGGTAATTGCCTGGATCCAATTCCAATGGCAATTGATCTGCCGCCACCTGGTTTGTGGTACAACCTTCAACTATGGGAGAGACGAATGATCCACTTGGGATTTGAGTTGAAACTTGACAATTCTTTGTCCTTGATTTTGACCTTACTCAGTCCTGGTCCAACAACACCTTGGACCATTCAAACCCAAGCAATGGGCAATACCTTTTTGTACCTAATTGACTTGTGACTGTGAGTCTAGGCGGACACGAACCTTCACCTGTTCCATGTTAGGTCCCACCAGGAATGCATCAAGACCATCAAGACTCTTACAAATTACTTGATATGAAGGAGCATAAGTTCCCACCTCTGAAGAGTCTGTGGTGTTTGAAGATGGGTTGTTTTTTCCCCAGAAGAACTCGAAGGAAATTCAAGCCCAAGTTCCTTGTCACCGTCTCTTTCCCAAGAAGGAACGTAAGGACCTCTACATACAAATTTTGAGTGATTTTTGCTGCATGTTGGACAAGGTGGAAACAAGAAACACTCTGTTCCCCTATGACCAATCGTCAGACACTAAGTATATAGTTTGTACGCTTTTATGGCGTTGAGTATGTCGCCTCGACTGATCTTATGGATTTCAGTGCTGAGCATTCACTTCCAATGTTGTGTCTGGGCTTCTTGCAAAATGGACAGTCTTGACCTCATTTTTGGTTTGAGTTGTTCTGTGTGTTGAATGAGCTGGGAGCAGTTTGTCTGAATTTGTGTGGTCTGATCTGTTGAGTTTAGGCTTGTGGTTATTACAGGATTTTTGGCTAATATGGTCTTCAGTTTCTTGAATAATCGATTTGATCAACGTTGATCTTTTTTGATTGACACCTTAGATCAATAATAATCACAAGATAACGTGCAAGCTTTAGTCTGATTGGCAAGAGGGGCGGATGGCGTTGAATTTATAAGAAAAATGTCGCCCTCACAACTGTCGAGCGGACAGTTAGTGTGACCGAACATGCAAATAAAGCCCATTTTTTTAAAACTCGTTCTTGAAGCCACAAGTTAGTTTATGTCCATTTATGCATTGAATTAATCCTGCATAACGCAAAAGCCTAAATTTATGTTCTTCCTACGAATGACTTATTCAATGTATTGGCAAAAAAGTTCCAAGTTGAAGTATTCAAATCCAAGGTTTGGTCACCTAGTGACGTCTTCGGTTCTTCCGAGAGAGTGACCACTAGCAATGGCAAAATGACCCAAAAACATTATTCAATTCCACCTTAGATTCATCCATTGCATGGTTGTCTTTTGCCTTGTCACACATTTCAAATGTTCCCGCACTTTTGTCCATTCAACAGTTGGCGACGGGCGACACTTATTGTCGTTTCCACTCCCTCTAGTATTTAATAGATGTCAATAAATGAAACTTGATTTGTATGTTTTCTTCTCATCGAAAAATCACATGATCAAATCTAGAAACCTATAATTTTAACAAAAGCGCAAAATCTCTATTTCTCAGAACACCTCTACGGCCTCTACAACAGATCTCAAATCCTGGGTTGGGACAGAGTTCATGAACGCTCTTGAAGACATACAACAGGGGTCGGCAACCATTTTTGGGTTAAGGCCCACGAAATTTAATTCGTGTTGTCTGGGGCCCACCAAACTACCGATGTGTTTCGAGTTGGATTTTTGCCAGAGTTTTGCCATTTTGGTTCTTAGGGTCAAAAATCTGACCACAACTAAACTTTTCAATAGGCAATAGACACTATCTACCATAAAAAATGGCAGCACTACCAACTCGAAATCCACTTTTATAACTATGGATGGAACTCGAAATCGAACTAGTTCGAGTTTTGCCAAATTGGTCCCTGTTTAAGTCTTTTCAACAAGTTCAATACAACCTGCCCTTTTTAACAGCGATAAACTTCCGAGTCAAAACTGGCAGCACTCCTGGTTCGAAACACATCACTACACCAAACTAGAGCTCTATATTAGAAAGAGTACAATCATATCCAACGCCATCTAGTTGATTTGGCTCGCAACTGCTCGCCGTTCCCAAAACAATGTAAAAGTACCCTCTAAGCTGAACAACTTTTCCAAAATATGAGAACAAGGTGACAACTTTTGAGAAAGTAAAGGGCCTAGAACCCTTATGAAGGGGTCCAAAATGAACTGTTAGATTGTTTCAAATGAGTTAAGATTGCATTACTTGTAAAATTAGGTTTAAAACTTTAAAAGACATTAAGAGAATGAAAATCTATCCCCTTGGACATATTGATGCAAGTGGTGATGGCAACAATGTGATTGGAAATGAAATTGCAGGGTTGCTGAATTCTCTTCCCTCTTGTGCTTGGCTGTCATGGTCATTGCTGAGAAAGAGCACAGGGAATTATCTTCCTCTCTTGACTTCACCCCTGACTGCAATTTAAACTTGCCCACCTACCCATTGATATGCAANTGGCCATTACCACTTGTGCCTGCGTGTGTGACCCGCCTCTTTACGCCAGCCCACAGATCAAGTTAGCTAGCCTGGACATGGATATACTTACAGAAGAGGATGCGAAGACAGCTGTTTGTTGTTGTTTTTGAGAGCCCAATGAGGCCCTCTGGAGTGAACGATAGGGAAGTGTTATGGACTCAATATTCAATATTTTATGCTAAATCAGTGAACAAATTGTCTAGACATCATTCTAGTTTGTGTTTCTGTCTCTTAGAGATAATTAAATACAACCTACTCTTGGGTAAATCACGTTCACCACTCATTATCAACCCTATTCAACTTATCCTGAAATACCAATGGTTTCAGATCATAAGTACCAAACAACACCATCAAAGCGAAGAATACAGTGCTCCATGAGAGTGATCTGATCTTCACTGCATTCTGCATGAATAATCAGTGTGAGGGAATCATCAACAACTCAACTATTAGTTGACCAAAAAATTGTTTAATCTCGTGCTTCCTCTCGGT
>CM021316.1:534840-601453 GCA_010645155.1 Tigriopus japonicus | reverse complement strand
CAAGTACTCTATTTGAATTTTTCTTGAGATGAAGATGAATGAGGAGATGCAGAGAAAAGGGGGCAGGGGTATGGCTGATTTAATATTGCACTTCATTTCATTTACGAGTTGAAACGGCAAACCTTGCACATATGTATGACGCAATTACTTTCATACGAGCTTAATATATTATCTTTTGTCACGAGACGATATTCATTGTATTTTTCACACGCATTTTGTAGCACACTTGGTCTAATGCAACTTGAAACTTCATTTTGAGATCTAGTGTTTATCGAATTTTTCTTTAAACTGTCTTGTATCAATTTCGATCCAACTCCGGAGAGCGCTCGGGCAATTATCCGACACTGATTTATCTTTAGTTCGTCAGTTCGTCCTCCATCTTTAGAATGTGAGCTTTTTTTAGAAGTGGGACAGAATGCGTCGATCGCCTCTTGTTGAAAATTGTTTTGATGACCGAATTCAGCGCTATTTGAAGTCTATTCTGATTTTGCTGTGCTATGAGCGGCATCCAAGCAGTTGAGGCGTAATGAATTACTGGAAGAGCCAATGCTTTCACAAGCTCAACTCTTGTTTAAATCGGCTCTTACTTATAAAACTACCACTTCGTGTACGAGGTTGCTTGAGTGAAAAGGACAACATTGCGCACAAAATTCTTGCTTTCCATTAATTCCAAGTTTCCTTGAGTATGAAAACTTAACTTCTTGAATGATTTTGCATGTTGAAGTGAGATGAACAATGTCAAGAGGGTTAAGATCATTAGCGAATGAATCAAGAATTTAAGAAAAAATACTCATACTACATATAAATATCAGGCAAGAATAGAGTGAACTTAAATGATTGTTAAGGCAGGAACCCCTGAAAGGGGTGGACACGAACTCCGATTTTTGAAAAAATGGTATGAGGCCGAGGCTATATTTTGACACAATGTCATTTATTCCTTATTAACGAGTAAAACTGTTGATCATGCATCTTGAAAGAATTCAGGTTAACTTTTTGTGTTAATATTTATTGACTAATTGTTCTTCACCTTGATTTTAGAGGTCCCAGCACTCCTTTTACTCGTCTCATGAACTTTTGACATTCAGCTCTCCAAAGGATTTTAGTCCTCTTAACAATCAGGAAAATACATAGATGGAATCTTGCTTCACCCATTAGTCCAACTTCTGTGAAACAATGCTAAATAGAAGTATCTGTGGTGATATCTGGAGGGTTACTCCTCTCCCATCCTCATCAGCACCTCCACGACGCAGGAACCATTTCCATAGGAAAATGAAGGAATGAGAATAGTCTCATTTTGAAACAAGATGGAGTCCAAGTCGGAAATGTTGTTGGCTATAACTATTGAAGGGCACTTTTGAGGGTTCTGGATCAGATCAGCCATCTGATCCTGATTGGAATTGGAACAAGGCAATCACGACGTCCTTGAGACAAAATAAGTGAAAAACATGAGGATTAAATCCTGGATTGTGGATTTGATTGAAAATGTTTCAAGTCTTGGGGCAAGGTCAGGACCACGTAGGACTGGGGCTAAGGGTCCTTCAGGACCAGAGGATCATGTCTTATCATTGCAGGGATAGGCTCTACGTGCTTGATAGGGTTTGATTGATCTTCTTAGTTCTTAGATCCCTTTGTCCAGGAATTAACAATCAAATTGAGTCAAAAAATCCACACAATTCAATCTTGGTGGGAGCATTTCATTCTCAAGACTTTGAGAGGGTCCATGTAATCCGGGTTAGACAGTCAGATCACCAATTTGGGCTGACTGAGTCAAAAGGCAAATCAAAATATTGAGCCCATGCATTGCTAGTAGCCACACCTGAATGATTCGAAGTCTTCTTAATTTGTTCTTCATTTGATCGAATTCTTGACACTGAGGACTTCTTCTTTCTTTGTTCTATGTGGACCTTAATGCGAACGCAGATTCCTCTTGGAAAGGAACCAAATTTACCCCAGAAACTCTCTCTGGATCAAAACGGGGATTTTTATCGCGCTCATCCATTAGACAACTTGAACAACCTAAGATTATCTTACCTGTCCTTGGATTATCCTGAACTAAAAGACACAACCATATAATAAAAGAAATTTGAGAATGGACCATCATTCATAGAACAATGCCAAGGTGACACAACCTAAAACAAACTTGATTTCATACAAAATTTGGCATGTGTTAGTTAAGTTCAGGATAATACATAGATGGGTTCAATTGTAAGTTCAAAGATATTAATAAGACGTTCAAATCGGATAATAGATAAGCTCGGAAAACCCCGCTATTTTGTTGTCGATAATTCAAGGAATGGTAAGATATTCTTAAGTTGTTCAAGTTTTGTAATGGATGAGCGTAAAGAAACTCCCCGTTTTGGTACGTGGGAAAGTTTGTTCTTAATCCTTTTGCGGAAATGAGGAATTTGGGCTCGGATTCCGGTCCATATTCGTTCTTTTTGCTTTAGTTAGGTCTATCACTTCCGAAGGTTGTAGCAGGTAACCTAGTCATCATCAGATTTAATTTGATCACTTTGATCGTCATCTTGTAGAAAAGACACCTTGTGGGGGGGGTGTTCATTCGCACTCCTTGATGTGGTTATTCATTCATTCACTATTTCATTCACTCGTTCTTGGCTGAACTTAATGTCTTCGAAACACCCACATCAGACTGATTTTGGGGCGTGGGGTTGACCTTTACCAAGGCTAGGACTTGGCTGGACCCGCTTGAAACACAGAAAACCCCGATTGGCGCACTATCTTTTGGACTCTTGGTCGTTTCCGTTTGATTTTCTGCTCCCAACATGGCCGTTTGTACTTCTTGTTTACTTACGAACTCTCGGCCTCATCCGTGTGAGGTTGCGAGGTAGGAAATTCCGCGAGTTCGTATCCAGTATTTATACTATTATATAGGTTATCCCTGGTTAAGGTAATGCAAAATCAAGGATCATGAATTGGTGTATTTTGAAGTGCCGAGGGTAACTAAGCATACAGTTGGATCTAAATTTAAGGGATTATTTCCTTGGGGGCGGATTTGTCATGCGATTTTTCAAGTAAGTGTTGATTAGTCTGAGAGAAATGCCATCCATTCCGTATTGCTCCAATTTTTTCATTAGTAAACAATGATCAACCGAGTCGAAAGCTTTAGCTAAGTCGCAGAAAATGGCACCTGATTTCAATTTCTGAGCTCTCGCTTCCTGTATTTTAGTGACGAGAGAAATGATAGCCTGTTCAGTATTATGATGTTTGCGAAAACCATGTTGCGATTTTGTGAGTTGTTCTTCAAATTGGGTGGAAAGATAAGTATGAAGGATTCTCTCAAATATCTTGGAAATTGCTGGCCGGAGAGATTTTAGACGGTAAGACGCCAAGGCATCTCTTGGACCCTTTCCTTTAAAGAGTGGAACAACTTTCGTCAATTTCTAGCACATTGGGGTTGTTCCGGTTGAAATTGCTTCATT
The DNA here is from genome assembly GCA_010645155.1 of Tigriopus japonicus. Lineage (NCBI taxonomy): Eukaryota > Metazoa > Arthropoda > Copepoda > Harpacticoida > Harpacticidae > Tigriopus > Tigriopus japonicus. The sequence goes on along the minus strand of CM021316.1, from coordinate 598,013 downwards.
GATGAGAAATGTAATGGGCTTACACACTTGATACTTCACGTACTTCAAGATTTTATTAGTGGTATGATCGAATATATTTTCTTCTTACTATCGACTTCTTCCCTGATTCCAATAGCGAGCATTTCTGCTCTTCCAACCAACTCTTTTCTCCATTGCCATCTTGGCATTAACCTCCGTCTCGACCACACCTAAATAAAGTTATGTTAGTTGAATGATACGCGTCTCTTTATTAAACCGACCCGTTCACATCTTCCAATTAGAAACCAGATCAAATCCAGAACTAGGCTTAGCCTTCAGACTTTCTATTGCTTGAATAGTTTCCATCTCGGAGATGTTCTTGAAACGAAGACAGCCAATCCTCTACACAACAGGCGGTTTATCATTGTCTTGGAGTTGAATGGTTGAAGCAATGTGCTTGAAAAAATGATTGAATGCTTCTGTTCTTTTTCATACGAGTCCCCGCCTACAAACATTTTGACGGGTATGTCGCTGTGAGATCTTCTATTCAAGGTTTCATTCAGGATTTGCCATTTCGTCTTGCCATTATCAACACTCAGGATTTTCAACTGTATCCATCTTCCTTTTGCTTCCCTAATATCCTGGTTGCATGTGTGTTGAAGCTCTCGATACTTTTGAAAGTGGTCTTGTCTTTTGGATTGTTTAAACTTCCTGTAGTTTTGCTCCTTATTTTGCGTATATTTTTGTTCCCATGTTCCATTTTAATTTTTTGACCACAAATTCAATGTCTCTTCGTCTGCTTAGAGTGCTTTCATGCTTCAGAAATCAAGAAAAATACATATGATTTTTCAAAAATTCGATCTCCCATTATAAACTCGTTTTACCTGAGAAGCTTGATCAACTAATATTATATTTGAGTTTTGCTCATTATTTTGCGTATATTTTTTGTTCCCATGTTCCATTTTAATTTTTGGAAAACAAATTCAATGCTTGGTCGTCGTCTGAGAGTGATGTCATATAATCAAATTGGGAATTTTTCAATATCAGTTACGCATGCGTTTGCCGATTTTTTTGACTTCATATCAGTCTCTTTTTCCCAAACTCTCTTGTTTACAATTCTAGTCTGCATTTGTTAACCGATTTTAACGGGTACACAGAATGTCGTTCCATGTAAATGTCAAAAAAAGATGAAACCTGAGTATGGAAAAGTCATGTCTGATAAAAGCATTGGTCTGTAAGGGAGTTGGAATAACTACTCGATAAAGTCCCTGAACTAATGCTGTCCATAGGTAGTGGATAGCAAGTCGTCTAGATGAGACTTAAAATTTAATAAATGGCTTAGTGCTTTTCATTCTGAGCTGTTTGTTTGTCCGCATCTAGATGAGGCAGAGGGCGCTTAATGCACGGATGGATAGGAGAATTGAAATCAAATTGGCTAAAACACATAACACCAAACAGGTTCTCGCTTGTGACACTAGGTGAAGGATTCTTGGGCCTTAGCCTGTCCTTCTTCAACAATTTTCCATGCCCAACTCAATTCTCTGTTCTATCTTCAGTTCCTTCTTACTTCTGGCGAAGAAAAGCTCTTTTTAATATCCCTCTTGACGCAGACAAGTGGAGACTAATATTGTATGAAATTTAAGACATTGACCACCACCTAACTTGCAATGTGAAGACATTTCACACCCAACCCTCCCATAACTGCATGTGCCTGAGGTGTGAAGAGCCTGTCACCCCTACTAGACACTGTATTTTTGTAACCGAACTCATGACTGAGGTGCATCGCAATAAACAGATGATATAATTAATTACATTTAAGATCAAAGTAATTGCAATTAGTTACATTTGAGATCAAAGTAATTGTAATTAGTTACATTTGAGATCAAAGTAATTGTAATTAGTTTCATTAGAGATCAAAGTAATTGTAATTCCAACTAATAACATTTTAACCAATGTAATTGAAATTTTTTCAATTACCAATTACAATTACATTTCCACCAGCATGAGAAGTTCTAGGATTAAGCATGTTACAGATTTCCCCAACATTTCCAGCATAAAAATTAACTCACCCAAAATTCAAAGGTCTTAAATACTCTATACCAGGGGTTGGCAACCACTTTGGTGTCAATACCCCCCAAATTTGATAACATGTTGTCAGGGGCCCACCAAATTTGATAACATGTTGTCAGGGGCCCACCAAATTTGATTACATGTTGTCAGGGGCCCACCAAATTTGATTACATGTTGTCTGGGGCCCACCAAACAGACGTTAGTATGTTCAGGGGCCCACAAATCAACGATCAAAGAGCTTTGGGCCCACGAGTACAGTACTATGGATGTCTCACGGGCCCACTATTTTGGACATTCCCGATAGCTCCTGGCCCACCAAAGACCACCCTTGGGCCCATATTAGGGCCGCGGCCCACCGGTTGCCTACCCCTGCTCTATACATATTTTGCATTAAAAAAGAAAGTTCCACTTGGGTTCTAAAAATAATGTATTTCAATGTATTTCAATAAATTTTTGAAAGTAATAGTAATTGTAATTAATTACATTTGAAAAGTAATTGATACACCTCTCCTTTTGTGACGGTCTTTAATGAATAGTACTCGATAAATAGTTGTCAGTTCATCTAAAAAAGTGTTTTCATTGCTACTTTATCATATCAGCGTTAAAATGTACGTATTGTATTTTGTACAACCTAAATGTGTAGTGTTTATGAAAGAAATTCATTTCAAATTATTAATGAAACCATTTTTCAAAGTCTACTGCACTTCATAATAGCTTCAAGACCATGTATCTGAAATATGACCATGATTGCTTTTTTGCAAAGCTGTCTAAGCCATTTGCTTGCCAAAGTGGGAGAATAATAATCATCGTGCCGCTGATTTATCACCATTCATTAATAATATTAACATGCCATGTCTAGACTCAGAGGTGCAGTTTGTCAACTCCAAGTCTGAAATCATCTACCCCACTTCATCTGAATTTGCACATTGGACATGCCATAAGGTTAGAGTAAAGTCTCGTACTTAGGTTAGTATGACCACTAAGTGGCTCCATTATCTTTGAGACGCTGTTTCAGCGTTGTCGAACCAAGGGTTATTGAACGAAATATGCTTTGCCTCGGCCCTCATGCCAACGACAGCGATATGAAAATTTCGCTAAAACATTGATCATACGAGTCAAGATACGGCCATTGCCCTTAGCAATTACGTTTCAACAGCAAAATGAACCGAGACCTAAAAATTAACGTTAGCACCACTTAAAATGGGCACGAAATGATGCACTTGAAACAGTTTTTGGCAGAAACTGGGACTTGGTATTGCGAAAGACAAACTCATAACAATACAGCAAAAACTGCTTCTCTTCTCGTAGTTAAAAATTGTGCTAGCCGTTTCCCAAAAATTTAAAAGTTTAGATTCTGTTCAATCAAATGACTGATATTTATCCATAATTAAAAACATGCAAAAACCGATTTCAAGTCCGGTCTCTTCTTTAAAAAGCATCATGTCACGGAGACTCTAATGGGCCTTGACTAAAATTGAATATTTTGTCGTCTCCAAGTGCACCAAGTTACTTTGAAAATGCGTGCAACCTCAGAATACTATGACTCACAAGTTATGTCCGACTGAGTTCAACAAACTACTTCAGGTCTGTCATTTTTGACTCGGAGTTTACGTATCTCGCCTTTCAAAACCTCTGGCTATGGTGTTTAAGCTTTCTGACCCAAAAACCTAAACAAGGTCCAATATTGAAACACTTTGCCAAAATTCGAGCTCAAAACATATCATAAAAACAAACTCCGAATTAGTCCGAGAACAAGACACATTTTTGGTGACAAAGCACATACATGAGGCTTTCTTCATTATGCACTGACCTCCTTATCAGGCGTTGCTTGAAGTAGTGCAAAGGATGTGGTTCGATTATCTTTGCCGTAGGCATTACCTTTTTTGCTTTCGATTGAGACTCCATGCAAAGAAACAAAAAAGTAATATCTAAAAGATGAATTGATGTCAATTGAGAAAGGAGAACATAAGGCCCTTACTTGGCCGTCTTCGCATGGCATGACATGGGATTACTTCTTGAATAGAAGAAAAAGCACGTCAAACTCATACCTTGAGTTTTTTTATTTCGGTAGTTTTTTTCGTTTAGTTATTTTCTCTTCAAGTGAAGAGATAGCATCACTACCAAAAAAGCAAGCTTGATTTCTTCCAAAAGTCAAAACAAACACAAATTTTCCTCCCTGTAAGAAGTCAACTGAGTTGCTAACGACTCTTGTGCCGCTCTCGAACCTGGCTCTACCTTGATTGCTAGGCCAGGAACCACTGTACTTCAGGACGGAATTCAAAAATACACACTAGGTCAGATCACTGTACTAAAATGTGAGGTTTTTGCAACAAATATATTGTTCCGTTGAATTTCCATTGTACTAATCGGACCTTGTGTGTATTTTGAAAGTAATCCTGGCTTGAGCCATCCTTGGCTAGGCCTGCAAAATGGAGCCTCGTAGAAGCATCTCGGTTGCCCGACGAAAACTCTTGCCAATAAAGAATGTATGTGCACCGTCGGTCTGGAAGTTGTGGCTTCGCCTCAATGTACCAGTCTAGAAGTTAATGTTGGCTAAAAGCACCCAAGTACCAAGTACACATGCAAAATGCCAAAGGCGACGACCAAAATTGAACCCAGACATTGTTTTGCCCACTCATACGTCCAATTGAGAAATCGAGTTGGCCATGAACAGTGAAGAAAAAAGCACCTATGCAAGTGAAAAGGTTTGCCTCCTTTAGGCTGCTTCAAAAAGTAGGCGGAACTTCATTGGCATTGTGAAGAGATGCTCCTTCTGCTTAAGTGAATGATGTGCATGTACAAAAAAAAGGAAATGTTTTCTTTTTCCATAGATAGCATCCAGTCATTGCACTATTTGGTCAATTGGAAAAATGGTTTTTTCTTGTCTAAAATTTGGCCAAAGGCGCCCTTTAGATTTAGATGTCATTCCTGAAAGTGTTCAAATTTTTTGAAATGCATGTTAAAAATAGTGTGGTCATTTTTCTTTATAACTTTCTTCATCGGAAATTTGTGTCATGATACCGAGTCCTTAATTTTCCACATCAATAAATGTAATCTCTTTCCCTGTTTCCTGAATATACCAAGTGCTTAAAATTGTAATAGCTTGATTTCCTTATGTAAGTCTCCCCCGATATGTTTCTTTAAAAAATTACAGGCAAACCATTTTCGAGCAGAATCAAGGTAACTTCTATACTATCTTTCAGCACATGAAAGCATTCCTTTTTCAGCCAAGTTCACAATGGATAATCATTTGGCGTGTTGCATAAAAGCATAAATCAACGGTTACAGTCATTATAACCCAAATGGGTAGCCTTTTCAAGACTAAGTGAACATTCGGCTTATCTACGGTACATTAAGTTAGCTGAGATTCTTCTGTGTTGTGTTGCCTGTCTCTTTTTGTTTTGCTTCCCTCTTTCCACTTGTTATGGACTTTCTGGCTTTTGATTCCTAAAATTTTTTTAAAAAAATAAGAGCTAGTTTAGTCAACCATAAGAGAAGCACATTAGAGAAGTTGGTTCTCGTCCAGGAACGTGACAAGTTGTAAGGATATCTTCGACCTCACACACAAAAAATACCGTCATCCATCATGTTTCTTTAAAACAAACGGAGACATTTGTTATTGAAGTTTTACTTTCTTTATTCATGGGATTGACATTGCAAAACATCTGAGAATCAAAAACAACAATTATCTAAGCAACACAAAAGTTTCTATGAATGTAATTATAGTTAGCAAGGTTTTTGTTGAAAATCCAGACTGAATCCTCCCAAATCAGCCAGGGTTCCTCCAGCACTCGGCAAAGTCCGCACATTAACCACAAACGGAAGACCTCGTCCCGCTAAAACATGAAGAAAGAATTAATCTTTTAGACCATTTTGTCTTGACAGTGTCTCTGCATTTATCAGCCAAACATTTTATCAACCGACCAAATGATGAAAGGAGACAAGAAGAACACGTATTTCAAATTTCAGCCCAATCGAAAGTCCGAGTGAAAAATTATGCCTTCTCAAACTCATGTTATAAGGAGAGCATTTATAGAATGAATGAGTTCGCCCTTTTATGGTAAAACAATTACCAGAAAAGGGCTAGTTCATTCTTTCTAGGTCAGATTTGGACCAAAGAAATGCTTTGAGTGAGCATAACTTTTGTCTCCGACGTTCGATTGAGCTGAAAATTGAAATACGTATTCTTGTCAACATATGCAAGGTCTCATTTGCAGAAGAACGTAATTCAGTTATTCCTTTTGGAAATCAAAATTTTGGAATAATTCTCATTGTTAGCCTTCCACTCCATGATTCCAATACTTCTTGGCTGTACGCAATGAATTAAATTTCAGTTAATGTTTTTTCATCTCCAAATCTTGGCTGAAAATCTTGCCCCTCAGATAGGTTGTATTTGTAAACAATTCCTTAGAAAATTTCACGACGAAAACGAAACGTTACAAACAAAAAGCATGTCACAGTTTGCATTAAAAATAACATTTTGCGTTCCAATATCTGCATTCTGCAAGTTTTGTCGCTGAAGATACTGACAATGGGTAACAAGTGACAAAAAGTATGTCACACATTATACCTTTAATGGTAAGCAAGAACGGTTTGTCGATTGGGTTATTATATATACATTCATACATTCATACATTCGATACATTCATATAGTTGAAATCGGTGATGGACCGAAAGGGCTCATAACTGAAACCGAAAGCTCCGGTAGAAAGAGGACTCATAACCGAAACCAAAACCGAAAGCAGGAAACTTCAAAATGACATCCCGTACAGTCAAAATTCACCTTAAGAATTAAAATTGCTCAAGTCAAATGTCAGATTTTTTAAAAATCTGGTAACTTAACTTTTGTAAAAAGGTGCTACCAAAGATTAAAATGGGTGAACATCAATCTGTATCACTTAGTCCAAAGTGGACCTCATTGGCCAAAACCCATTTTTGAAGAGATAAAAAATAGAGAATCATTGACTCTTAACGTAGACTTACATTCGAGTGTCCCAGGTACTGTGGTTCCGGGAACACTTCCAAACACCTTGCTGCATCGCATGGATGGAACGTATGTTACTGCGGCCAAAGGTTGGATCATTATAATTAAAGATTTGATAATGGACTCTCACATATTGTGATGCTTACTGATATCCGATTGATCACCAAGGCCAACAACATCAAGGCTTTGAAACTGGATAACTTCGCTGGGTATCGTCACGTGATTATCAACCATACAATTGTCCTGGAGAAAATATACAGTAGATGGGCGAAATATAATTGACTGATAATCATAATCCGCAAGTTCATCCTTGATAAATCCTTATATAAGTGTTATTTTGGCAATGTAATTGTCAAAAGCTACGCGTTTTCGAAATGAGCGTCAACAAGTTTGAGTACTTCCCAACGTACCCAATGGTACGGTCTTGGTTGACATTTTCTTACTTTAGGATTTGAAGCTTTTCTGCTAAACGGTCCTTTTCCGAACAACAGACTGGGAGATCAAAGGAAATAAGACGGGGAGATCAACCTACTAATACGGCTCCGAAAATTTCTCCCTGACACAAAAGTTTGACATATTTTTGAACTTCTAATTTCATTTATTGGACACGCAAGACTGAAATTTTGTGTAATGAAGCTCAAAGGTTGCACGTCATTTCTATTTTACTGCTTGCGCTTAAAGGTCTCTATTGCTTCTATTCTCTGTCCTTTCAAAATATTCCAATCAAATTGGATTCGTTGGAGGTAGAGGGCTAACAGAGAAATGTCACTCCAGTTCAGTCAGTGGAGATTTGTTTTGAACACATTTGATTAGTCCAGCAGCAAGGGTGTCAAGTGACTTGATTCATCATGTATTGCTCTTGTCTGAGCAAAGCAGTTGAATGAGTAATTTTGTCAGTGACTCCCTGAAAACGCAATTTCTTGTTTTGAATCACACAACTTGGTGTGTTCACTGTCAAATCCCATCCCATCACACACACAGTGCAGATTTGGTGACTCACAAATATTTTTGAAGTGTCATTTCTCTGTTAGCCCTCTAGTTGGAGGACTTTTTTGATGTTTCTAATTCGACTTTTCTTACCACGACTGCCATCATTTTTCCAGTTGGAACAGGGCTCACATTGAAGGGATCTGGCGATGTGATTGGGGTCTCCGAATAAACCACAGAACAATAACCTTATCAAAGGTATAAAAGAGTGAGAACAAAGGAATATGGATTTCTAAATTAACACTTCATTTAACGATGTTTACCCTCATTTTGGCGAATGCAATTGCCATAAAGCTGCTCTTCAAGGATCTGATTTCCGGCAAAGTTATATGAGGTGATTGTGCCTGTTAGGCCCATAAAGAATTGGGTACAACCACTTGGAGCTCTACAAATAAAATAAAGATTATTGCCAGTCTTTTCTAAAAAAGTCTAAAGATTATTGCTTTTATTACTAACCGAGCTCTGCTGTCACACTCAATGTATGTCACTTTGATATTATATCGTCTTTCGCCCGTTCCCGAACCTTGGAGAATATTGATCTGACCCGCCAAACTTCCCATTCGCCCACTCTCAAAGTACACTGAAAGCCAACGAGATGAGACATATCCCATGTTAAAGTTTCTCAATTATTGATAATACGTACTATGTTGACCTGTAAGAGTGCCGCAAATCGCGGGTGGAAAAGCACTTTGAGATGATGAGTGAGGACTTTGAACAGTCAAACTATCGCCAGTCCCTCCGCAAGACCCTGGAGGAATAATGAAATTACAAATTAGTCAGCCTCCTCGCTGGATAAAAAGTGGTTTAGCATCAATTTTGGTGACACATTTTTAGATTTTGCCCTAGTTGTCGTATGTTAGATTCAGGTTTGATGTTTAGAAAGCCTTCTACTTTGATGCAATGAAACATTGGAGTGTGCTGAAAACATTTTTCATTTTTGTCTGATGCGTATGTTTCATGTACATAAAACTGGGATAAAAAGTTCCACAGCGCTCGACTTGGGCGTTACAAAATGACACCAAAATCATTTGAAAGGTCTCAAAGCTAGTACTAATGATATTTTAATATAGCTAGCAACAGGAGATGAGTTTTTTATAGGGATAGTTTTTTTTGGACGTGATTGAATACAATAAATGACTGCAATTAAATATAAAAACAAAAATATTTATTTTTCTTATTCTTTTCATAAAATAGAAAAAAAACGTCAAAAAAGATTGCACATGGCAATGTCAGTGCAATTGCTTTCAGTCCAATAAACCAATGTCAAATAAAACGAAATACAACCACTTACAATGTTCTTAGTTTGGAGATTTCTGATGAGTTAAATTAAGAATGTTTTTTTCAGAACGGAATCGTCAGAATTCGTTTTGATGGAAGATAATTATTTCTTTCAAGTTTATTTTCCGCACTGAGCACAACTGCAGAGGATAGGCAGTTTCCCGGCCCGATTCGCTTAACAAATTCACCGTACTAGGTGACCTAAACAAAGTTTTAGGATAGGGTCGCGATGGTGTCGAGGTGTTATTTACGTATACTTGAAAGCACATCAGCTGTGGATATTTCCTGACTTTTACAGGAATAATTGGAATTTCTTTTCAAAGACAAATCATAGTTATTTTTTTCTGTCAGACTACAAAATATGAACGTATGTCTTTGTGTTTGTATTCGACAACAAGACGACACCAAGTATTTGTCTTGCTCTGAACACCCAATCCTTAGATTAAAGTTGGATAAGGCCGGGAAAGCGCTTATTCGATTTCATTCGGTACATCGAAACCTAACAAACGAAATGGGTAATGGCAGAGCACTATAGTAAAAGAGCACGCTTATTAAGAGGGACATCTAGTGAATTCACGCGGGTAACGACTGGCAACATCTATGACACACATATTTGAAGAAAGCAGAGGCAATGCATCAGTTTTGGACGAAGTAAAGCGCCTCAAATGGTGTTGGAGGGACTCCTTATGGAATTCCAATTGTGTTTTAAGATGAATTTGGGCATGGATCTTATCTGAATTTTTTTTACAAGTGTCAATCTTTTCATGCCAATATTGAAGAAAGTTTGATGATAATTCAACAAAAAAAAACTATTGCAGATGCAGTAGCAATCTCCAATCTACATTTGAGGCACTTCAGTTTGTCCACAGCTGATGATGACTGGTCCTATCTAGCAATATATGCACCTCATGGGAAGTGCGAGGTGTTCCCGCATGGCACACCTTATGATTGTACTCTTTTATTATTGTGCTCTAGCTAATAGACCGTTGGATGATTTATTAGTCACACTATAACCATGGATCAACCATCAATTAACCATTGCCATGCATAATATTGATGTAAAGTAGATCGTTGAGATAACCAAATACATGGGCATGTTAAATGAAGAAGAGCTACAAGGACTCACGGTGAGCTACGAGAGATCATTTTTAAATTCCAAAAACTTTTGAGACCAGTTTTGAGATGTGAATGTAAAACATCATATGTATTTGAGTTATGTTCATCAGGCCACGGGCAAAAAAAAAGAGATATTAGGTCACTTAAAACATACTTAAACGCGATTTTCTTCGACTCAATTCTGAAGCAGTCTTCTGGGTGTGTCAACTCAAAATATTGTCAATATCTACTGAGCCGTTAGTCTTAATTGATGCATCGATCCTCTTGTTTGGTCTTGCGATAATGCTGAAAGAAGAGACCATTGAAAATAGATTCGAAAAATACATTTCCGAAATATTTCAACACAACACTGTTCGTAATACACCTTGGACTTTTTACAAATATTTGTTTTAAGCATGTTTTTGGTAGTTTTTGTCCGTGACCTAATTAACCGAACTCAAATAAGTGTTCAGCATTGCATTCAGATCTCATAACTGGTCTCAAAAGTTTCTGGAATTTAACGATGACTTCTCCAGCTCAAAAAACAACGTGGACTCAAAACTGTTAAGCGCTGAATCCTGCTGGCACTGGATATTACCTAGTTCGGCACCAAGAGGAAGTTGTGTTGTGGATTCAAAGTCCAACCTAAAACATATCGATGTTGTAATGGATAACCATTCCACTTGGTTGCAAACATGTATTAAAAAGTTTATTTAAACTTGTTCCCTGTCACAAAAAGTGGCAACTTGGTGACCAAATGGACAAAGGTTATATGAATTTCAATGCAAGTCCTGTACAAAGGTGAACAAATTGAAAACAAGCAATTGGAATTAAAATTAAAAATTAAAAATTAATCTGTTTCTACTTCGTTCATGTCGTCGATTATTTTGGCAAAACATACCAACAATGACGAAGAAGTGTGAATCAAAATAGAAGATTCCTTTTTTTTGTAGAATCTGGCATGAAAAAGATCACAAGTATACTATTTGTGTTTCCTGCATACAAACCTGATTTGGCAGATGTCTGAAATACAGAAGATGAGAAATATGAGCCATTCAGTTTTTTGCAACACTCAAAATGAAGCCTAATTTACCACTTGAAATACGGTTAAGGCCTACCATGCAGGTTCTACTATTCATAGAATCTGTTCCAGGAAATCCATCGTTCTAAAACGGAGCCAAATTAAAATATTGATCTCAATGAGGTAACATTGCCTACAGAATGTGAAGACTTTAGTTTTTCTTTATAGATACCGAAAAGGACTCACCCTCACGTAAGTGCAGTTCTAGAATAAACGAAAAACGTTTGAAAATGTTTGTACATTAGACATTTCAAATACGAATGTTTACATTATTCACTGTTCCACCACACCCAACTATGGCAATAACGCAACAAACTCCAAATCCTAAAACACAATCAATGCATCATGTTATCATAAAAAATGCTGAAAAATATCAATAAGATGAAAGGTTTTAAAAAACAGCTCACCAGCAGCACAATTTCCAGAAGGGGCACCTCCCTTGTTGGTACACTCTTGCAAACTCAAACAAGACCCAACATTTCCCCCTGGGGATGTCGATTGACATGCTTCATTCTAAACAAAAATCAAATTTTACGATTGAATAAGTTCTCAATTCAATGGCTTTCAACTTGCTTACCTTAAATCGAATAATGTTGAATAGACTAATGAGCTCTGGAAAAGATGATAATTGAGCCTTGCGATTTTGAAAAGATTTCGTTAAAATCTTTCTTACTTCCTTGGCGATGAATATCTTGCTCCAAACGTTCAGGTGCGTCCCTCAGAGTTGAAACATGTTTTGAAACGAGCAAAGTCCAAAAAATAAAAGAAGCTGCAAGTTTTGGAAGAGCCATGTTGGGGTTTGGATCAAAACTGGACAACGAATGGCGATTTTGGTAAGTCCATTCCATTTCAGTCTGGCAGCCTTGCACCGATAGTGACGGTCATGGATTGGCTTTTGCCATTTGTTTAGTCATATGCGCTCAAGCAAAAATCTTGACCGTTGGCATCGTAATGATGCGAGCGAATCTCTAAGCTTAAAATATTATCTGTAATTCAACGGAGATTATCTGTGGGAAGCGCAAGTGCGAAAACTGCGCAATTCGGATTTTTTGAAATCATTGGTTTCGCCACCTATCGACGGGATGTCGAAACTTGCTGCATGAAAATAATCAATCAAAACTTCCCATACATTTTTTCTCCTTTTTCTGACTGATTGAATCAATTTTCATGATAAACTGACCAATACTAAATGGTGAACCTTCGTACTTCAATTGTGACCTTGGTATTTTACTTCTTTCTATGGTCTCCATTCCCATCATTTTAGGCCCAAATCTGCACAGAGGGCGCCATTGTTAAAATACTTTTTGTGCAAATTCGAGACAGAGCGTCGAGACATTTTGCGTGTCTTCGCATCCAATCCGAAAAAAGTGGGCCACGCTTACCTGGTATGCCTATCGAAGATTGACTTCGCCGACCACATACGATACCTTTCGATTTTTGAGAGGCGCTCGTTTCTTTTCATTTGTCTTCAAACCATCATCCTAAGAAGGTCTTTACTTTGAGGGCTAGCCTGAAAGACCCACATCGTTTATTGGACTTGGCAAGTTCTAAGAAATCTTCAATGATGGAACATTTCCTCAAGTTCTTGGGCAGCCTCTTTTTGGTTCTTTGTCTGTTTAAGTTGGAGACTTCAACGACTGCAACTGAGAGCAACTCAACTTCGGCACATCGACAACAAAAGCGTTTGTTTAAGAGAAGATTAACAATTGATAATCGATGACGTTAATCTTACTCTATTTCTGTTGTAGTATTATCCTTGTTCCAAATCGTCACTTTCAAGGTAAGTCATCCACGAGTTTGCTCATTAGGATCTAATGGTCCTATTGCGCGAACAAACTCCGCCATCTTACTTCAACATCAAAAATATTAAAACTCGAAAACTCTTGTGGAAACCTCCTTAACAAGGTAACGAAAAGATGGGTCAGTGACATCGAAGTTGCTTGTGTAACTGTACGAGGAATATCCAGACTAGAGGTTGACTGGGCTTGTAGCTCGTTTCAATGCTCGATTTTTTTAATTTTGAAATTAGTCGAACTGAAGAGTTTTCTCTTGTGAGCAGATGTTATTTTACAAATTTTGTTGTCAGACAAAGCTGTTCCAAACAATGATTCAATTAGACAAGGTATGTTGATTGACCCCTGTATACGTGTATATAAAAAATAAGGCATGCGTCAAGAGCGAGAAATTTGACAAAAATGATGTATCTTTGAAAGGCACACATCGCAATTTACCATTTTTTTTCTGCATAAACGTTCACGTAACATAGAAATATGAAAATGAGCAACATCTTTACTTTACAAAATATTGGATTTTGACGAGTTTTTCTCTCTTGACGTCCATTTTTTGAAACGTGCAGGGGTCGCCCAAGCTACCATGTCTAATTAAATCATAGTTTCGAATAACTTTACCTAACCAAAAAATTGTAAAAAAAACACCTGCTCACAAGACATAAATTATTATTTTGATATTTGGCAAAGATTCGAAAATCGTCCAATGTAACGAATTACAGGCCAAGTCTACCTTTAGTGTGGATACCCCATGTATCAAAAGGAGTTCAATCGTGAGATTCGTCCCAAAGTAAGCAACCGCGAGAAAGTCAGCATTTGATTCCGTCTTCTCATCTACATTTATTTTTAAGCATTGACGATCATCCCTTCAGTTTTCTTTGTCTCGAATATTTTAGAACGAAGCTTGCAATACCGGAGGAACTCGTAATGGAACTTGTTACACCAGTGAGATCCAATTCAACAATTTTAATTTATTTTGAAAACGCTGATAATCTCTTTCTATGATTTGATCTTTCTCTCTTTCAGATGCTGAATGTGAAACTCGGGGTAAGAACACACTTAATAATCTAATCCTAAAAATTGACAAGGAATCACCATCAATAGTGATGCACAAAAATGGCCTCTTTTTTAGGGGGAAAATCTACCGGTTCTTGTGCCAATGGATTTGGAGTCTGCTGTATTTGTAAGTTGGTTTCCATTTTCATTCCCATGTACCAAGTATTTGAATTCCTAATCAATAGAGCCAGGATTTTTAGGTGAAGAAAAAAGCCAAAAAAAGTGGTAAATAGGTGAAGAAAATAACCAATAAAAAGTAAAAAAAGGTTCTTATTGTGCGCCTTTTACAATAGAAACACTTACATTGGTGAACGTATTGGAATGTTGAAGTATACCGAGGTCACCCTGAGAATCCCGATTCACCTGACACGCTTTTTATCCTCATTTGAGACTGTTTGAATTTCTATCGGAATATGTAATGTGAAGTATTATTGCCGTTGATTACCTCAGTAGCCTCACACTGCATGGCGCAGTCGGCTACCATACCACGCCCACACCACATTCTTATCAAGTTGTGCCATTTGAACCATCATTTTCAACATGGACAAGTTTACGAGCTTGTCATTTGAGGCGCCAAATTTGATTGACTCACAAAACCTCCAATGCGTTGTTTTTTTGCTCAGTGCCCAGAAGCCAATTCTTTAAAATATGAAGAAGTTAGATAAATGCACTACCAACCTTTTTCTTTGGAAGGCCAATGGAAAAAAATAATTGTAAATTTTACTCCTTTCTACATTTTTCAAAGAACTGCCTATAGCCTCTTGAAATTAAATGTGAATTTAAATCAATGCCCTTCCTTAGTGATAGTATAAATATGACCATTTTTCACTAAGTTAGAAATCACTTTCTCTAAACCAGGTGGTAAATGTTGTAAATCTCGGCATTTATTAACCTTTTGTCCCAAAAAGTGTTAAAAAAATTTTTTTGCTAAAAAGGGCAAAAAAATTTTTTCCATCAAAAGCAGTAAAAAAGGTGAAAAATTATTTTCTAATTTTTCACCTAAAAATCTTGGCTCTACTAATCAACCATCGCCTCTACATTTTAGTTACTTTGGACTGTGGACAATCGACGGCTGAGAATTGCACCTACTTGGTCAGATCATCGACAACCGCCACTTTGAATCCGTGCACGTATACCGTTTGTCCTGGCAGTGATGACATTTGCAGACTCAGATTTGATTTCACGGTAAACGACAACACGTTTTCAAATCAATTCAGAGTCACCAGTTTGCTTTTTTAATACCGATGAACATTTTGTGCTGATAACCGTCTCAACATTGAAATGATTTTTGGTCCCCAAGCGAGTTCAAATTCGTAGATTTGTTACGTTAAACCTAAGTTTTGATTGAGGTTTTCTTTTCCTCAATTGAAAAATTCGGTAAGTAAAGTTTTATTTCACAGAAGGAAAAAGAAAAAAAATAACACGCATCAAGAATCAGAAAACTTACGAGAATCGCAAATATTCATTCCCCATATCCTCGTGATGTTAAATAGCATCCTTTTTCAAAAAGCTATTTCACTGGAAGCAAGCAAGAACCACTTCTGAGGTCAGTTTTTTGAACGTACTATCTCAGACGTTAGCTAGCTCTGAGGTAGGAGATTAGCAGTGCTGCCATTGTTGATTCAGGGTTTATGTCTCAAAACATCTGGCTGTAGTTAGCTTTCAAACCCAAAAACCAAAACAAGGACCAATATTGCAATACCTTGGCAAAAATCAGACTTCTGCGACTCCAACTTTGAAGAAAACAAACTCCAAACGACCAATTCTGCCATTTTTGCTCCAACCCCGAAATATACATACACTTCTTTACAGAACTCAATTTACAGTCAAGACTTCATATTTGCTACCCTTAGGCGAAGGGTTGGAAAAACTGTCTTCCACTCGTTGAGGTGTCACAAAATCAAGGGCGGAGAGCACATAATTGCACTTGGTTTTATCCAAAGAAATACCCTTGATATCGAATTTTGATTCTGCTTGAGCAAACCAAATTACCGGCCCATAAGTTCAGAACATGACAGATGTTGCCGCCACAATAGCGTGTTGAGTGACTAATGTAGTCGATGAAGAAGAGATCTCCTTTACTAGTTTAGATCTATTTTGCCTGTTGACTAGACGCAATTTTCAGATCAAATGAACGTCGGAGTCAAAAGTTATTCTTTCACAAAGCTCAATACAAATTCTTCTGAGAATGAATAAACTAACCTTTTTTTCTGGTAATTGCTTGCCTCAAAAGGACGAGCTCACTCATTATTCATTGTATGTATCTCTCTTCAGTACATGGACTAATCCTAATCCATATTGCTAGCCTCCCAATCCAGAAATTCAGCGCTTCTTGAAGCAAGTGACAAGTCATACTTGTCATACTTTTACTGAGACTCTCTGTAAAATTTTATTTACAAAAACTACAGATAATAAAACCTGATTACACACACACACACACACTTAAATCATACAAACGATAATCTCAATTAAATATCCAGTTGTCGTTGTCATGAAAATGACAATAATTTAAAAAGAGTTCAAGATAATTACAATCAAGTTTTTGTTCTTTAGTCAATCACTCTGAACGTAAATGTATGGGCTTCAAACTATTTGATTAAGTATCGAGTTTCATCAAGAATTTTATTGCTTAAGCCCTCGCTTGAATGTAACTGCAAAAGCTCTGGATAAGTTTTGGTCATATTTCAGACATTTAATGGTTATTTTTTATACTTATACGTTTCGATGAAAATAGAAACTATGAAGAATGTTAATTGAAGGTTACAAAAATTGCCACTAGATGGAACCAAAACAGGGGCAAAGTCCTTTGATTTCAGATCTATCCTCAACTTTGATTTGTTTTCAAAATTGCAGCTTCCATCTTAAAATGGATTTCTCTTCATATTTCGACTCTTTTGGAGATCAGCTACGATATTATGTGTTCAAAAAGTAAAAAGTCACACTGACTAATCACAAATTGAGACTAAATATTTACCAAAAGTACCCAGAAATGTTTCTATCTCAAGATGGCGCTGATTGTCATTTTTCTCTTTGATTGAAGCTCAACTTTGCTTCCTTCAGAGGGCTTGCTCTGACGGCAGCGTTGTTTATTTTGAGATCAAGAGAGGGCACTCTAGTAGGATGTGTTAAGGGCATGCTAAATTATGTATAAGCCATCTAGGTGAAGCGAATGTTAGTTTTCTTTAAAATCCTAAATTGACGTAGAAACTAAAGAACGAGCGACTTTCACATCACATGGCTTCCAAATAAAAACGGAGAAGGTGGTGTATCAAATACAACCTAAGTGCACGTGGACAAATGTACGCGCCAAAATGCTCTCATTGTGTCGTCTTTTCTAGACTTTTAACATCAACGGTCCAGTAACTGGGCAAACCGAAACCGATCCCAGTTTGGAAGCATCAACCACAATTGGTAAGCCCAGAAGCACATTTCTCTTGACACAAAAAAATAGTTGGAGCGTAGATTTTCCTTCATTAAATACTTTTTAACGCTGGTGCCAGGCAGCTATTATTATCATTTTTTATCATTTTTTATTATTTCCAAAAATATGGTGTAAAATTTGCGACAGTCATGGGGCAAAAAATGGCTTGAGACGTAAGTACTAAGTATAGATTCATTTCCAATGAAAGAAATCCACTTTTTGCAGGCGGGTCTCTCGGGGATTGCACTACAGATGCGTTTACGGTAACGTCTCCAGGGAACTTTGCTCCACCTTTGATTTGCGGTTTTAACAGTGGACAACATAGTAAAAACCCAACCTTTCCATTTTTCTGTTGCTTCCCGTCCAAACTATTTTGACCGAACTTTTCCATTCATTCAGTGATTGTGGACGCCTCTCCTGGAAGATGCAATGAAGCAAATTTCAGACTTTCTGGAAGTGGAACACGGGAATGGGATATTAAAGGAATGATACTTGAACCCACAATCTAGACCACTCATTCACGAGTGGTCCCAGATCCTGGATTTGCCATCACTTTCAAAACACTGATTAGTCGTGGTACTTTGAAGGGTTTCATTGCATTAGGTTATTCATGCGTTTCATGTTGAATATAGATGGTTTCTCAATTTATTGTCTCCACTAACATATCGAGGTATTGGTTGCGCAGATCCCCAATGCAATACCCCTTTTTCTTGAGGAAATTATTCTCTAGAAGGTTAAGCCCCAAGAGCTAATCAAAACTAAATGATAAATCGGGATTGGCATTGATGGGTCAAAAACCACTAATCAGTGTTTTGAGCTAATTTCGTCCGGTTGTAGTGACCCAATATCGTTGTGGAGATGAGCAAGGAGGTAAATGCTCCAAACCTGGTACTTTTCAGCCACTCCAACTCAAACCGTCTCATTTTTTGCCACTTTTAGGACCAGAGGGCTGCCTCCAATACTTTACCGGGGTGACCGGAACCGTTGCCAGGTGAGAAAGGCGTCTTCTTGTAAGATCCTTGGAAATTTGCTTTTAAACAGAAATTGCTTGCCATTTGTTAACTCATTGTGGTTGAGTAAAAAGAGTGTGGATTTGTTGTGCCTTTTACTCAGCGAGAGTGTGGACAAGCGTCACGTTTGTCTACGCCAACTGAAGCTGTACATGGACTTGCACACAGACAAAACACGGCATATTTCATGAAATTGTGGCAAATTCGTTGCATTGGCCAGTTCCAGTAATGTAATAGTGGCCTATCTACATCAAATAAGACATTTTGTTACAATCTTGACATATTCTCTTGATATAATCAGAGTTTGGTTACTTTCCAATTGCATTCACGGTGCGAGTAGCCGTGAGTGAGACACACTCTTGCTCCGTAAAAAGGTGCCACAGAGCAAAAGTTCAATTACCCTAGTAAGTGCTTAAATAATCTGTCTGTATAAAAAACCATAATAAAAAAAAGACTATGGCATTGTAAAAATATAAAAGTGCTAACCTTAATATCTCCATTATATTTGTAATGTTTAAGAATTTGACCTAAAATTTCAAAACTTAATTGAAGTTGATCTTTGCAAAATTCAAGATTTTGCTTTGTAAGTGATTCATACCTTGATATATACGCACACTGCCTCATAATTGTATTTGTGTTAATGTGTTGATATGAATGGTGAAATTTAGTACAATTTTCTTCTCTGCTGATTTTTTAAATAAAAAAAACCTATCAAAAGGTCAACTGAAACAATCAAAAAAATGTGAAAAACATGAATTGGTCGCTTTATGGACCATCTATATGATAAATGAGAACTAGTCCGATTTCTCAATGAGTAATTATTATATTTTGCCTTTGCAGCTTTAATTTTCCGACTTCAGCTATGGCTCTGGACACTACAAGTAAGTATGCTATTTTTTTAACGAATTGCCTTTTGCAATCAAAACAGTTCTTGAGAAAAGAAGAGAATACCGATCAATACGCACTATGTGTGTTGAAAAATGGTTTAAAGGAAAATAAACTTACCTGATCAATTCTAACACTCCTAATTTATTACCTAGTTTTTTCGGAATTTAATTATTTTTAAATCTCAGTTCTGGCCCAAAGATGTGGTGCAGGTTATTTCAGAAGACCAACATTTTGGCGTGTGAACAAAATTTTTGTGCAAGGACCAACCAAAAACAACCTAATTGACACAAAGGCTCGCTATTTAACGATCAGAGTGCTCCAAGCCCATGAAAATAGTACCCTCTATGTATTGCAGAAAGGCCCATCATTTCAGACTTTCCCAAAAACCTACAAAATATCATCTTGAATCTACATGCACGCCACGGCCCATTGGTTGACGACCATTGCTCTACCAGGTGCATTTACACAACAGGAGATTGGGAGATCATAACGGAAAATAAGACCAAAAATTACATAATGCCAAAGAATTCTGTCCTGTTTTTTAACTTGCATAGTACGATTTGAACACGGTGCAGCTGAAGCATAAAAAAAACATTTATTACTATTAACTATTTCAACAACCGACCTCCAGATTCAATCTTGACACACGACCCATTTCTCACAAAAATCCCTTTCTGAATGGGAGGTGAATCTGCCAGAATTTTAAGTGTTCCACCTACACCATCTTTTGACTATTTGCATGTGGGATTTTGATTCCTCTTTTTAGGATCCAACACCATTGTATTTCTTTGTCTAGCCTTCCTTTTTTCTCAAGAGATTGTTGAATATCGAGAGAAACAGTATCTGGTGTTTTACAGGTTGCTTTGGGTGCGATTATGCCCTTGCGCCGGAAAAAAAAATCGAATGGCAAAGTCATCGAGAGTTGATAAGCGACCTCGGACAATATTCAAACTTTATTCATTTTTCAATTAATGTTTCAGCAACTCATTTATCAAGTCAAACTCAAACCATGTGTTGGCGGCAAGAGGCTAATACTTGTGCAATTTGCTGGATTCCTGAAATTTTAGGAAGTAGCATGATTCAGGTAAGTTTAGAGACCACTTTTTAAAAGGCCCGTGCTTGTTAATGCATGTTTTACTTTCACTTTAGGGCTCGTTTGGCCTAAGGTACGTATGCAAATCATATTCATTTTTTTAATTTCGTATTTAAAATCCTAAATTTTGTTTTTTAGCAACCCCGTTGGCCGGCAAGTCCTTGGTCAAACTGATGGAAAGTGCCAAGGAGACTATATTTTAGTGAGTTGTCTACAATTGATAATACTATTCTTTTTGAAACTATTATGGATTAGAAAAGACAAAAAGCCCACTAAAAATGGGGCTTTATGATGAAAAGAGTTCTAAAATGACGTCATCTTATTGTTTTGAACAGATTCCCAATGCTGAGTCCAACGTTGAGACTGATGCTGCTAACACGTTCATCATTGGAAGTATTGGATCAGATGTTCAATTGAGTGATCGTCTTTGTGGGCGATTTTTAAGTTCCGCCAATAACAAGCTTGATCGCGAGGCTTCAATTTCTGTATGCAGTGAGTATGGTTGAATTCTTGTAGAGGAAGGAATCTGCTTTCAAGAATTCCGAATGATGCAACTTTTTGATATCGTTGGGTTCGTCCAAATTTTAGCTCAACAAAGACCATTTCGTATGACGTTCAAAAGTGATGCGGACGAATTCACCTTGTCCCAATTTCCAACTCCCAAAAAGTTGAACTTTGCCAGTTTCAACGAACTGAACCGAATCCCGGCAGGAATCGTGGGTTTCAATCTCCGATGGACTCTGCAAAATTGCTCGTAACTTGGCGAGTCGGACAATTTTCGGAAACGCAAATATATTAATTAAGAAAGAAAATGCGGCACACGTGCGTGGTTCCTATACTCAAACTAAAAGAAAGCTATTCTTGATCAAATTATTCATGTTGACATTGCAAAGCATATTCTAAATAAATGTCTTTTGTTCTTAAATTGGCGGTCTTCAAAATAATATGAGAGAACGTATTTTTTTAAACGCCAGTTTGAAGAAAGGTTAATGCACTACACAAACGATGGGGGCAAAACGACCTCCTCCGTTTTGTGTCTAGTACACGTTGTGCAATAGCGACGCCCTGCCTCTCATCTTCAATTTCATAAATCATTAAATTGTGCGGGCAGACCGATGAAGGTGAACATGCCTCTTGCAACGTTATTTATGAACAATTCAGCGTCCCTCGCAATGTCTGCTTGAGATTTAATTGCAACATGAATGCACAAAGCCAATCTTAAAGGTGAGGCAAATTTCAAATTGTTTGTAATTTATTCAAGCCCATTTCAGCTGTGGTTGATTTGACCAGCGTGAGAGAGCGTGCATTTTTGAAGGTGCTAAAACTTGCCCATCATCACGGATGATGAACTAAAGAAATAATGTATAAAACATGTATCTAAGTCGAATTGGTTTTAATTCGAGACACTTTTTTCAGGCACCTTTTAAAATTTTAAAAAGGGATGCCTCTACTAAATCAACCTTCCCAATCTTGGTGAAGATTGGGTCTCGAGCGATCGTGCGAGACGGTTTATGGCTTTAGAGCCGACAAGAAAACACAGTTGCTCATACTGCGTGCATACATGCATGCGTACCAAGATATTAAATAGGCCCATCTCATAACTCATTTTTGCATTTTGATGGTTGTTCTTATGATGGTATAATGAGATGGTTGAACCGATTCGTAGGCCCTTTTTGCAGTTAAAGGTTGTGGTGAACTTTTGCTTTGTCTACCTACGAGCCCACTTTTTGTCTTAAAATGGGCAGCCTCATAATTAAGATGGAATCAGTGGTTTGCATTTTGAACGGAAAGCTCGAGGATCATACAAAGACTTATTAATAGTATGCAATATCTTCTTGCTCATTGAAACTGCAACATTACAATGTTCAAAGTCATAAAATCTCATTGCAAAGTATTTAATTGTCATGAAAAAATTTCAGAAGTTTTGAGATTTGACACGAAATGGCACACAACGCGAGTTGCTTGGTGGGAAAAGAAAAAAGAATTGTATTACAAATATTTTGCTTAACATATTCAAGCGTTATATTGATAATTGATCCCTGACTGAGAGTGAATTGATTCATTTTCGACTCTAACTTTAGCTGATATGTTCTTGCAGCGCTCCGCTTCTTCGTTTAACTGCATTTCTCTAGCCACTTAACCAATTAAGTACTGATGTGTTTCGAGTTGGATTTTTGGCAGAGTTTTGCCATTGTGGTTTTTAGGGTCAAAAAGCTGACCACAACTTAACCTCTCAACAAACAATGGACCTAATCTGACATGAAATAAGTTAACACTATCAATTCGAAATCCACAAGTTCAACTACTGATGGAATTCGAATTAGATTTAGCTCAAGTGTTGCCAAATTGGTCCTAGTTTGGTCTTTTTTTAAAGTTCAATGCAACCTGCCCTTTGAACAGTAATTTACTTCGAGTCAAAAATGGGAGCACTTCCCAACTCGAAACCCATCATCACTAATTTCCTGACAACTGGCCCCAAAATATGAAGAGGAAATGCCGATATGGAAAAGTGGCTGAACAAATCAGTGGACAAGCGACCAAGCGGCTAAAGGCACGAACATAGCAGCTTTTATTTATTCAGGGACTCGTCTAATGGGTTAAAGGTCGTATCAATAAAATGTAAAAACTGATAATTGTACAAAATTGAGATCCTTAGGTCATGCCATAAACCGAATGGTGAGTTTTCATGTGATGCCTTGACTACGTAAAATGGATGGCATTGTGCCATCGTCATTCTCGTCACAATGAGAATTTCTGACTTGGGTGAATAGCAATCGCAAACAACGCAAACGGACGAGTAAGAGCTAGTGATCAGTTTAGTGTAGGTATTTGATCCATCGTCAAGTTGAATTTGACAATTGACCTCTTTTGATGTGATTGGAGGTAATAAATTGGACTCATGTGTAAGCACGAAAAATCCCCCCTCAAATTTCTTGGATTGGATATTGATCGAATATTTGGGGGACATTTGCGCGATAGCAAATGAGGATGAATTTTCAATGGTTCCTTTTTACAAGATTTTTTTTAGTTTAGAATGGTCCAATTTAAAAAAAAATCTGTTTTGCATGTGAGCGTGATTTCGCACATACTATCCATCTCATGATCTTCTTTTGAGGAATCCGATTCCATATTTTAAGCGAATTTTGATTGTATATCGATTGGATTGGATTTTTCATTGTACGAAGTATACCTCAGCTTAGTAAGAATTGCTTGCTTAGTTGTAAAACTCATCATCTTGTCTTTTGAGATGAAAAGAAAAAGTGTGTTTGAAAGTGTTTTTAAAACGGGTAGCAGTTCAAGAAAGAGTGTAAAAAGATCTGAAATTGTCACCCTTTTCTACGATTTTGATTTCTTTGATGTTACTTTTTGAGTTCCATTTCCCAAATGTTCAATTAATAACATGCTAACCAACAGGGAGCCCATAATCCACGTCACTTGGGGAAGCCCGGACAATTTATCATCTATGTACAAGTTAAGACGCGGCCACCTTGACTTATTTGTTCTAATGGTGATGGAATACTAAAATCATCTTGAGAAATATCAAAGTGCTAAAAGAGTGCTGCCTAAAGGTTTAACACTATTAGTAATACTTAAAAACAGAACTGAAAAAGTCATATCAAGTTTGCAAAGAAATCCCCAAACAGTGTGAGATCAGGTCTAGATTAAAAATTATACACCTAAGAACCTTTAAAAGTAACACATTTTTGAAAATCTAGTCAACACATTTTTCATTTAACTGCATTAGATACCTGTTGAATTGAAATTAATTGAAAATTTGTTGATCAGCCGTTGAGCTATTTAGGTTTAACTATCCCATTTTTGACCTCAAAAAGCGAAAAAACTCCGGGGAGTACTTGAACGTTTTAAATAGAAACCAAAATTTTTAGTGGTGTGGACAACTTAAAAAATTAACAAAAAATCGCTATTTGAACTTTCTTTCTTTAAAATGATTGTTCGTCAGGTTTGTTAACACTGGGCCTGTAAAAACCAAAAATCTAATTCTCGCAAATAACTGTCAAGACAAAGCATTGAAATTGGGGAGTATTGACAAATTTGTAAGCAAGTACACATTCAGTCCATGTCTAGGATTCTTAATAGGATGACTAAAAAAGTGGATTTACCAAATCCCATTATGCGAGAAAAGTGCAAATTCCTGCAAGTAACCATAACCGTACCAAAAAGTGCATTTGCACTTGTTACATGTACCTTCTAATTACTAATCCAACCTATGATATTATAACTGTGCCCACACAAATCAAGTTTTTTCAACAATATTTCGTGTTTGAGCCTGTCAAAACTCAAAAGCCTTCTTAAGTCGAAAAAAAATTCTTTAAGAACCTCCTGGCCATTTCTAGCCAGGAAATACGGTCTTGTCCATCTTTGACCGAAAATAACTTTTTTGGTCATATTTCTAACATAAAAACTTCTTTAATGACCGTTTTATTGAGCTTACTTTGCCGCCCTCTAACCAGTAAGTTTTGAAAATTTTCAAGTTGTTCACGCCAATCTAAAGGGGATTTATCTGTTTTGTCTGTTTGAAGCCTCGGCAAGTCAAAACTGGGACTTTGGTTTTTCCAAATTGGTCAATGATTCTTGCCATCTCCAAATCCATGCATCACATTGAATGGGCAATATATTGACACATACAGCACATGGTCCAGTTTATGATAATGCAAGTAACGTAGTTTGAAGGCCAAGGGACAAGGGGGGACTAGGAAAGCCCGGCATTTGAACCCACGAAACCTGGAATAATGTGGATAGTTGGCGAATGCTGAAATCCTGCACTACAAGTGCAAGCCTTCAGCTTTTCTGAACAGAAAAAAGGTCACATGCGCTTTGTCACTTAAGACTGACTTTGTTAGAGTTTCACCCTGTTTCACCCATCAAATCGAATTGGATCAAAAAATCCGTAGAGAAACTGTTAGATTATTAGAAATACCAAGACTATCATTCACAAAGCAGTATTTTTAGCTTTTTGAATGAAGCTTATGAGCTTATGAGTGAGTAGAAAAATTCAATTAAAATGTAAATTTTCTTTAAATTATTGCCCCTTTTTGGTCCAATTTTAATTTTTTTGGCCCTTTTCGTGGGGCATTTTTGGTTACGTCAAGTCGTAATTGGCGCCAAAAAACAGCTGTTAACACATCCAGCCTGACCAATTTTAGATCTTTAGAGCTAAATGTAGCTCTTTTTCGTGATATTTTGGAAATTTGGCTCCAAATTTGAGCATTTAGCTCTTTCGACTCTTTTAACTCCTTTTGAAATATTTGGCCATTTTTTAACTCTTTTTCTGAGAATTTTAGGGATTTTTGGCTCCTTTTTACAATTTTCGAAGTCTACTTCAACAAAATGAGGCTTGTTTAAAATTGGTCATTCTTCTTACAAATACGTAGGATTTTCAGGACAATCGACTCTAAACTATGGCTCTTCCTTCTGAAGCAAAAAATAGCTGGTTTTGGCTAGTTTTGGTCTCCATTAAGGTGCTGGTACCGAAAAAAACCTTGACTTAGTTTATTCTTTGATTCTAATTACTCTATTCTAAATGACAAAAAGTTCATTTGATGTGGTTGAAATTTAGCTTGTGAGCTTTAAATTACCTGCCAAGCAATGGGTTCAATTAGGTTTTTCTCCGGTCGTCCCCGAAATGAAAAACGGCTTTTGCCAATAACCGAGGCATAAAGGTCTTTCACTATCGTTGCTCTATCTGTAACATTCAAAACGCCAACATCACTTCGCAAAATAACCATTTTTCTTGGCCGTTTTTAGACACTAGGAAAAAAATCTCTAAAAAGTAACTTTTCCATGTCTTAGAGACACTGTCAATTACGTAAAAAAAAATTCAATTCTTTTCAAAACAAACTAGCTCTTCTATCTCCAAAATTTACCCCTAAACTGAGGTTTTTAGTTCTTTTTGATCTTAAACAGTTGGTCACGCTGAACACATCTGTCTTCATTTCAAATTTCTTCTATGCCAGAAATAAAGCCTTAATATTTAGCCAGAAGTAACTAAATATGCTGAGTTGTAGCTAAATAACAAAGAATGATTCCCAGAATGACTAAATGCATCTTTAAATTCAATATTACCATTTTTGATACAGTTGGGGGAATATTTTTTGAAATATTTTTTAGCCTTTTTCGAGAAAATTTAAATTTTTTTTTTTTGTGAAAACCAGTAATTTTTTCTTCGCACTCTACTTATGACTCTCAGTAACTTGCGTGGGACTCCTAAGACTCGTACATTGGAGCACCCATCATCGAGAAAAACAAAGAGCGTTCACGTGTAGGTTATCCAACACGACATTTCGTTCTGCTTGTTGCGTATTTATTAGCGTTTGACATTATAAGAGTTGTGTAAGCATATACTTTTTTGATTAAATTCAACTAGCAAGGAACTTGAGTATAATCCAAACTGAATCCGGAGAAGGTAGCCAATCCTCCACTCGAACTGGGCAAAGTTCTCAGGTTCAACACAAACGGAACATTTTCCTCCGCTGAAATTAAAAAAGAGAATAAAGACTCTAAGTTGGACATGCATCTGGTTACCAGGGTTGGGGAGTAATTGTAATTGCAATTACAATTACGTGATTTCAATTGCAATGACATGTAATTGAAATTGTAATTAATTACATTTTTGGCCATGTAATTGACGAATTTTCAATTACAAATTACCAATTACTTTTAAAACTCTAACTTCTTCAAATTTACCATAATATCAATTGATATTTCGAGTTTTCACTTGCAAAAATCAATTTGCAGTCAATGTGATGCCACCAACAGGTAGCTTTTGTTACAATACACACCCAAGCTATGATGTTTAAATACTTTTAACTAAAATAGCTTTTGACCATGATTTTTGTGTCAGGAGGTAAGGCTTTTCACAACTAAGGGCAAACAAATGAGATGGAAAAATAAAGTTTTAAAACATCGTCATACTTGATATATGTGTATAAAGTTCGCGTTTTCTGAAAAAGAAAAATATGCCTTGTGGTTCATGGCATAATAGTTTTGATATTTAAGCCCGTTCATAAACTTTTGGTTTTTGTAAATCACTCTTTCATATTAACATTTCAGGCATTATAAGTTGCCAGTTGGTGCATCGCCATTAAAAAATGGCAGATCAGTTTATTTTTCATCGTTTTGAAAAGTCAAAAGGGTGAAAGATACGGAAGGATTGTAATTGACATGTAATTGACATGTAATTGTAATTGAAGTCAATTACATTTTCGGATGATGTAATTGTAATTGTAATTAATTACATTTTTCGTCAAAGTAATTGTAATTGCGATTAATTACATTTTTCAAGTAATTGACCCAACTCTGCTGGTTACCAAAGACGTATTGGTCGCATAAGATAATTCATTGTTTCCGATTCACTGCCACGAAATCTTCATTACAGTATTTTACCACCCAAACGGTCGGTTTCAAAATAGGATCAGATAACAGTAAAAATAAGATTCATGGAAACCTCATAAAAATGTCACAAATCTCAACACTGATGATGATGATTGTTATAATAAAATTTACTTTATCTCGGCTTAATCCTCACGCGAAGATTTCAAAACTTGAATAACGAAAAAAACTATCTTTTTATCAAAAAAAAAAACTATGAAATTATGAAATGCCATATTGAATCCATTTTTGCGTTTTTTGATCTTATCCTAGAAACAAGAGATAACTCACAAGTCAAAGAACTTGGGACAGAAGTTCCGGGAAGGCCTCCAAATATGGTGTCACATCTCATGGAAGGGACATACGTAACTGAAAAAGGTCACCATTTGTAATACTGTAATGATTGTGTCCCAATTGGTGATAAATCTGTAGGCAGAATGTGCAAGAACGTTGGTGTAAAAGTTGAAAATTAGTATTAAGTTTCAATGGCTCTCATCCCACTCCAAAGCCTTGAAATAACCAGCCATAAGATGAAAATTATAGAAGATTGTATTTTGATTTGATGTCAACATTTCAAAACATCATATATTAGACTCATTTTAATTTTATTTGATAAATGACCCTTGCTGTCGACAATGAAATTTCACGACCGGCCTGCCCCGGTATCTCCACTCTGGGACCTCTGTGGGACTGTGCAGTTCTCAGAGAATGTATGACATGTATCTGATAGTGTGTGGCTCCAAAAACATTCATGGCCTCTGTCCTAATCCAGGATTTGAGGTCAGTTGTAGCAATCATAGAGGTTTTACTTGTGCTGTGAGAGCACCTCCAAGTCCCAAGGAATCCAGGCTACTTCGAACAATGAAGTCCCCCGCTTTTCTTTATCAGGCTCCATAATTGTGTGAATCCTTGGATTATGGGAATCAAGAAATCGATGGGTTAGGACATCTTGCCTTGCTCGGTAGCTCGGCTGCAGGGTGACAAAAAAGTTCGAGGGCTTTAGCCCTCGCACTTGACGCCTGGAGCCGAGCTCGATATTGCCCATATTCCAAGGATTCACAATATCGTTAGTTTGGAGAGCCTGTAGGTGTTTGACTTGTTAATGTATGACTACAACAAGGAAATCACAATTTGGTCACCTTGAAAACTTGCTCGAAACTAGTTTGTTTTCCTAAAGTCAACATTCAGTGTTGCAAGTGGAATAAGTGGTAAAGGCTGGTCTACACATGAAACATTTTGGCTAGATTATTTGTCAAATATTCCAAAAATGTTTGGTGTTTGCCAAATGTTTCCTTTCTGTTGCTTCCACACGTGAACGTGCAGTTTGTCAAATATTTTTTCCTTTGGCCAAAGTCTTGCCAATTTTTTCAAATTGTTTCAAACTGGCACTGCCAAATATTGTTTGAAAACCAGTCACCTTTAACAGAGTCCCGTAATTTAGAAATTGAATTGTATACTGCCACATATTGTCTCTTTTCAACGACATTTTTTTTCAATCTTGCTTTCTGTCCAAGACTTTTTTCTTTCCTTCAGTGTCATTTAATTTGGATGGAAAGTCTTACTCATAACGCCACGCTATGGACATTGACAATATCCACTGTCATTTTCAGTCGTTTTCTTGTCCCTCCCAACCATTTTAAGACCTATACTCTCCACTGGCATTTGGTTTTGTTGAGGATTGTAGGTAAAAAGGTCACAAGCAAAACGGTCACAGGTAAATAGGTCACAGTAAAAAGGTCACGGGGTAAATAGGTCACAGTAAAAAGATCACAAGGTAAAACGGTCACGGTAAAAAGGTCACAAGGTAAATAGGTCACGGTAAAAAGGTCACAAGGTAAATAGGTCACGGTAAAAAGGTCACAAGGTAAAAAGGTCACGGTAAAAAGGTCACAAGGTAAATAGGTCACAGTATAATGTCACAAGGTAAAAAGGTCACACGAGAAAAGTTCTTGTAATCATTACAAACACATAATGTTGTTGGGCTGAACATCGTACTTTAACTGAGGTTGAGACAATTTATCAATCGTGGGCTTTACTGGACGTTAAGGAAACGTCAGTATGACACTAAACAACAACAAATAATTCAGCAAATCAAATAATAAGAAGTGTCTCTAACAAAAATATAGGTTGTAGGTTATTTGAAGTTATTACTGTTCAAAAGTTAACACCAAAAATCGAAGTTGAGGATAGATCTGAAATCAAGGGACTTTGCCCTTGTTTTTGGCTCCATCTAGAGGCGATTTTTGTAACATTCAATTAACATTTTTCATAGAATACTACAAAAGCAAATGTGGGGGTCAAATTCAAAGGGTTCTGAATATTACTGAAGTTCTTGAGGATTCATTTAAAACCCATTCTCACCTTCCTGACCATGGCGTGATTGTCATTGCCAAGATAAGATTTTATTCTTGCGAATCCACTGAACAAACCAACATCATTAATTATTGCTTGAATTAATGATAAGTCCTTTTCTTGCAATTCACGAGGCTTGCTTGATTGGCAGCCCAAATGGCGGCATTTTTCACCCTTTCTTTGGATTATAATAATCGAGTCATGATACCTTTGGGGTATTTCATACAACTTGCACTTCAAAAAAAATTCATGACAAATCCTTAAACTAATAAAGTTCCGTTAAGTAATAAATAATTGAAAAAGTATGTTTCAATTATTTACCTCATACCTCAATACCCTTTCATACACATTGTGTTTCTGAGTGGCTCTTATAAAAGTACAAAAGTAAGTGTTTTGCATTGCCTTTATATCTCAAAACTGGCCTCAAAAGATTCTGGAATAAAAGAAATACTTCTCCAGCTAAAAAAACACATTGCTGACACAAGGGCAAGGTATTTCATGTCATAATTAGATCCAATGTAACTTTTTTAGTTTGTTGTATTTATAATTCATTAAATTTTCAATAAGTATCGGTACAATTTTCTTCCAACTTCTAACTAAGGACCCTTTCAAGTACAAAATTTGTATAAAAAAGTTTTTCCGTCAAAACACGAGAAGATTTAAAAAATTAAACTGTACTGGCATCTGTACATAGATTGTATGGCATACAGTCCATGTGCTCAACAACAAATTATGAATATCATTTCAATTTAATGTTTTATTGTACCTTTTTCTGCTTTTGAATTCCTTACCTTGTGACTTCTTTTATTGTGACATATTTACTGTGACCTTTTCACCGTGACCTATTTACCGTGTGACCTTTTTACTGTGACCTATTTACCTTGTGACCTTTTAACCGTGACCTATTTACCTTGTGACCTTTTTACCGTGACCTATTTACCTTGTGACCTTTTTACTGTGACCGTTTTACGGTGACCTTTTTACTGTGACCTATTTACCGTGACCTATTTACCTTGTGACCTATTTACCGCGCGCCTTGTTGAGTTGGGTTTTGGTGAACATTGGCAGTCATAACTGCTACTTGGCAACGTTGCTACCTTGTAAACTCCTCCGAACCTGTCAGTTGACGCATTTGAGACGTGACTAGTCTATAACACTACCAACTGATTATCGATGACTTTTGATGTCGTCCATTTCCGTGGATCCTTGCAATCTGTCACAAATGACGTTTAATTTTGGCGATCTTGATGTAAAAAGTCAGAGAATTATTGTTTTGTCCTTCAATCCATTAATTTGAAACTTTTTACTTAACAATAATCGTTTCGTGATTGGACACCCTGCATGCATCGATGTGTATTTCGATTGTCGACCAAAAAAAGTTAGCCTAAGGACAAATAATTTTTCAACATGTTCAAAGTCAGACATATTTGACAAACAGAAAATAATATTTGCCATCAAGCTAATTTTGTCTTGGATTTGAGCAAATATTTGCCGTTTTGTTTCACGTGTAGACCAGCCTTAACCGTTAGTGCTTCTTTGTCTGTGAATATCCAGTTCTTGAACCATAACAATTTATCTTTTCATGGAAAGATAGTATGTTCATGCCTTATTAATTTGTGAGTTGTGAATTTGATACAAAAAAGGAGCTGTATTGCAACAGCTTTTTTACAAAAAATCATCAATTTGGACAAACTGAAGTGCCTAGAATGTTGATGGCGGAACCAAATAGAACTTAAGTATTTTTCTGAATTGTGAATTTGAATGAATTTTGCCATAGATCATGCTTGAATCACCTTTTCAGTAGTCAGATTCCATCAATTTGAAAGATTTTGTATCAATAATTTCAACCAAAAACCTCCACAGGTCCATTGACAAGACTCAGTCAACATTTGAGGCACTTTAGTTTGTTAAAAACTGATGATTGACCATTGCAATCTTCAAATATATGTGTATCATGGGAACTGCGAGCTGTTGCCGCATGAAATCCACTAGATGGCGCACTTTATGACCGTACTCTGTTATCAGAGTGTCCTACTGCCGACATTGAACTTTTTACCCTCTGGCGCTAAAATTCGACACGTATCACACAACCCTTTGTCGAAATTTGCTTGCATCTCTCATTAGCCCAAGCATAACTAGGGGCACAGATTTCTGGCAAATAGAACACCCCTTTAAGGCCCAAAAGATGGCAAATAGAATGGCAAATAAACTCGTCCAAAATGGCAAATAAAATGGCAAATCAATACGTCCAAAATGACAAATAAAAAGGCAAATCAACACGTCCAAAATGGATAATAAAATGCCAAATACACACGTCCAAATGGCAAATTAAATGCCAATCAAAAATGTCCAAAATGGCAAACAGATACAAAATAGTACCAACGACATGGCACAATGTCTGGACACTAAATTTGGAAAATTGGCATATTTTACCAACAAAAAAATGGACTGTATAAACATGCAAGAGAAAATAGTTTTCTATATTAAATAATCAAGTATCCTTTACATGGCTTTCAGATGACTTTTCCAATTATCTGACAAAGCCTTATCTTAAATTACGTTTCTTCTCTGGATACTTTACATTTTTGGGCAAAAAAGGCAATTTTTGCATTTATTTTCAAAAATGAAAATTTTTGCATTTATTGGCCCAATAAAGACAATATTTGCCTTCATCCGCCATGTGCAATTTTTGTGCGATTTTTTTTGCCCCGAAAAGACGATTTTGTAATTGTTTGCCCATGACGAACAAAACGAAAAATGGCAAATCCACTTCAAAAGCTAGCAATTAGCAAATAAACATATCTTTGGGCATAGAATCTTATCTGCCAGAAATCGGCGCCCCTAGGGATAACGTTTGATCAGGCTGAAGCAAGACGGGAAGCATGCATGCAAATGAGAAAGTTTTTCTTTTTTTTGGTTGAGGAATGTCTACTATTGCTGCAAGGAATGCAATTCCCTGAAAACAAGGATTTCTCCCGACGGCCGCAATCCGTCTCCCAACAGGAGTCGAACCTACGCCGTCTGAGGAAGCACTTACACTCGGCTCTTATAAGAACGCATTAGTACGCGCGGCCCCTCTGGCTTCCTTAAATTCTTCCCTATTCGCCTTCATTCATCCCCATCCAAACACTTCAACGTCGATCAAAGGAACTCTAAGCAAACTTTGCTTCAGTTTTTCTTCAATTACATAATAGCTACCTTGAGGTGGAGAGTAAGTTTGCATATTTTTCCAACGTCTAGAAATAATTGTCCATACTAGTATCCGTGTATTTGGAGCATTTACGCCTGTTGAATGACCTTTACCGAAGCAATATCTTAAGTTCTTACTGATTTCTTGTTGTGGTGCTGCTGGTGTCATCATTGGCTGGCCAGGCGTATTGGGAATAGCGGGAACGGTAGCTCTTATCGTTTGAATCACCCTGCTCGGAATAGTGACATGGCTGCGTTCGAAACAATTATCCTGAAATTTTCACAATTAAAATGCTAAAATCGAGCCATCGTACTCATACTGCTACTTGGTTCCGTTCAAAGTAAATAGTTTTTGGTCATAGATTGCAACACTCCTGGTCTATTTGCGGCAATTCAACATTTTAATTAGACGTCACTGCCTTAGGACGGTTTTAACGAAAACCAGCTATCTTGTCACTTAGATCGCTGTCGCATTCAGCACGTTGTGAAAACATTTTGTTTGGGTGCCTTCTCTTGTTCAGGCAGCAAGGTTGAGCTTCAATCAAAGAAAAAAAAAATGACAATCAGCGCCATCTTGAGGTAGAATGATTATGGGTGCTTTTGTTAAATTTTTGGCCTCGATTTGGCCTCATCATGATTTTTTTTAATACAATGATATCGTAGCTGAGATATAAAAGGCTCGAAATATGTAGAAAAAACGAAAAACCAACTTTTAGGAGGAAGCTCCAATTTTGGCAACAAGTTTAAGTTGACGATTGCTCAGAAAACAAGAAAGTTTGCTCCTGTTTTGCCTCCATCTAGTGACGGTTTTTGTAACCTTTGGTTAAACTTCTTCATAAAGAGAAATCATGAGACTCTTGAGGGCGCAAGCGTTCAGACCCAAGATGCAAAATTTCACCACCATCACATTTGATTATGGCCATTTTTCAACTAAAGGAGTTGTCCAATCGGACGACTTTTGTCAAAAAATGAGAACTATGATAAGATGAAACAATATGTGAGTTTTTTTCATCTCATGATTTCACCCTATTCTTGAGAGCTCTAGTCCATTCCTAATCAGTTTGTAGACCAAATTTCGTATAAATTTTAAATGTTTATTTATTTTATTTTTGATTTATTTTCACTGGCAATCACATTCCTTGTACTACGGTTGAAAAAAACGGCAACAAACCCCAAAAAAGCTCAAATAGATATGTGATATTGCATGGCGAAAAAAACTACCACCCAGTATCGGGGAATACTGCGGTCAATGCGCAATGTCGCATCGGTTTTTTACCCTCCTTATTTGGATTTTGGTTGCAAAGGTCGGTTGGGTGAGCCTTGCCCGGCCAACAATGCCAGCCATCATATCGTCCAAATAGTCCAATAAGCAAATTCGAGTGCCGTAAAAATGGCTCTTTATGCGGATGGACTAACGTTTTAAAGCTACCTAGAGAAAGTTCGGGGAGGAGAATCGAACCCGGAATCCGAGACCAAGCTCCAGGCTATTCAGTTCTATCTTTCAGTTCTGGTGGCAGTACTTTGATTCGTGACTGCTAATGACTCAGGCCGCATTTTTCGGACTGATTGTGAGAACCAAATTTCAAGAAAGATATTTGTTCGTTACATGTAAGCTTAAATTAACCAAATATATCAATAGATTAATCAAAGAATGCTAAATTTTGACGGCGCCCAAAGCACCCTCTGGAAGGGATTACCTAGAGTTATTCTTAGATATAGTGCTTCATGATGAAGCTCACAGAGTGCACTATGTTGTGAGTAACGCAAATAACCTTTTTGAAGTTTGATTCTGAGAGTCAATCCAGAAAATACAGCCTGAGTCATCTAGACGTCACGGATCAAACAACTGTCGCCGTCGTGTGCCTGCTTAGCTAGAACTGAGAAGTCTGCAGCTTGTTTGTGCTACTTAGCTAGAACTGAATAGTCTGGGGCTTGGTCTGTGATATAGGTTAGCGCACGCTAACTTTTAAAACAATCAGTTTCAAGAATGTTGTCAGGGTTTCTCAAAAATAGGGTGTTATCTGGCGCCGTCAGAATAGAGTTGACTATATTTCAAGTTGTCTGTGCCCGGAATCTCTCGAATAGAGAAGCTGCATTAACCACTCCCCCACGTTTCCTCACCACGAAGTGTTTTTTCCAACACCTCAATTCGATGCTATGGCAATTCGCAGTCTGGAGAAGCTCTAACGCTGTTCCTCAAAAGTCAAACTTAAAAACTAGCACAATTCATTTTGAGCTGTAGATGACATAACTGGGCGCATAGTTTCAAAGCTTTACCTGACAAATATAAGGCCAAAACAAAGTGGAAAATTTTGGTGTTACCGTAACAACTAATTTCATCATATCCAATTGAAAAGGATCTGTGGAAGTAATTGGCGTTTCAGAATATTGAACCGAGCAAAAACCTAGATTGGGAAATGTCTGATTTCAGTGGAAGTCACAAATTCGACTAGAAAAAGGGTTTACCATCATTTTGACGAATGCAATTGCCGCAAATTTGATCGCCCAATAACTGCCCACCAGCGAAATTGTATGACATGATGGTGCCTGTATCCTCGGTAAAGAATTGAGTACATCCACTTGGAGCCCTGGGGGGTCGGAAATTTATCATGGACGACATTTGAATCAGTGAGAGTCTCGTTTGATTACCGAACTCGACTGTTGCATGGAATGTATGAAACTTTGATATTGTATCGGCGTTCTGCAGCTCCCGAGCCTTGAACAATGTTGATTTGGCCCGCTGTTGTACCCGTTCGTCCACTCTCAAAGTATACTGCAAAATTCAGAAAGGCCGTTGGCATGGTTCATGAAGCGTTCCGAATACTTAAGTTGAGATCAAAGGTTCAGAAGACGTAACAAGTGAGGTGTTTAACCTCCGCCAATTCTTGTTCGAAAATGTTCTCTTACAATGTTGACCGGTGAGAGCACCGCAGATTGCCGGTGGAAATGCGTTCTGAGAGGAAGAATGAGGACTGATCACCGACAAACTGTCACCAACTCCACCACAGGAACCTAGATGTGCAAACAATTATTAATTAATAATAATATGTTTATTGCGACTCAAGGTCATGTCAGGTTGTATAAAATAAAGTAAAATATTGTAAAAATATATATATGTGTTCTCATATAAATGGTTGTGACATGTCAAATGTTAAAAAACGTTATAATAGACAAATTATATTGTGGTATCACAGGTGAGTTGACTTGAATGGTTTCAGTGCACATGAAAGAAATGAAGAGGAGATTGACAGACAGTACAAATACAATTGGGTAGAGGAAGATGATGAAAATCTTGGTTATTGCAGTAGATAGGGTGGGTCAGATTGAACAGATCCTTCGTCAGTTCCCGTCGTTGATGGAGTTGGGCAGGAAGCCGGACGAAGGTGCGTGACCGCCAATATTCCGAAGGGATGTCAGGCCAAGGACAATAAGGTGTTGTCAAGTCCTTGACCGGGAAGGACAGCATATGTCCAGACATCACCTCCGGAAAGGTCAGGTTCCTAACACTATTGGACACTAACCTTGCCAGCCCGATGGTGAGGGGCTCGGTTTCGCATAGGAAATGGGTCCATGCATTATTGGCATATTGGGGCACGCAGAGGTATCTTTTGAGGAATTTGGTGAAGGTGGCATCGGCGGATTTGAGGGCGGATTGGGCGGAGTTGGGAAGCCAGAGGTGAAGGCCGTAGAGGAAGATGGGGGTGATGTAGGTCCGGAAGAGTTGAAGAACTATTGGCAGAGGAAGATTCTTGATAGGAAGTTTATTGCATATGTATCCGATCCTGGCCCTGGCCTTGGTTATTGCGATGTTGAGGTGTTTGGTGAAGGAGAGTTGGGTGGTGAAGGTGAAACCGACATAGTTAAAAAACTTGACGATTTCAATCGGACTATTATTGATGTGGAAGGAGGTGGGAGGCAGACGACCTTTATGGAAAACCATGGCCTTTGTCTTGATGATGTTGACTTGAAGGCCGTTCTCTTGGCAATAACCGTGGAGAGCATTGATGGCATTTTGCAATTCCACGGCTGAATCAGCCAAGAGAACCAGGTCGTCTGCATATTGTAGATATTGTATTCTATTGTTGTTGATGATGGGGCCTTGGTGAGAAAGGGCTTCGGGCAGGTCGGATACATAGAGGTTGAAAAGGATTGGCGATAGTGGATCCCCCTGCGGAAGGCCGATAGATGTGAAGTAGCAGGGGGATAGGTCCTCACCAGATCGAATGGAGCATCTGAGTCCCGCGTAGATGTCCGCAAGCAGGACACAGATGGAACGCGGAATTCCCCATAGTTGGAGTTTGGAGAAAAACCGCGTTCGGTCCACCCTGTCGAATGCTTTGGAAAAATCCACAAAGCATCCATATACTCTCCTCTTAGTGCTGATGTTTGATTGCACAATTTCGTAGAGGAGAGTGGCTGCCGAGGTGGTTGAGCGGCTTCTCCGGAATCCGAATTGGAACTCGGGAAGGAGATTCCTTTCCTCGGCCAATCCGGAGAAACGGGCAGCTAGCAGGGTGGACATCATCTTCAAGAAGGGGTTTTCCAAGGCAATGGTCCGATGGTTGTCTGGAATGTCTTTGGGCCCCTTCTTATGGATGAAGATGATTGCTGACTCCATCCAGTCTGGTGGGAAGATAGATGTTTGGAGGGCGTGGCTGAAGAGATCTTGAAGGAGTGGTTGGATTTGGGTCCGGAGAAGTGCAAGTTGGAAGGGAGAAACCCCTGATGTCGATGGGGCCTTGCTCGTCATCTTCTTGAAGGCCTCATCCATCTCGGATTCCGTGAAGGGCTGCAAAAGGGGATGATGTTCTTCCAAGCAGCCCTGGACCTCCTCCACCACTGTTTCGGATGACGATGAAAACAGTTCTTGGCAGTGGAGGAGGAATTTGCTCACCGGAATTTCCGAGTTGGCGGCGGGCTTTCTTGCACGTTTGTACAAGCCCGCCATTCTGGACGAAGCCGATGAAGAGAGCAGGTTCTCCACTTCCAATCTTTGGTGGGCCGACTCGGCGCTCCTCAGAGACTTGTGGTACGCCATTCTTGAAATCGCGTATTGCTCCCAAGTCTCTGGTGTTTGGCTCGTCTTGGCATTTCGCAATTTTTGGAGCATTTGACCCCTCAGTTCTCGATGGTATGAGTTGAACCAAGGGGTCTTGGGTCCTCTTCTCCTCGCCTGAACTGAAGAGGACCCTTGGAATGCTTGCGAAATACCTTGGGCCACTGCAGTTGGATTGTAGTCCTTCCGGGTGTCGATGGATAACTGCAGGGCCTCAAGTTGAGCCGCGCACTCCTTCACATTGACCACGCACCTCCCCTTTCGAGTCACGCCCAGATGATGGAAGTTTCTGGGCATTTTGAAGGTGACTGAAATGGGGAGGTGATCAGAAACGGCCAGTTGATGAACATAACTGGCCGGAGATGGAAGATTTTCTGATATGAAGATGTGGTCAAGAACGGAGGCGCCCCGGGAGTAGGTGTGTGTTGGGACTCCCGGGTCGGAGCGCAGAGTGATTCTCCATTGACTCAGAATCTTGGCGAGTTCGGAGAATTCACTCGAGTCGGGACGGATGTTAAAATCACCACCAATGATGACTTTCTCCGGATTCTTCACCTTCTTGAGGATGGATGTGAGGTCCGAGACGAGGTCGTCATAGTCCGTGGTTGGCTGATAGTAGACGCCAATGATGGTAAAGCCTTGGGCATCCACGGCTATGTGATGAGGAGAGGACGAGAGTAGGGTGGGCTCAAAGCGTTTGGTAATGTAGAGCTCCAACCCTCCACTGGGCCTGCCACGCCCAGCGGGCTTTCTGGCGTGAACCACAAAGCTCTGCTTTCCAGCAAAGCAGCTCTCGTGTTTCTCCTCGGTGACCCACGTCTCGGACAGGAAGGTGAAGGCGTGTCCTCGGATCTTGTTGAGGCACTGACCCACTCCAGCCACTCGCAGCATGTTCGCCCGTCCATGGCAATTCAGGAAAAGGGCCGACACCGGTTGATTCCCTCCTCTCCGCTGTTTCCGCCGCCGCCGATGATTCCTCGCGATACCGAGTTGTTCAATCTGACCTAGAAGAGATGAGTTGATATGGGATTGAGGGGGAAAGGGAAAGGAAGATTGGGAAGAGGAGGAAGAGGACAAGGGCGTTGAAGGGGGTTTGAGGGCAAGCAGCTCACGTCTTGAGTAAGACGTGGCCGGGGGATTATGGAAAGAGGAAGGATTGGAAGGGGAAGGAGTACACTGAAGGGGGGTTATCACAGGGTCATTGGGGGCCACGGCAAATCGTGGGCGTGTCCCCACTCACGGATATCACAGATTTGTACTAATAAAAACGAATTAAAACATTTTTTTGTCACGAGAGGTAAAAAAAGCGTGTTCGCCATTCGAGGCGTCAGCTGACGTTTCCAATAAAATGCAATAAAAAACGTACCAATATTAATTAATGTTTTCGCTTCAGTAACATTCGTAACCAAACTTGAAGAAAATGTATCCTTTTATAATTGGTGCAAGTCATGTGGGCGAAGTATTTATTTGTTTCGTCAATAAACGTCAACATTTCTCATTTGCATATTGTCTGATGTTTTAGTGAGAAAAAGTCGTTTTGTCGGTAACATGAAAAATAACACACGTATTTGCGAAAGCGATAATCAACCACAAATAAGTGACAAATAGTATGTTGATGAACTTTCATGAAATAATCGTTTTTGATTAATAATGTGCTAATGCAATCGAAATATTTTGGCCCATTGCAAAGTTGGACAAAGAGATTCAAAAGATTCACAAATAAATCGTTCAACGACTTCCAGAGGCATTGGAGGCTTGAGTTGTAGGCTGAATTGAAAATTTCTTACCTGCATTAGCTCCTAGTGGAAGTGTTGTCATGGATTCGAAGTCCAACCTTAAAAAAACACACGCCTTTGACATAACATATTTCTCGTGAAAACGGCGCAATTTATGGAAAAATATTTGTACCTGATTTGGCAAATATCTGAAATCAATTAGAATTAAGATGTTTTTTAAATGGTACTTTGAGTCATTCAAATACATAACTTACCATTGGCAAACCGATTAAGCATTACAGAACAAGTTCTAGCGTTATTGGTATCTGCGCCAGGAAACCCCGTATTCTAAAACAATAAACCAACGCAAGGGCAACGTTTTCAATTAGATTCTAAGGTTACATCTTTAAGTACTTACACGCACAAAAGTGCAGTTCTATAAAAACAAACGTTCATTGTAATTCGATATTCAAATAAATCTAAATGTTATCGATTTATACTTACTCTGTTTACTGTCCCACTACATCCAGTGAACGAAAAGATACAGCAAACGCCAAAACCTGAAGATTCAATTACTTGTGGCAATATCCGCTACGCGTTTATGACTAATACGTTAGAATTGTGGTGGGTGGACGTTTATGCGTGGAAAATTCATTCCGAAAAAAATACATTTGCCCACAACTATTTCATGGATACATGTATATTTTAACGGATAGGTAGCATTTCATCTAGATTTATTTTTTGTGAAACTAATTTTGATTAAGCACGTGCATTCACTCAATGCGCGGCATGTCAACGCAAACACAAGATTTATCTTGGGGTATACCAAAATCAACTCAGATTCAAGTGCCTCGAGTATAGACTTAACGAACGTTAATCTGATGATAGAATAAGTCTTATTTGCGTTCACATGCGGCCTAATTTTAAATAAAGCTTATCAAATTGTGATCTTGAGAATAAACGTATGCAAATGACGAGTTTGAAAAAAAGGAAATTCAAACTTTACTTACTTGATCATACATTTGATAAATCTTTTAATTCATGTTTTTATCAACAGTATTTATTTAGGGATTTTTTGTTTCCTTAACTTCTTTTCGCATTGGCAAGCTTACTTGTTTGCAACAAGTCTGTTTACTTGACAAGCCCAAAGACTGAATTTTGAGCGAAAGAAAACATTTAGAAAACAATTTGTTGAGACAATGAATCATGTTTTAACGTGTATGAGAATAATAATTAAACAACATCATCATCATCATTATTATCATCAGAATAATTTTGGGACATGCCTAAATCAAGTTAGATTAACGATCCCCGAGTTCACTCTCAGCCAAGTTGCTGCGGGTCAAACAACAGTACTTAAGACCTGAATGTTTACAATAGAGCGTTAATCTGCCTTGATTGTAGTATGCTCTAATTTCATTCTTGAACACGTAAACATGGAACCTAATGCCACAAAACGATAAACAACACGTTTAGATGTCCAAATTTTAGATTTGTGTTTTTTTGCAAGTGTAGGTCTCACCTGAAGCGCAATTTCCATCGGCTGCTCCTCCTAATGTGGTGCATTCCTGAGCACTGAAGCAAGTTCCGATTACCCCCACATCGGAATTGGAAGTGCAAGGGTCATTCTTAATAGGACCAGATTAGAAATCAAGTTAACGAATACTCTATGAAATTGTTTAGCATACCTCAAATCTAACAATGTTGAAAAGACTAAAAAGCCCTGAAATGGAAAACAGATTTGTATCAGAAAAGTCAAACCCGATCCTGTTCATACGCACTTTGTTGTCTATGTAGACCAGTGAGAGAAGAAGTTCGATTTAAGTCCCCAAGTGAAAAACAACCTAAATTGAGAAAAAAGCCAACAAGTACAATTTTCTTAGGGAACATGGTTGTGCTTAATTCCAACGATTGAATCGTAATGAGAGAACCAAAAGTCAAATTGTGAGTCGGCACTTTCCTCTATGTGTGTTGGTTGCGAATGGAAGGCTTGCGAGGGTCCTCCGTCAGACGTTTAACGTTTATCTTGATTCAGCAGAATCAAGTGCGCTTGTGTGACCGAGGGTAAGTGTACAAGATAATTGCGTGCACTTTTTAAGGTCAAATTGAACGTACCTTAGAAACGATTCCGACCCATTTGTTCTTTGACGACCTTAATTTTTTTAGGTTTTTTGTGATTAGAAGACCAAAAGGTAAACGATTTAAAATATTAAAAAAATGTGATCTTACCTGCACACCTAATGGTTATAAAATATTTTGGCTCTCTCTATTTTTCATGTTCGTCAAATTTGACCTTTGCTTTTACGAGGTTAATGTGTTCGCTTTGGCGTTGAAGTCTCCGTGCAACCTATTCAGTTTGAGTGCGCCAAATCGACCGCCTTTCATATGCATTTGCATGACTTAAGAGCTGTTTAAGATTTTGACTGAGAAGTTACTGTACACTCACTCTTTTTGGGAATTGCCACCGGTAAACATATAGTCTCTCTTCCAAGTCAAAAATCATTTGAATTCTCAAAAGTACTTCTTTCTTTTTCAAGTTAGGAATCGACCATGGCAAGACAAAATCGCAAATCTTTTCTGGTCTTCACAGCCTGCCTTGGAATATGGATACCAACTTTAGCGGATTCATTTCTGACTGCCAATTCTTCTTCAAATTCGCGCCAAGCCAAGGGTAAGAAGAGGACATTAATTTTATTTTGAGACAGTTGCTCCCAAATTCTTTAACATCATTTCCTGATATGGTCATTTGCCAATCCACGACTTTTCTGTAGAAATGGCATAGTGGGAATTGAAAAAAAAAGTTTCAGAGATCTGTTTAAAAAGTTATCGACAGCACGAACAAGGGAAACGGCTCGTGAGCATTTGGGCAGCTTAAAGTTTTTCTTTTTGTTGCTGTTGTTTTCTAAGCCACACAAATGTTGTTAAAGACGTT
The DNA here is from genome assembly GCA_010645155.1 of Tigriopus japonicus. Classification (NCBI taxonomy): domain Eukaryota; kingdom Metazoa; phylum Arthropoda; class Copepoda; order Harpacticoida; family Harpacticidae; genus Tigriopus; species Tigriopus japonicus. The sequence continues at coordinate 554,672 of CM021316.1, read as the reverse complement.
GTTCTTCAAATATTGACATTTTGAGGGCGAATTTTGCAAGAAGTTTCAAATTTTTTGTTTGCATTAAAAAAAGTCTTGCTCTTGAAAGTAATATAACAATGGATTAATCAGGCCTAGGTTTGTGACAACGTTTTTTTTTCTTTCTTTCCACTGGGGCCAACTTGGGGCCAACTACCTAGTCACTATAATAGTAAAATGAGCGAGTGATTTGTTTGAAACATATCTACGAAGGCTCCAGGTGGCCTATCATACAAATGAGCACAAATTTTAACGTCCAAGAGACAGATACATGCTGTGAAAGAATCATTTTAAAGAATTCTTGTCAAAATACCGAGTAATAACTACTTGAGACCCATTTATCACGTTCTTGGAGCAACTTATATGAGGGTAGGATTTTAGTCCAATTTTATATACCAATGAGTATCAGAAATTCATTATCCCAAATAAACATACAAATTACATTGTTACTCCTCATTTTCAAGGGGGCTCAAATTCGGAATATTTGGGGAGAGGAGGGGGATTGGGGGCACATGGTTTTGTTTCCAAGTTTGCTGTTCACAATCTCCTTTTAATATTAGTGTGTTGAATTGTGGACTCCCTGGCATTTTCTAATATCCTCCAAATTGCTGGTTTTTGTTTCTACTTGATCATCCTTCTTTCCCCTCAAAATGAGCTTAATTGATTATATCTGACTCAAGAGTCTTCCGGACCTAGAATTGTTACAAGCCCTTCCAGAAAAGTTGCAATATCTTTCTCATCACCTTTCTTTGCCACCCAATTATTTTTTTAAAATCTGATTGGAAATTACGGGTTACCTTGTCAGACGAATGCTTGAATTTATAAGTTGTTATTGTCATTTGATGCTAAAATATACATTTCAAAGGTTATTTAGCCACGTGAGCAAAGAAAAACAAGTTGAACAATCATCAATTTATGGACATCCTGCACTTCCGTGAAATTTGACTTTGTTGCGGAGTTTCATTACAATTCAGGGGAATTTAGGTTGCAGTGTCATAAAGCCCGACACAACAGTGTACACATTTCTTTATGAACGCATCTCGACAACGGACATCTTAGGTAATCCTGAAATTGGTGTCACGTCAGTGTGCCAATAATAATGTATCTATCTATTGAATTGTCAATACGTGGATTAGCAACTTAAATTTTAAGTTGTTGAATCAATTGTTGACTTGGTATTAACTCTACTAGCAAGACGCTTCATTTTTCTCGTCGTTCTGCTTTGTCGTTTTTCCTCTGATATAAAATATCTTTTGTTTTAGTGTTATCATTATTCCAAGTCATCCAGTTCCAGGTAAGCAGAGCTAATTCAAGCAACATTTATTTTTTTACACCTTCTATTTTAGTGAAAAACACACCTGAGGTTTGTTTTTTAAAGATTACGGAGATCTTTTTCATTAATGGACACCTTGTAGCTTAGAGTTGAGCAGCTACGTGATAGATGGTTGACTGTGAACCGAGTTTTATAAACAATAGGTCGTTCACAGATTACTATCTTCCAAACTAGAGTTGTTTTCGACGAGCACCAAAGGTTTATATGTCAAGATAAATTCATGTTTCCAAAAATACTAGATCTGAAGAGTATCAACTTCTAAAGTTAAATTCAAGGCTTTCATATTGAAAAATTGCGAAGCAACAACGCTATTACTTTTTTCACTTTTAAAGCATATTTGCGAAATCTTTCAAGGAAAGTTCCTCGAAAATCAACTGGCTGAGGCTAATTTTGAAGGAAATTTGGTTGATTCAGTCGATGATGACGAATTTAAAAAACATTTTTAGCATAGTCCGTTGTTTCCTGAAAGGTAATTAATATTGTATTTCCACTTTGACCAATGAGATTTGGGATTTCTTAAACATTTATTGATGAAGTTTTCTTCATGAAACCCGTTTTGCGGTGGAAAATGCTTATTAAGAAACATATACCGGTCGACCGTAAATTTTTCATCGAACTAGCTAGATTGCCCCAAGGGCTCCGCTATTCCAACTTTTTTTACACATTGTGTTTTTGACAGTCCTGTGGTGTAATTGCAATTACATTCCAAGTAACTGTTATTGTAAATAGTTAGAAACAAAGGAAGATGGGTGCGGTTGGTTAACGCTCGACCGAGCTATGCTCGGGTTCATGGGTTCGATCCCAGGCAGGGTGGGTATTTTTCGACATCGAGAGCATTTTGGACACCCTAGTGTCCAAAAGTGTCCAAAAGTGTCCAAAAGTGTCCAAAAGTGTCCAAAAGTGTCCAAAAGTGTCCAAAAGTGTCCAAAAGTGTCCAAAAATACCCAGAAGGTGTCCAAAAATCCCAAAAAGATGTCAATAAGTGTCCCAAAGTCCAACACACGTAAAAGAAAGTTGTACAAATCAGACGAAAAACCAGTTACACTAGGTAAGTAATTGAATTCTAAAGAATGCATGGTTGTGTACTTAAACAAAAATAGTTCTATTAATGGGAACATTACTTGGAGAAATAAACTTTGCCATGATAACTTGTTGATAAATTGTTAAAAAGATAAATGTTTTGTTTATACAATATGGTAAAATGTGTGTAACTGTTCAAAATGTTTCAAGATTTACATTTTATTTCCTCATCTGTAAACAAGAGTCTTGTCTTTTTTTAATAGCAAAACAACACTGCGTTAATTCTTTGGCAAAAGCATCATAATACCCACATTGCAATCTGATATCAGTTTGAGTGTGGTTTATTATAGTTAACATTTTTTGGACAGTCAGGTCAAAAGACTTCTTGCCTCTTGGATGGGAAACACTTGCAACAATGATAAACTTTGGAATATAAATCAAAATGCTAAGTAACCTTCTCTTGTCACAAATCAAGACACAATTAGCTTTAAAATGAACTCACATACTTTGTTTAACATGAAGTGTGGTGTGAGCGTGTTTTTAGTAGTCCCAGTCTCACATTCGTTTGTTCGTTCATTCCTTCAGTCGATCATTCTTTCCCACATTTTGGACGATGCTCGGTGGTCAAATGAAAAGAGTGGAAAGTTCAAATGTCCAGTTTGGCCTTCAAGTAATTGGCTCATTTAATGTATTAAGTGTAAGTTTCTTATGCTGACTTGACTTATTCTTGCTTATATTTCGTCAACTGACGTTTATTTTGGAGAGAAAGTTTGTAGAATGTTATTCTAAAAATGTTTTTAACCATTATTTTTCGAATTACTATTTTTGGACACTTTTGGACACTCCTATTTTTGGACAGCCTTATTTTTGGACACTTTTGGACACCTTTTGGACAGGGGTGGACAAAATGTCCAAAAATCAAATGCCCACCCTGATCCCAGGTCTTCCCACCCCCTCCCTCATTCCCAATGGTCTAGTGGATATGACGCCTCGAATTGGCGCCTCTGATGAACCCAGAATGGTCCCCAATGACTAAAAATTATAAATCATTTGTATATATCCAATGAGATGTGTGTACTCTCGCAATAAAATATTAAAACATTCAACATTTGAACCAATGTAAATTAACATTTTTCAATTACAAATTTTAATTGCATTTTCGCCTACATTAGACGCATTTCGCAGATTTTCCCGCGCCTTCCCATTATTTTTTCACCATTCAATTTGACGCACTAAAAGTTTAAAAGTTTTTGTTACTTTTCACGCATGTTGCATTTAAATGAAATGATTTTTGGTTGAATTTGAAAAAAAACCAATGTAATGGGACATGACAAAGGTAGCTTTAAGTGAGCGTTTTGTATCACACCGCTAGCGGCTAAGCATTGCCGTTGGCTGTGCTGCATTACTCAGCCCATTTTGGTGTATTCAAGTTTTGCCCAATTCCATTGTCCATTCAATGATTCTAGGTGTCAAGAAACGATCTATATATTAAGTCTTGATATCTGTGCTTGCACCTTATTGATAATATGCTCAGTTTATTTACTAGAAAATGAGTCATCTAAAATCATATAATAACAGAAAAACATTAAAACTATTTCAATTCTCTGAATGGGCAACATTTTGAGATATTGACTTGATTCTTTGGAATCCACGTATCAAATCAGCATCTTTGAAGTATTCTTTGGATCAATGTGAAGTCCTATTTTTGCCAAAACAAAAGGCTTGCTTGATGAGGCAAACCAAGGATGGCTCAAGTCAGGATTACTTTCAAAATACACACTGGGTCCGATTAGTACAATGAAAATTCAACGGAACAATGAATTTGTTGCAAAAACCTCACATTTTAGTACAACGATCGGACCCAGTGTGTATTTTTGAAATTCGTTCTGACGTACAGTGGTTCCTGGGCAAACACATAGCACCGTCGTGGCCTCTGGCGCCTCATTGCTTCACTAAAATTCTACGATCTTATCACGTTCTTAATCGTTTGTCGCGAAGCAACTGATCGTTCGTAATTTTTTTCGCTTTTTATCGATTGCTTTATCGATCGATTTTTGATCGAGCGCATATTAGAAAACCAAAAAACTATCGCAGTAGGATGGTTAAAAATGGTTGTTAAGGGTCCGCGAGAATCACACTTTGTTGAAAAACAAGTTTTCATCATGAACATGGCATTCAACGATAAAATTTAACCATGGATCTCATTTTCAAAAAAAAAAAAAACCAATTTTCTTATCACTGTTAGTTGTATGATTGGAAGTTCAATTGAGATGCTGAGTGGAGAAAGCTCTCTCTTGCGGTAATGTTTTGATTCACTTTTTTAGAATGGTCCATGCGGAAACGGGGGAATTCGAAACGGAACTTGCTACACTCGTAAGATAACCGTGGTGCCTAATAGGAATCCTTTAGATATTATCTTTGTAATGTTTCGATTCCTTTTCTTCTAGAGAGCGAATGTGACAACCGAGGTAAGTCTTTTTCTTATTTTTTGTTGTTTTATATCCACTTCCATAAAAAAAATCTCAATTAAATGCAGTTGGACAAATTTTGTTTGTTCTAAGGTTAATATTTTCCCCTTTTCATTGACATGGTTACTTGAATTTGAGTTTCATGTTTTCTTCAAAAACTAGTCGCACTTTTTGCACTTCAACAGACCAGGCACGACAAAATTACTTGGAAAGCAAATAGCACAACTTGACCATCAAGATGATGCGCAAGAGCAAGGAAGATGAAGTACGTAAGATTGGGAGGTAACCTTACGAATACACCTCCCAAAACCGCTAACCTATTTTCGAACTTCATAATATATATGGGACATATAAGAACATTCATTTAAGGCCATAAAGCTCAGAGGTTGCACTTTCATTGGTTGTGGCTCAAGGACTGAGATATGAAACTAGCAAGAAATAAAACAAGAGCACACCGAATGTGTGATAAAATAAGGAGAAAGAGCACACAGTGCGAGTGCACCAATATAAAGCAAGGGCGATCCACGAAAAAAGTTAGCTAGGGTTAGTATTGGGATAGTTAAATCTTTCAAAAAAAATTTCATGTACGAGGCAAACAGGAATTTTATAACCTTCAAGCTGTTTTCATTTTCCGCGTTAAGCTTTAAGTGCTAACTTCAATAATTATTATACAATGCATCGCTTTTGATTTTCAAATCTTCTAATGTACAGAACATATGGTTTTCGTTTGCCATCATTTTTTTTTTTTTTTTCCAACAATCCTCGGATTTTTAACCGATACAAGGGAATGGTTTCCCTGTAAGTCACGAGTACATTTGCAAAATGTCATTTCATATAAAATATTTGGTCAAGTAAGGTGTTCGAGTTTGCCGCCCTAGGGCAACCCTGAACGTATGGCTGATCGGGGATGGATTGTAAAAACCGATCCAATTCTCGTTTAAAACTTAACAAGGGTTCATCTAATAAGTAGAATCGTCGGAGATGCTCTGGCAAAATATTATACATTTAATAAACTTTCTCTTCAATTTTCCTTGAAAAACTGTTTGTTTCATCGTCATTTTCCTCTCCCACACATCAGCAAATTCCCAACCACAGGCTAAATAAAAGTATTGCTTACCTTCGCTCCTATAAGACAAAGAAATGTTTGAAAATGTTGTTATTCAAGCCTCACTCTTACTGATATAATAAAACAATTTTGGGTCTTCAGATCAGCATATTTTAACATATTTCTAGAACCACCGTTTTATAGGTTTAGAGCATTCCGCTTTTTGATGTTAAATAGTGTAATTGTTCTCCATTATCTTTTTAAGTGGCTTTCTTAAATATATTTATGTATTTATATATTCATTTATTTACATTATGTTTACTCGTCTTTGCTACTTCATTCTATTTGTTTGCCAATCTATTTTTTTGATTGCTAGCATGTGTGTGCCTTGCTGACTTAACTATTGTCCCGTACCGTGTTTTATCAACGTAATCCTTGAAGTTACTAAAGCATATTCTGAGTGATTTTCAGGTTTGCAGGAAATAAGTTTCTGCTTCAAGAAAATTTCTGTCAATTGCAGGAATCATGAATGTTCTGGTTAATTCCTTCATTTTTAATGGCTAGATCCACATATTTTTTATGCCCACTGTAAACTAGCACAGCCGACAGTAGGCATCAACGTGACCCTTTTAATGGTTTATTTTTAGGAGGAACGTCAATGGGAACTTGTGCCGGAGGTTTTGGTATTTGCTGTTCATGTAGGTTTTACCACAAGGTTTAAATCTTTCAGACCGATCTCATTTTTAAAGTTTTTTTTCAGTCATTTTGGCTTGTGGGGGCATAAGCTCTGACAATTGCTCTTATCTCGTTCAAACATCGACCTCTATCGCCATAAATCCCTGCAAATTCACGATTTGTCCTCTGAATAATGACATTTGCCGACTTCGATTTGATTTTATGGTGATCTTGAGAAGCCTCGAGCTCTCTATTTCATTTTGAATTATTTTTCTATCTTCTTCTTCTAGATCTTCAACATCAATGGACCAGTGACAGCAAGTGCCATTGCAGATGTAAACATGAACGCAGATACAACTTTGGGTAGGCACTATTGAATATATTGTTGTTTGAATTGCATGCAGCTTACACCTTGAGCGTATATGACGTACAATGCATATGAATATGACACATAACATAATGCAATACACATGACAATACATGTGCACATAAACTTGGTGAAAGAATTGGGTCGTGGGATGGAATTGGCAGAAATTCCGTTAACTTTGCCTTTTCCGGGTTTAGTGCTAATTTGCTGTTGGTTTCAGATAAAATCTTGGGCAAAGAGACACATTTGTCTTAAAACAAGCTCTCTAGCTTTTGTAGACCTCATTGACATTTTGTGAATCCCTCCGTTTTTAACTTTGTGAGTCACAATTCCGATTTCAGGTGGTGCTATTGGTGACTGCTTGACCGATACTTTCTCCATAAGTGCTCCAAGAAATTTTGCCCCACCCGTTATTTGTGGATTTAACAGTGGACAACATAGTAATGAAATAATGCTAGCGTTTCAAAGCAACAGATGAATTTACCTCGGCCTCCTATTTTCCAGTGATTGTGGACACCTCGCCAGGAAATTGCAACGAGGCAAATTTTGTCCTGAGAGGAGCTGGAACAAGAAATTGGGACATCAAAGGAAAACATTTACTTTTCAAAATCAACCCCGCAATCCACTGAATTCTAATGATTTTGCTTAAATATTTCAATTGAACCAAATCCACCTACATCTTATAACTGATAAAAAAGGATAAAATGTGTTCTTGGTTCCTTTCAAAGAAAAGGAGCGAGCTAGAAAGATTATGCCGTACTTGAAATTGTAAAACAGAGTTTTTCTCAAAATATGGTTCAGTTTTCAAGGGATTGTGAGGTTGATTTCTTTTTCAAATCAGTCACTCAATACGCTTGTGGGGACGAACAGGGAGGTAAGGAAACAACGATTTTTTTCTTCCTCTAAGTCGAGATAGTGAGGGCACTTTGGAATATTTTGAAACAGGGTGAAACACACTTGCATTTTTAAACTCATTATATGCATCAAGTATATGCTTGAATCTAGTTTACTTCACAATGCTTCCCACTTTTGAGACGAAAAGGTCCAAAGAAATAGACGAGGTAGTCTTGACATTATTGAACTAAAATCTGAACTGAGTCCTTTAGTTTCCGTTTGAAAGGTATTTTTCGATGAACCAATTTACGGATTTGCCTCATCCAGGCTTTAACGTTGAGTTAATAGGTGCTAAAGAAAATTTGAACGCTTCTGGGCCCAGAAAATGTTTCCAATTAAAATTGTTCCCAACCCCAGAATCCCATGACCCGCAATTGTATATCAATTATTTATGTATAGAAAGTATCCAATGAGATTAATGATAATGTCTCGCAATAAACATTATTATTATGAAATGTTTGATTTAAAAAAACAGCTCCAGCACCACATCATCCCACTTGCGAGACATTATCATTAATCTCATTGGATTACATAAGTTTAGGTCCAAGGAAAACGAAATTTACCTAAAACCTATTAAATACAACATTTTGTGATGAACTATTTAATCCATATTTAGAGACCATTTAGTTACATGTTGAATTCAAATTTAAAAAAATACATTCATCAACAGCTGAGTTATTTGATTTTGCATGGTCCATTTTTGACACCCAAAAAGACGAAAAACGGTAGTTATATGAAAAACAAATTCCCAAAGATTTCAAATAGCTTTTAAATATCGCAAAAATAAATGATTTTTTTTACTTTTGGAGATTTTGTCAATATAGCTCAAAATAACATACAATTTTACTTAAAACGAATTTAAACTGGATTTCCGGAGATCATATATGTATTTCATAACTATTTAGAGTACACTTTGTTGCGTGTTCAGCCAAAATTACAAATAAACATGTCTAACAGATTCATATTCAAATTTACAATTTCTTGAAGGACAATGTTCAAAATTGACTAAAACCGAAACTTAAAACATAAATCAAAATTTTCAAAACTTCTTAGTTTTGCCAAACTTTGAGTGTCTTTGACATTGCACATTTTTTTTTTAATCGCAAAACGTATGTTGCGATTAAAATTGAGCAAACTCAGATATATATATGTATGTATGTTTGACATGATATAAAATTTTTAAATGCGCCGAATCTCATTTTCCTACATCAAAACACACAACCTTTAGTAAAAGTTGAGGCAGAAAAAATAAGACAATATTGCAAAGGAACAAAAAGTGATTTGTGCACAAGTTATTTTTTTCATATCGTTTTCAAAGGGCCAGATGGATGCCTGCAGTATTTTACTGGAAACACTGGAACATTTGCCAGGTAAAACACATACATGCCCATTCTTCGATAGACTTTCAATGCAAGCATTTTCAATTTTGGTTCAATTGCAGCTTTAATTTTCCCACCAATCTTGCAACTTTGGATGTATCCAGTAAGTATGATCACGACCAGCAAAATGTTAAGGTATATGGAACATTGTGTGCGATTTGTGGAGGCTACGTACAACAACAACAAAAAATATTTGGTTGGAGACTTTCAAATTTTATCTTATCTTTTTCACACGAAAATACCTTTCGTGATTTGAAACCTTTTTCGATATCTTAAAAAGTTTTTGGAAAAAACATTCGGTGTTTTAAACAGGATTTTTTTTAAACTCCGATTTTAAAACGTTTCCTGTTAAAGAGTGATCCAAAAATCGAAAATAACAGATTTTGGACTAAGAATCACTTTGCTTATGGACCTAAAATGATTTTGAAGCTGCTGCTATTTTATCTTGTTTTAATTGCATGTCTTATGCGAAAAATACCTTTTGGTGGAGTTGTAACACTTTGGGGTTTAGGTGTGTGGCTTATGAAATCATATCTTTTTTTTTCTTAGGAGGTTTGGTTGCTATTTCTGAATAAACCAAGTTTAAGTCCAGACAGTCTGGATTAGTCCGTTCTCACTAGAGCTATGCATCGGATCGTTCGGATTGACGCAAGAATTTTCGGATTCAGATTTTTTTTTTTTTTTTGGGGGGGGGGCGGATTTTTCAATACCGCTACAAGGAATGGGATTCCCTGTAAAGAGAGTTAATCATTATTATAGTTTCAATAATTAATGTTTATATGAAATTTGATCTACCAATGAGTTACTGTTGGCAGATCTATACAACCCTTGTATAGTGGGTTGGTCAGGAATAGTATTTAAGAATTTGTCCAATCCTGCCTTAAATGCTGTTAGAGGATCAGCTCCTACATATTCCCGACGAAGGCAAATAGGCAACAAATTGAACAATGAAGGAGCCCGATAAAGAAGAGAGGAGGACTTCATTGTTCGAATTAGCCTTGATTCCTTAGGATTTGGAGGTGCTCTCAGAGCGCACGTAAAACCTCTACGATTGCTACAACTGATCTCAAATCCTGGGTTAGGACAGAGCCCATGAATGCTCTTGAAAACATACAGTATCAGATACCTTTCATACCTTCTCTGAGTACTGTACAACCCTAACTTCTGGAGCCTCTCCCAATATGAGAGCTCTCTCATTCCTGTGATGTTCCTAGTAAAACATCTTTGGACCTGCTCGACCGATAAGGATTTCTCCCGACAACGTCCGTTCTATCCCCAACAGGACTCGAACTCGCGCCGTCTGGGGAAGCACTTACTCTCGGCCCTTAATAACACGATAGTACGCGCGGCCATTCTGGCTTCCTTAAAGGAGTTCTCCCGACAACGTCCGTTTTATCCCCAACAGGACTCGAACTCGCGCCGTCTGGGGAAACACTTACTCTCGGCCATTAATAACACGTTAGTACGCGCGGCCATTCTGGCTTCCTTGATTGGTTCAGATTTCAGCACGAATTTTGGGATTCGGATTGGTTAGGATTTCAACGTGAATTTTCTGATTCGGATTTGTTCGGATTTCGGCGCGAATTTCCGGATTCGGATTGGTTTGGATTTCAACGTGAATTTTGTGATTCGGATTTGTTCGGATTTCAGTGCGAATTTCGGATTCGGATTGGTTCGGATTTTAGCGCGAATTATTGGATTAGGATTGGTTCGGATTTTAGCGCGAATTTTCCGATTCGGATTGGTTCGGATTTCGGCGCGAATTTCCGGATTCGGATTGGTTTGGATTTCAGTGCGAATTTTCGGATTCAGATTTGTTCGGATTTCAGTGCGAATTTTTGGATTCGGATTGGTTCGGATTTTAGCGCGAATTATCGGATTCGGATTGGTTCGGATTTTAGCGCGAATTTTCGGATTCAGATTGGTTCAGATTTCAACACGAATTTTGGGATTCGGTTTGGTTCACATTTCAGCGCGAATTTTCGGATTCGGATTGGTTCGGATTTCTGCGCGAATTTCCGGATTCGGATTGGTTTGGATTTCAACGTGAATTTTTGGATTCGGATTTGTTCGGATTTCAGTGCGAATTTTCGGATTCGGATTGGTTCGGATTTTAGCGCGAATTTTCGGATTAGGATTGGTTCGGATTTTAGCGCGAATTTTCGGATTCGGATCGGTTTGGATTTTAGCGCGAATTTTCGGATTCGGATTGGTTCGGATTTTAGCGCGAATTTTCGGATTCGGATTGGTTCGGATTTTAGCGTGAATTTTCGGATTCGGATTGATTCGGATTCATCAAAGCATTTCGGATTCGTATTTGCGAAAAAAAACATTCGGATCCGACATAATCCGAAACTAATTCGAACTTTTTAGTTCATTTTTTCGAAATTTCAATTCTGTGGTCACCCTCACCGCATCAGCGGAGTCTTTCGAGTCCTTCTGCGAGTCGAGACGGAAGAGAGACGCTTCTAGACACTACTGATGAAAAAAAACAATCTTTCAATCTTTCTCACGCGAGGTTGCTAGCTTTATGTTTGCCATCACCCCTCACATAGTACAACATCTTGCAAAATCAAGAAGCAAGTTCCTTCTACATAGCGCCCCTGAGCCAAAGACGAATAAAGCAAGGGGTGCCACTTGCGCTCACCTTTAGAAGAAAGCCTTTTTCCTCATGGAATTCAACCGACAAATGATAGACACTGAAGGCTAATGGGCAGACCTAGTTGGGCAACCTATCGTGAATATGATTGAAGATTGGATTGTTTCCATCACTACTAGACACGAAATTCTGAATGATTTAAAGTTGTTTAAGTTGAATATATCTTACGAATGCATTACAATTCTTAATATTTCCATTTTGTAAGATTTTTTGCTTGATTTTTAATGTGATTTCCATACCTACAACTATGGAATTTTCAATTACTAAAGGCTGGTCTACACGTGAAACAAAACAGCAAATATTTGGTTAAATCAACGACAAAATTTGCTTCATGGCAAATATTATTTTCTGTTTGTCAAATATTTATGACTTTGAACATGTTGAAAAATTATTTGTCCTTAAGCTAACTTTTTCTGGTCGACAATCGAAATACACATAGATGCGTGCAGGGTGTCTAATCACGAAATGATTATTGTTAAGTAAAAAGTTTCAAATTAATGGATTGAAGGACAAAACAATAATCCTCTAACTTTTGGCATCAAGATAACCCAAATTAAACGTCATTTGTGACAGATTGCAAGGATCCACGGAAATGGACGGTATCAAAAGTAGTGATGGGGGGCAAACAAGAGATTGGGCAAGCTGTATTGGCACAATGCTTGGGCTTGCTGAAGCTTGGCATAGCTTGGGTGCTTGTACAAGTACTTTTCCCAGCTAACAGGTTTGCCAAATTTGCTATGAACGAAGAATAAACTTGCCATCCGAATTTCACTAAACCAGGCTGATTCAGTTAAATAGGGCCCATACCTTTGAAAGGATGTATTTTTAAGAAAATTACACACTTCAATTCTCTCACATGGGGAAATGCAAAATATTTCGAGAATACTAAAAAAAAGATTTGGCATTTTACTTTTTCATGCCGGCAACTCTGAGTAAACGAGATTGTTCTGGAAGTGTGACTTCTAAATCTCGGTCTTGATTAGCCTCAAAAGTGCATTCATGTGTGGCCTAGAACCGAAACAAAAAAAACATGGTTTTGCAAATGCTATGCAAATTGAAATATTTTTTTTGTATCACTTCCACTATTTATTGCTAAATTATTAAGGTCAAAAGATCATCGAAAATGCATCTTGACATTTTTTCTTCTAAGTCACACTGCAAGTATCTTAACTCTTCAAAGAGCAACTGCCGGCAACTGCATCTTCCGATGTTCCTTGAGCTTGGGAAGTGTATTGGTGTATTGCCCAAGTAATGCTTGTCAACAACTTGTTCTTGGGTGTTTGTGATGACTCATTACTTGCCCAAGTCACATCACTAATCAAAAGTCATCGATAATCAGTTGGTAGTGTTATAGACTAGTCACGTCTCAAATGCGTCAACTGACAGGTTCGGAGGAGTTTACAAGGTAGCAACGTTGCCAAGTGGCAGTTATGACTGCCAATGTTCACCAAAACCCAACTCCAAATGCCAGTGGAGAGTAGAGGTCTTAAAATGGTTTGGGGGGACAAGAAAAGGACTAAAAATGATTGTAGATATTGGCAATGTCCATAGTGTCTCGTTATGCGTAAGACTTTCCATCCAAATTAATTGACACTGAAGGAAAGAAAAAGTCTTGGGCAGAAAGCAAGATTGAAAAAAATGTCGTTGAAAAGTGACAATATGTGGCAGTATACAATTCACTTTCTAAATTACGGGACTCTGCTAAAGGTGACTGGTTTTCAAACAGTATTTGGCAGTGCCAGTTTGAAACAATTTGAAAAAATGGTTAACACTCTGGCCAAGGGGAAAAATATCTGACAAACTGCACGTTCACGTGTAGAAGCAACAAAAAGGAAACATTTGGCAAACACCAAACATTTTCGGAATATTTGACAAATAATCTAGCCAAAATGTTTCATGTGTAGACCAGCCTTTAATTAGAATACCCATCTAAGCTTCCAACAACACATCTCTTCTGAAATACTTTTAACTTAGAATTTCGGATTTTTTCGCATGGCTAAAAAAATTTTCGGATTTTTTCGGATTGCATGGCAAATTTTCGGATTCGGATTCGTTCGGATTGGATTTGGAGGACCTGTCGGATCCGATGCACAGCTCAAGTTTTCACGTCGCAAATCACTATTGCCTATTGTTATAACCTCGAAGTAACACAAAAGTCAAATCTGGAGACTTCTTCCTTAACACCTAAAATACAGAAAAAGCCGGAGCGTTGAAAAGCCAAGGATGCTTGTTTCTATCTACTTTAGTGACGTCAACTTAAATCTATTCAAAACATGTATACCCTTCACTGACTTATTATCTTTTAATCTTTTAAGCTCTTCTTGTGTCTTTTACTTCCTACTTGATATTTTATTGCTTACTAACTAACTTAACAACGCAGCTTTAAAAAAAATGTTGTCTGATCCGATCTTAGAGCTTGCAATAATTATCACAATCATAACACATTCGAAAAAATGAAACAATGTTCTATTCCTGGAATGGTCATTTCGTAAAAAAGATGATTTTTTTTAATTCCAGCCACCCATCTTTCAAACCAATGTCAAACTATGTGTTGGAGACAAGAGATGAATACTTGTGCCATTTGCTGGATTCCTGAGATTCTTGGAACAGACACGGAAACGGTAATATTTGATTAGACGGAGAATCATTCACAAAAGGTCTTTCTCATCTATCTTTATTTTATTTTAGGGATCTTTTGGCATTAGGTAATAATTATAGTATATGTTTATAATTTATGTATAACCGAGGCAAAATCGACAGGATCGGACATCCGTGTCCAAATGAATGGGCTAGAGTTGTACAAGGGCTCTACAAGGGTCTAAAGACTCTAAAGATCCTATTTTTGCTTTGGAGCCCTTCAATACAAAATTAATCATAATTTTAGTAACACATCCTCGGAAAACGCTAATAAAGCTCGTGGAGAAACAGACGGAAAATGCCGAGGAGATTACATTTTGGTGAGTGCTAGAGCAACGTCAAATATTTTCTAGATGCGCAAAGAAAAAAAAAACCATCAAGATCATTTGGCTTCAATTTTTTGCTCCTTTTAAGCATAGCTTCCTTTCAATGGCCATCAAGTCAGAGATAACTTTAATATAGATTTTTGAAATGGTTACTAGCCTGTTGAGTGAGAATTGAATAAGAATTGTAACACTGTTAAGTGTTCTACACACTATGTTTAAAGACAAAACTCATGGACAGCGCCAGCTTTTTGTCGCACAAACGATATTATCAAAGCCAATGAAACCCAACGTATGCAAAGGATGTTTTAACAGGTCAATTGTGCAAAGAACATTCTAACAGGTCAATTGTGCAAAGAACATTCTAACAGGTCAATTGTGCAAAGAACATTCTAACAGGTCAATTGTGCAAAGAACATTCTAACAGGTCAATTGTGCAAAGAACATTCTAACAGGTCAATTGTGCAAAGAACATTCTAACAGATCAATTACGCAAAGAACATTCTAACAGGTCAATTGTGCAAAGAACATGCTAACAGGTCAATTTTGCAAAGAACATTCTAACAGGTCAATTGTGCAAAGAACATTCTAACAGGTCAATTGTGCAAAGAACATTCTAACAGATCAATTACGCAAAGAATTGCTATAACAGGTCAATTACGCAAAGAATTGCTATAACAGGTCAATTACGCAAAGAATTGCTATAACAGGTCAATTACGCAAAGAATTGCTATAACAGGTCAATTATTTTATTTGATTGTCAAAGTTTATCCACAAAATCATGCTTGTGAAATCTATCGACCATGTAGTTAACATACACCTACAACGCTTGAAGCGAACAATAGAGGTTTGCCTAGTGATAAAATACACAAGTGCGAGTATAATGCATTTGTAATTTAATGTGAAACAGACAATTACTTCTAAAATAAAACTAATTACGTTGATCTTAAAAGTGATTAAATGCAATTAAAATTGCTTTGTTTTTATATGTAATTTTTATTTTATTTAATTAAAATGTAATTGATTGCAATTACTTTCCAAAAATAAATCAATTACATTATTTTTTCAAACCAAGATTGAACTCCTTTATTTTCAAGTACAAAATGTGCAAAGAACATCAAAAAACCTTGAGGCTTTTTGTAAATCAATTTACACACCGAAAAATATTTGAAGAACGGGGGAAAAATGAGCAAAATTTCTAATACTAGAACTTCTTATGTAGGTGAAAGTGTAATTTTAATTTGTAATAGAAAAATTTTAATAACATGGGCTCAAATGTAATTAATTACAATTACAATTACTTTGAAATGTAATTGCAATAACGTAATTGCAATTTCAAATAAAATTACGTGATAGGCCGACCTTTCTCAAGAAAACTGTTACACGCTAATCCACACTCACAGACGGAGAACCTTTCTGATACCGGACATGTGATTGCTTATCGGAATAATTTGGACGATGTGATGGCTGGCTTCGCTGGCCGTGCGAGGCTCAACCCTCCGACCCTAGCACCAACATCCAAAAAAAAAAAAAAATAGGTGTGATATGAAAGGAGGAAATCCATGACCCATTTTCTGGAAAATCTATGCAAAATAGGCATACTGTATAAATGTAATTTTCAAGGGTGGTTTAGGAATCAAATGCAATTTTCAGAATTTTGTTTTTGGGCAATTAGATTTAAATATGGATACGAAAACAAGTGATTTTTCTAATGTCGTTTTTTTCAATTTGATTTTTCGAATACAAAACTCCGATGACCATGTGGTACCTTGACTAACCAAGCCCCCTCTACTTAGTGTAAGGATCGCAGGTTAACGCATCTTAATAGCTGGTAGATATCAACAAGGGAGCTATTTTCTAAGACATATTGTCGTTTATTTTCAGCTTAAAGTTCGAAAAGTGAAATTGTCAAATACAATGTGTTTTGGAACTGAATAACGAACGGACTAAGATTAAATTTATGGATATTGTTGCGCTCGGTTACAAGTCTCTTCTCTGCAGTCTTTTCACATCCACAGATAGAAAGCAAAGCAAAAATAAGTTAATATTGTGTTCAAGAGACAAAAGATTGCTATTTTTTAGCCTCATTTATCTTGAATCAACAACCCAGACCTTAAAAACTCAAAATATTATATTAAATGCCCCCTGAAACATGATTTTGATAGCATTTTTATTTTCATTCTGGGCCCTTTTTATTTGCATTTTGAAGGACATGTATGGCATCTTTTTTGTTTTAAATGCCCAGGCCCAATCATAAGGAAAAATGATTCGCTCACCTCTTCAGGTAGCCAAGGTGGGTGGCTCCGGGGATCCTTATTAGGTCCATGTTTGAGGAATGTCCCATGGGACCCCAAGCAATGGCATAGTTGTGATTGCCATTTCAAATTTTGCAACCCAATGCTAAGTTTATGAAATTTCTGCCTTCACATTCTTCCCTAGATACCAGACGCCCAAGCAGACGTAGTTGGTGAAAATCAGGATACGTTTACAATCGGAAGCATTGGTTCAGATGTTCGGCTCAGAGATCGGCTCTGTGGGCGATATCTTAGTGCGGCCGATAACAGATTGAACCGACGAATGTCTTCATCAGTTTGTTGTAAGAATCGCATTTACATCATTGCATATTTTTTCCTTTTAATTTTCAAGCCCTTCATTGCCTCAATTGCTCAATTCTCTGCAGCGGCAATAAAAAAAAATCCGCAAACTTAGAAAATAAAATAAAGTCTCAATTTTTATCGATATTTGTTTGAGTCGAACGAGCATTTTGCAACCATTCACAACACCCCAGTTTTCAACGGTTTGAATCCCAGCTTAGCTTCCGTATATGAAAATCCTGACTATCGAAAACTCTGTTTTTGCCTTTACGCCTAACTATATTTGATCACAGTTATTTCTATTGTGTCTTACTTTGCCTAACTAAGCCTCAACTAAGCCTCCACTATACTTCTAAACGTCCTCAACAACTGAACTATATATTCCTTTATGAAACACCCATTGTAAGTCAGAAACTCTCAAGTAACAATTTTCATTTCAAAGTGTACTAGAACTCGGCTACCACGGGATTTCACGATCTCCGAATTGTTGTGGATAGTTGAGGATTTCTCAACCCCAGAGCTACAATTTAAGGCCTTGAAATTGGATTTTATGGGTTCAAATTCTATCATATGTCTAATTCCGATTAGAAATGTTAATCTTTCAAAGTTCATTTCCTTTTTTTTATAGCGCTACAACGACCCTTTCGAATGACATTTAAATCTGACTCAGATGAGGTGACTTTGAAATCCGATACCAATAAGGAAAATTCAGCAACTTCAAATGAGTTGAACAGAGTTCCTGGCGGAATCGTGGGTTTCAACCTCCGATGGACGTTGCAACAATGTACCTAATTTTTTATGCTCTCCAACCCATGCCACAAAAGCATACCTTCCTGAGCATATTGTTCTAAGTTAGAGATTACTTTTACGCGTTGACATTACAAGATTGTGTAAGTTTTGTTTCAAATTAAAATAAATCAAAATTTGCGCTATGCCTCCTATTATAATCAATTTTTGCTTTGGAAATTGAACAATAAGAGGATTAGATTTTATCACCCCAGGCCCCTAATACGGCTGAATCTAAAACCATTAGCCCAAAGATCAAAGCTATTGGGATGTCAAACTCAGGGTGGTGTTATGTTTTACGGAGCCGAACAAAAACTGGACTCACAGCCTCAAACAACATGGTCGTACAACATTAGGCCGCATGTTAACGCACCTAATTCAAAAGCGAGAGCACACCAAAATCAAGTCAGATTAACCGACCTCGAGTATACACTTGTGACAACTCCTGTGTTAGAAACGCAGCAGCTAGGGAGAGTATATACTCGACGAATGCGGATTCAACTTGATTTTGCCATACTTTCGCTTTTGAATTAAATACGTTAACATGCGGCCTACAGTTGTACGACCATGTTGTTTGAGGTTGCGATTTCCAGTTTTCGTTTGGCTCTGCAAAACATCAGACCACCCTGAGTTTCCCATCAGTAACATAGAGACCCTTCCTTTTGAGTAGGGTTGCCAGGTCTTCGACGGCTCTTATCGCCAGATTTGCCACCGAAATTCGCCAGAATTCGCCACCTCATTTGAAAAATCGCCAAATTTTCGCCAAATTTCTTTTTACTAACAACCTTATGTACATAAATAGTCAATCATGCTGAAGTAATCATCAAGGAATGGCTCAAATAGTCAATTTTTCAGTTTTGTTTTTCAACTTTTATTTCAACTTTTATCTTTTGATACACATTTCATGACAAAAGTTCTCGAAGAAAAACGGAATGCCACCATATTGACTTTCCTTCATAAATTTTCATTTGTAGCACTTAGAACGCGTTTTAGTTTGTAATTTGTGAACAAAATTGAAATTTTATTGATGCCAAGTAACAAAATCTTTCGGACTAGTTTCTGAAATGCTATGAAATTTATAAATCTTTAAAAGCAATGTTAATGGTTTTATCATTTCGTTAACGAAATCTGACCAATTGCCATTAAAAAATCCCAAAATGTGACGTGATCACTTTTGGTCTTTTGAACACCCACAGTGGTGTCAAAAATTGTTGAAGTTTGGGCTCTTGAAATACAACAAGAAAGGGTGCTCAAAGGTCGAGTGCCCCTTCTTCCATCCGTACATGTGTCGTAGATCAATGAGTAGTGGGACATGTTTCAATGTGGAGTGTAGACAGGTTCATGTACGAGGTACTCAGAGGAAACCGAGACCAGCAAAATCTGGGTCTCCTAGATATGGTTATAGGTTAGCATCCAATCCCCAACCAATCCCCCAAACATTTTATCCTTTTAGCATCCCCCCTCCCCGTTCTCGTCCTCCTCCTCCCAACTCCTTGTCCCATTTCCCTGCCCTCACCTCAAAACCTATTCCTATTTCTACCCTTCTCCCAAATATCCATAACCCGGTTCCTCATCCCACTTTTTCCTATGGGCAACCTAGGTCCTACTCCAATGTAGTCGCCCCTCCCCCTCCC
>CM021316.1:513115-528985 GCA_010645155.1 Tigriopus japonicus | reverse complement strand
TTTGTGAGACCGTTATTTCAGGACATTGAAGGTTTTTGTGAGACCGTTATTTCAGGACATTGAAGGTTTTTGTGAGACCGTTATTTCAGGACATTGAAGGTTTTTGTGAGACCGTTATTTTAGGACATCATAGGAACCCAGTGGCCAAATGAGAAAAAAATTATCTCGGTCACTTCCAAAAGTGGCCGAATTTGTAACCTGGCGGCCGAGAAAAAAATATGACCTCGGCCATATCCAAAAGTGGCCGAAAATGGCAAAAATTTCGACGTTTTTGTGTGAATTTTATGAAATAGATCTTGCAGTGTTCTGTTATCTTACATTTGAACCTGCCTTATTCTGCCTAACAGAGAATAAACATTTTATGGCTTTACATAAATGTAAAATAATCTGATTGTGTCCTTAAACTTGGCTCTTAAGGTTTTTCTGACTTTGATGAAATGGTTATTTTTAGTATCAAACATATCCTTAAAAGAAGTTTTTGTTTGATGTGACTTCCAGTTAGTGTTAAACCCTCATTTGGAAGAAACTTTTGACTTTATTTATTTACTCAATTCGCCAATCAGTGATAAACATATCAAAAATGGACCAGTCAAACTCCAACATCCCAGCAGCGGATAAATAAACCCTCTTCGTTTTCTAGATCTGAAACATACCTCATTGTGATTGCAAATTTCTATACCAACTAGATATAAATTTCAAAGTAAAGTACCATGAAATGTTATTTTGAAGGCTAGGCCAAATGTTGATTGAGGGAATTGTGATTTGCGTTCATAAATTACAAATAATTTTCAGACAAATTGTGTAAACATTTTTTTTTCAAAAAACCTGAAAAAAAATAGAAAGTGTTTTTTTTGCAAAAGTAAAAAAAAATTAAAATAAGTTCAAAAAATGACCGATCGATTTTAGTTTTAGCCGAAAACGCCATATTTAGTGAGAAATTGTATTTCGGTTTGTGGCCGAAAGTGGCTGAGAGTGGCCGAATTTCACACCAAAATTGGCCTATAGGCTTCCGTAGAACCTGGCAACTCTGCCTGCACCTCCACCTCTGACACCTGCACCACCTGCACCACGTTCCCTAATTGGCAACAACTCACTCGGAAGAGAATTTTGTTGTTAAGTGGTTCCGAGTTACCCTCAACCAACTTTATCTCCTCTCTTCTTACTCAACTATTGATCAATCATGGATTCTACTTTGACCGAACACCAATTCAAGAGAGAAAAATCAGATCAGCAAGTGGGCATGAAATTATGTGTTCTGGTACACTTAATCTCACCATTACTTGGCTTGATCATACCACCAAAGTCAGGGTACTTGTGGCCCGCGACATTTCGGGAGCTCTCTTGTCGTGGAAAACTTTGGCAAATCTTCAGATGATTGAATTTTCTTTCCCATATTCATCCAAAGATGCTGATCGGTTTGGGATTAATCCAACGCTCGTCACGAAGACACATCGTCCAAATATTCGATCCAAAAAGTAAATAATTCAACCGATCTGGTTTTGTAGTCAAGATTTGCAAAGGGGAAAAGTCTTAGCTAATTAATTCTAATGGGAGTCGTCTGATGAGAAATCAATCTAGATTGAAGTGACGCATGCCTCCTTGTTATGGAATTCGAAATGATCCAAAGCGGGAAATTAAAAAAGTGGGAGGGGAGATGTAAAGAACCAAGAAGCACTGGAATCATGGAGTGGGAGGCTAGCAATGAGAATAATGATTTCCAGTAAGAACAAATCAATTAGGCTCTTCTGCAAATGAGACCTTGCATATGTTGACAAGAATACGTATTTCAATTTTCAGCTCAATCGAACTTTGGAAACAAAAGTTATGGTCACTCAAAGTTCAGTGCAAATCCTACCGAGAATGAATAAACTAGCCCTTTTGTGGTAATCGTTTTACCACAAAAGGGCGAGTTCATTCATTCTATGCTCCCTTCAGTACATAAGTTTGAGAAGGCATAACTTTTCACTCCGGCATTTGATTGGGCTGAAATTTGAAATACGTGTTCTTCTCAATGCAAGCCAGGTCTCATTTGCCGAAGAACGCAAATGGTTCGTTTCTGCTGGAAATCATAATTCTCATTGCTAGCCTCCCACTCCATGATTTCCGTTCTTCTTGAAAGAACTCAAATACTCTCCAATTAAGTTCTTCTTCTAAAAGGTTCTTCTTCTGAAGAACCAAGAATGGGCCCCAATGACTAAAAATTGTAAAAATCATTTGTATCCAATGACATGTGTGTACTCTCGCAATAAAATATGAAAAAAAATTAGGTTTCCCTTCTCACGAGCATGTAATCGTTTTCCTTTCTTGTTTTCCTTCTTGGATTTTATTCATTATTGTTTTCCGAGTCATGAAATAAAGAGTGCACATTATTAAATCCACTTCTCATTCTAACACAGGTCCCACATTCAAGTCTCTCAACAAACATCAACTTTTAACCGCTTGGTTATTCTTGTTCAAGTTGACCGTAGAGTCAACGTGTTTTGAATAACAGATCTTATCGTTTCTCTACCCTGTATTCGTGGATAGCAGGAATTACTATTGATGTCATCATTTTTGGCGGGAAAAAAGTTTGGAAGACATGTGTTTCTGATGAGTGTGAAAAGGTAGCTAAAACAAAGATTTATGCCTGGTAATTGCAACAATTCCTTTCTCATTTGCACAACTTGAAGTTAGAATAGCAATTCTTGATATTTTTTGGCAAAAAAATATGTTTTGTTGCTTTTATCTTAAATTTCGGCACATAAATTGAAAGGGCTCTTCCGAATTTTCATATCAGAAACCCCGACATCGAATAACAAGATGGCCAGAGGAGATTGGGTCCAAGGGCAACTAGACGCATAGATACGTATCTAGACCCTGGATGTCGTACGGAAAATTGAGGTGACCGCTTGGTTGGCTAGCGGAAGGAAGGAAGCAAAGAAGCAAGTTTTTCATTTTTTG
This sequence comes from Tigriopus japonicus, assembly GCA_010645155.1. Taxonomy (NCBI): domain Eukaryota; kingdom Metazoa; phylum Arthropoda; class Copepoda; order Harpacticoida; family Harpacticidae; genus Tigriopus; species Tigriopus japonicus. The sequence continues at coordinate 526,045 of CM021316.1, read as the reverse complement.
GTGTTGTTAGCTCATTCTTAATGATCCTGTTTAACTATGAACATAAAATTCTCCTATTTTCTTGTTGCATGAAATACTATCTAACTATTTTACCTGCTAAGGGGAAGGTTATTGTAGTCATATTTGCATCTTTCTTCCTGAATGGTTGATTTTAACCATGTGATTTTTTTGCTGCCAATCTATTATTTCACATAATATAGACAAGTTTGCAACAAATTATTTCCTGTTCCTTCTCATCTATTTTACAACGTGTTTGATAACATTGATTTATATATGTGTTTATTGAAGTATATTTTAACAAGAAGTATTTCATTACATATGCTTAATGCACTAGAATATATAACACTACATCCTTCCAGGGCATAGTTTCCCCTAATTTTTGTTGCATTTGTGGTCTAATTCATCATTGTTATTGTTTTCAGAGGATAGACAGTCTTTGCATTTATCCTTAAGTATTTTTCCAATCTTGGTGAAAGGAATAAAGGACAAAGAAATTTTCCTTGGAACAAATCAGAAGCACATCCTACTCACAAATGTATAAATCTTTTGAGAAACTATGATAGTTATGGTCATAAAAACTAACATCAAAGTGGAATTTTTCAAAACCAAAGCTGGCTGACAATGATGTATCTTTTAATGTTCCGGAAAAGTTGATGAAACTTTAAACTTTGTGTGAAAAGGCTGTTTTAAAGTGAACTGGATTTGATAGATTGTCCAAGATTTTTGTATCATAAGTAAAACAGGGAACAGCCTCCAAACCAAACATTTGATGGAGGGCTTAAGATTGAACACACTGTTGACTTCTATTGCTCATCTTGACTTGTTGATCTTGATGGACCAATGTTATGTTAGGCATATTTGTATCAACATTGCTAAGCCATCATTTGTTTTACATGAAAGGGCAATATGCAATTCTACACAAATTCTGTTTAACAACATTGGTCACTTTAACTTTTGACAAATGCAACCACCAAGTAAAATGTATGAACAATGTAAAATAAAGAAAAAAGTTACAAATAAAGAAATGCTCAATGCAAATGGCAAGTGAATTGAAAGCACAAAATTTTGATCACTATGACAATTCCATATTTTTGCACCTTTTAGGACTGGATAGTCCATTGCACAGATAAATTAAAACAAACACCTTTTGCTCCAATTTTTCTCATTTTTCTTCATCATAACACCTTGGTGAGTGCAAACACCTTATGACTTGAAAGAGTTAACATAAAGACCTTAGAAAGCCAGTTCTTAGTGCACTAAATATTTTTGGATTGTGTTTAACAAATGTGGAGATAGGTTTCATTCTGCCAAACAAAATTGGTCATTAACTATTCAAGCCTTGTTGTGATGCATCCAAAAAAAGCAACCAAAATGAGGTGCATTGCAGCATATTGGTTAGTCATACTTCAAATAAATCTAGATTTGTCTACCTTTGTATGCAGTTCAGTAGATCTCAGTGAATGGAAACTCCTGAACATATCTTTCAACACTTGTGTTTGTTGGTCATTGATGGCTGAAGTTCCCCACCACTCATAGAGCCCCTTTGGTCTCACCCTGGTGCCCACCACTTCACTTCACACCCCTTCAAAAAAGTCTGAAGACCACATTTAACTTGTTTTTATGGATTTTTGTTTCCTGACGCTTTAAATTCAACCACAACCAGGAACAAACTGAAGTGCTTCCTTTATAGACAACTACTGGCATTGTCAAGGGTCACAAACATTTAGAGGGCAAGTCAAATTTCCAATTTTGTGTCATAGTATTCTGAGACAAGATTAATGAGATGGACCCAAAACATACTATTCATTTGGAAATCATTATTCAATGTTCAATTATTGCACAACTTTGTCCATTCTTCTTTTTGAAAAAATAGTCTTCATTGGGCTCAAGTCAAAATAAGTCTAACCCTGAACATCACTTGGGAAGCCAAATGAGTCTGCAGTAAATGGGCTCACAATTTTAGCCAACCAAGTGGTCGGAGAGGTTGGGCGATTCTGTTCCGTTAGTCGTCCACTCGAGACGTCCATGCTAGACGTAAAAACTAATAATTTGTTTAATTGAAACCTTCCAATACTAGGCTGCTAACGGCAGCAGGTCTGTAATATGATACGGTAATCGCTCCCATTGACTTTGCACACAAACCAGCTCCTGACTTCTCAGCTCTACCTAAGCAGGCAGACGACAGCGACAATAGTTTGATCCGTGACCTCTAGATCAGACCTGTTCAATTATCTTATCTAGATAAAAGATAAAGATAAAAGATAAAAGATAGTTTATCTTTTATCTTTATCTAGATACTTTTTTCGGAAAAATATCTTAAAGTATCTTTATCTAGATACTTTTTTCGGGAAAGTATCTTAAATTATCTTCATCTAGATACTTTTTTTCGGAAAACTATCTTGAAATATCTTTATCTAGATACTTTTTTTGGAAAACTATCTTGAAGTATCTTTATCTAGATACTTTTTTCGGGAAAGTATCTTAAAGTATCTGTATCTAGATACTTTTTCAGGAAAATATCTTAAACTATCTTTATGTAGATACTTTGCGGAAAATACTATTTTATCTAGATACTTTTTCAAAGTATCTTGAACAGGTCTGCTCTAGATGACTCAGGCAGTTTTTTCTGGATTGACTCTGAGAATCAAACTTCAAAAAGGATATTTGCGTTAAAACAAGGTAGTGCACTCTTTGACGTTCCTTACGAAGATATTATTTTTAACAATGTTGTTGGGTAATCTCTCATAGAGGGCGGTTTTGGCGACGTCAAAATTGAGATTTCTCTATTTCATTTCTCTATGCTTTGCATTAGCTGATCTAACGATAGTATCAAAACAAAGAGACAAACTGTTCGAGCAGCTTACAAATGTTTTCAAAAGATGTGAACTGCTCGAATGTTCTCTTAGCTGATTTTTTCCATCAAAAATGAATCTTTAATCAGTTCAAAATTCCAACTGTAAAACAGAAAAAAGCTTTTTAGATGTTATACTGTAGTTTAACGAAATCATCATGCAAATGCAAAAAAATGTGGTTTGTAAATAAATGGCACAGAAGTTACGAAGACAAAGCAAGTTTTGATCTCGAGCCAGGTAATCATGAACATAAAATCGTTTGCATCGGACACTCTTTTTCATCGTAAGAGATCTTAGCTCGCTAGTGGCAAAAAAAACCTTTGAACAAAGCATCTTTGAAATGGTTCATAAATTGTTGTAGCTGTCAAGTCAACCAACTAAATATGATCCTCGTGACGAAGAAAACCAAATTTGCTCTGAGCCAATCCCAAACCCTCTAGGCGCCATAAGAATTTATGCCTCAATACTTAGCTGGACACCCTTTATTTTCACTACTGCTTTCGGCTTAAAATGAAGTTCATGTAACTACAGTTCTATATAGACAGAAATGTCACTCCAGTTAGGTCAGTGGAGATTTTTTTTGAGCTCATTTCAGCAGTCCAGTAGCAAGGGTGCCAAGTGACTTGATTCTTCATGCATAGCAGTTGAAAGAGCGATTCCACCACTGACTCCCTGAAATCGCAAATTCCAGTTTTGAATCACGTAACTAGTTGTGCTCAATGTGCAATCCCATCGCAGACACAGTGCAAGCTTGTTGAATCACGAGCAATTTGGGAGTGACATTTCTGTGTATATAGAATTGTACATGTAACCTCATCGAGTCATCGTATAAGGTATTCGTACTTTTATTTAAAATGTGAACTCCTCAACCCGTAAACATCGTCGCGGCTTAATCTTTGTGTGCCTTTCGTTTCCATGGTTAATTTTATATTCAGCAAATTATCTGTAAATATTAAAACTTGAGAACAATTTTGCATTGCACATTGAAAAATATTCGAATGATTTTTAAGTGTTCAGAAGATAAAAAATAACCTGCAAATGCCTTAAAGTAATCACATCAGACTATGTAAGGCCCTAACAAGCGACAGAAAAAATAAGGAAAATAATAAGCCAACCCTAAACCAAAAATACATATCCAAATCTTTCATGAAAAAGTTGACCCCAAGGTATTACGTTTGAATCTTGCCTCTACAGGTAAGCACTGAGGGGAGACCAAAGATTTGCTTTGTTAGTAGTTCAGTCGGTGTAATCTCTAGTCCAAAAACATGCCTTTGGCATTCTCTTTTTAGGATGCACATAAAATAAATCAAAGTTCCTCTGCATCTGGCTTTGAATGCACCTCCCATGTCTTTATAGTTTGGTTCGAATTGCATTTTGTAGCAACGAACTCTTCTTCTTTGTCTGGAAGAAAATGCTTTTTGTTAGCCAAGGAACCTTCTGAATTCATGGGCCAATCAAAATTTCTAGTTTTTAGGTTCACTGATATATCCTCGTATTTTTTACATTCAAACCGACAGAAGGAAAGTGGTGGAATAAGGATAAATCTAAATCGAGGAAAAAATACAAGTCTTTCCCAAGGAAAAAGGAAAACTTTGTTGCTATCTTTACGAATTTGCTCAATTATGCTTCAAAACGAGAACACTTGACACCCCCCATGTAAATTCCCTCAATTTTGCTAAGATGGGCTCAACGATGGTGCCGAAAAAACAACACAATGAATGCCCTAAAAATGTTCCAGAAGTTTTTTAAAAGCGTCCTAAAAGGGAAGATGGTGTAGCGCAGTTGACTAACGCGCGACCGAGCTATGTTCGGGTTCATGGGTTCGGATTTTTGTTTGCAACCCACGTAAGGGAGGGATTGACATTCTCTTAAATCAATTTTATAAAGAATTGTCAATTGAAAGAAATGCGGTTATGGGGTTTTGGTTTGGACTATAGCTTGGTTACCATAATCCTAACGATGGATGGCTAATGCCACCATTTGATTGATGACATTTGTGTAGTTTGGCACCACTCCGACTAGATCTGAGGCTAGTTTTTTAAGCGCAAAGATCGATCTCAAGATCGAACTTACAGTACTAAAGTACGATCTTAAGATCGATCTTTGCGTCTTAAAAAACTAGCCTCTGATCTTGGTCAGGATGGTGAGTTTTTTTTACATTTGGGTTCGAATTCGATCCTCATCATTTGGTCTTGTAATCTTTAACGCCCCTCCAAAGCTTCTCAGATTGATTATGCCATGAAATGAATAAAGGTAACCAATCATAACTAACTGCTCCTTCTTGTGATTGGTCGTTACGAGTTCTATCTTGCAACTGATTGAATCTCACCCACAGTTTCACCTCTAGGTATATGCGTCCCAATTATTTTGCCTTAAATTGGTTTCGATTTACTTCATTATTATTACTCAATTTTACAACCCGCAAAGGGCTAAGTCATAGACTTCTTGATGTATGAAAATTTTGATAAATATATTTGATAAGCAGATTATTTTTGGCTTTCAAATAATGTTTGTCATTATGATATGAGGCCCACTTGAGGTGACGCAGTACTGTCCGTTAGCAATCCAAGCCAAATGTGTTTTGGTTGATGCCTAGTTGATGGTTGGTTGTGCAAGATCGTGGATCGAGGTCGTTAAGAATTATGAGGCCCATTATTTTGAATTAGGTTCTCAAGCTAGACTTTGGTTGTCCGCAAGCCCTGTTGAATTTTTGACCGTCTGGACTAAGAAACTGAAATTATGGCGAAAAATGCATCGCGTTCAAGAGGCAAGTCGTTCATTTCGAAATGCTTCCGATCTGCATTTCATGATGACAGGTAACAAATTAAGCAAAACTCTCGATTGCCTAGGTCGAATTTCCAAATGAATAAGAAACAAGTTTTGAAAACACATTGGTTTGCGAAATTCTACATCGTTTGATGATACCTGACAGCCGCATTTCTAAGGTAAAAAGTACCACTGACCCCATTGAAAAAAAAAGAAAACAGATTTGCCAAGTCTTTCTCAGGAAAGTCTTTTTCAGTTCATTTATGTTTGTTGCACCGACGATTATATTATTCCCCCGAGTATGTACAAAATGAAGTACAGGTATAACGTGGAACGACGCCTAAGTCTTAATTTCACGAAATAGATTTTTCATGATTCACAAAAATGGCCAAATGTAGAGAGGCTACAACAGGGGTCGGTAGCCACTTTTGGCTCAAGGCCCACGACATTTGATTCATGTTGTCAGGGGCCCACCAAACAGGCATGGTAGGTTCAGGGGCCCACAAATTAGCGATCAAAAAGCTTTGGGCCCACAAGTACAGTACTATGGATGGCTCTCGGGCACACTATTTGGGACTTTCTCCCTTTTTCTTTCTCCCACCAACGACCACCTTTGGGCCGCTGCCCACCGGTTTGCCGACCCCTGGGCTACAGCATTTCCGACTGAATTAATGCATAATTTGGCAAGTTAATGAACTCGATATATTTTTATTCAAGTTATTCTTATCGTCATGTACTTCAACTCTTTCAAGGTGAACATAATCAATCAAGGTGGTACTATAAAAAACGACTTTGCTCGATAGAACAAATGGATTAGTGCGGCCGGACGAATTCAGCTAGGGATTCTTTGGGCCAAATGACTAGATGTGGGTCAGATCTCAGGCTTTGGCGCTCACAGGATTGAATTTTGCTACACGAGGGATAAATTCTTTTGTAGCTTGATCTCAGGTTGTTTACAAACCAATTTTTTAATCAAGCCCGGCAATTTTCAACAATCTTTTATGTGGGTTCTTGAAGGGCTAGTCCAGGCCCCGACACATCCCTAGCCATTTGGCCCCAAGAATCCCTAGGTGGCTTGGGTCAACTTCAAAAGTGGCTTACAAAATGAAAGGGGGACTGACCCAGCATGTCGGATGTGTCAATATCTGTGGGTGGAATATGCTAAATAAAGGGCTGATTACTTTTTCATCAGTAAATTCGTGTCACCACAGATAAAATGAAAATAACGTTCAATTTTGGTAATTATTGCATTTTTCCATCTTTTTCCCCTGATTTTGACGGAAACAGTGACCGACAACGATCTTAGGTCCCATGAAGTCAACTCTCTACGGTACTGCTCTTATCACATCTTGTGCTGAGAGAGCTTTTACCATGTTCACTTATTTCCCATAGCTTAAACAGTACTAGTATTAATATTCCTATCATGGTTAAGCCATAAAAGGCTTTTGAAAACAGAAATGAACTTTTTATGATCTTCTTAATGGCACATTCAAATGTTTTTTTTTTCTGATTAACATCACGTATAACCCATTCTGACCTTTGAGGACTTCATTGTTCAAACTAGACAGGATTCCCTGGGATTTGGAGGTGCTCTTAGAACACAAATAAAACCTCTTCGATTGCTGCAACTGATGTCAAACCTTTGTTAGGACAGAGCCCATGAAGTGGTTATAAGAGCTCTTGAAGACACAACAATATCAGATACCTTACATTAAATCTCTTAAGAGAACAAGTACGTTGTTTTCCTGCAGACTGACTTAAAACAATTCAAAACTTTTGATAGGGACAACGAAAAAAAATCTGTTTGATTAAAGTACTTCTCCTCTCGCTATAAGGCAGAAGTAATAATTGGTCTCAGTGTTCATTTCATATAAATTGACAACAGAGCAAAGTTGCAGTTTTGTCAATAAATTTGAGTTGAGATAAAACTTCGATCGAAACAAATACGAAAAAGTAAAAATTGATTACGCGACACAATGACACTGGAACTTGTGCTACTTGACCTTTTTACCGAGGTAAATCTTACTTTTCGGTTAAGGTCCAATTTCTTTATTTTGTGATGTTGATTTGAAGCTATCCAACCGAAGCACGAAAACGATCGAGACAGAAAATAGTGATTTATTGTTTTTATTTGCCATTAACCATTGCAAAGAGTAATCATACAAGTTAATTTGTCTTTTACGTATCTAACGAATTTTCGGAATAATTAGCACGGAACTTGAGCATAATCCAAGCTGAATCCAGAAAAGATGTTAGGCACGCCCGCGTTAAACGGATTGGTACGCACGTTTACCACAAAGGGCAAGTTTGGTGTGGCTAAAATATTAAGAAAGAAACATTTGCAACATTTTTTTCACATTGTTACATGTACTAGTCTACTCACAAACAAGACTTCCAGGTGTTGTGTCAAAAGGGACTGATCCAAACACGTTATTGCATCGCATTGAAGGCACCACCGTTACTAAAAGACGAGAACATTGGACGTTTCGAAGCAAGAGGTACAGATCAAGATAGATGAACGCTCTGATTCAATTTAAAGCGAGATTATTCGCCAATCTATTTTGAATTGATTTTGGGTTCTAAAGAAGGAAAGTTTCCTTATTAAAGACATTTCTACGTACCTGTGTCCACTTGATCAACACTGTTAATGACTTTAATCACATTACTAGGAATGGTATGTGGTTTTGGGTCGTGCAATTATCCTAAAAGAGATAATATCAATTCACACACACACACAATCAGTCGATCGTAAGGAAGCATTGAATAAACAAGGACAAAGAGCATTTTTGTTCTTCAAAACAGCTTCCTACCCCTCAAATTTAGGATGAGAAGCTTTGTCAAAACAATTCATTTCCTTTGAGGATTCCTTAAACTCAGAAATCCCTTTAAGCGTATCAACTCATCTTTTTGAGAATTCGAGAAAAAACCTACGTATTCCTTAAGATCGCTGGTGGTTCCTACTACTGATTTGAGATAATTAAAGATTCAAAATGGACTTACGTGATCCAAATTGAATGGCAATTAGAATTTCAGACATATTTGAGACTTCTTGTTAGTTGATGCTCGACTTTCACTCTTTGGTTATGAACGTACCTGCACTTTCATTCCGGTGCCACTCAATTCGAAAGGATCTGGGGTCACAATTTGGCTCTCTGAATATTGAACAGAGCAAAAACCTGTGGAAAAAGGGCATGACAAAGGTCAAGGCAAAAGCAAAGATTTTCCAGAACTCGATGTCGGAGAATCCATGGTAAGGAAACAGTATATTACACCAAATTTTAGTCAGGTCAGAGGAGACTAGCTATTAAAATCAGTGATGGCATATGAATAAAAGCTATTTTCTATCACCTGGCAGAAAATGATGACAGAAATGGCTTTTATTCATGCGAAAGAAGTTGCAGAAAATGGCAGAAATCATTTTTCAAGAAACTCCTTTAAATCAACATGTTCAATAATTTAAGGGATAAAATTTGGTGATTTTGGTGTCTAACAATCCTCCAAAAAGCATCCCTCTAAAAGATCATCGCATCGAAAAAAGGAAGACACCTAAAAGAGTTCATGACATTGATCTCCTCGATTCGAGTTTGAATTTCCCTCGGAAGTCAGGGTGGCCAAATTGAGCACGCTTATTTCATCTTAAAAATAAAGTAAGATCTTGTCTTAAAAATAGAGTTAAAGATAGATCTATGTAGGATTAGAAATTGAATGCGATTTTACTTTGTAATGCTCACTCATTTTTTGAACACAACAGTTCAGAATTGTGGGTTTTAAAAATGTTAAAATGCCGTGAATACCAAATGCTTTCAAAAAATTAAATGCTAAGGCATAAATCCAATTGCAAAACAGAAACTTCGCAAGAAAATACTTGACCATTTTTAAAATCAAGATTCTTTAATCAAATGTGAAAAAATGGAACACTACTAATATTGGTTTTTATAATCACAAAATGATTTTAGGTACTGATGCAAACAAATTGGCCATTTCTTTGTTTGTTTGTATATTTGTTTGGGTTTTCAGAATATTTGTTTGTTTGGGCTAAATTTGTACCATTTCCAAATAAAAACAGTGTTGATGTCAAGATTTGTCATGATTTGTAAATGCAAGTGTCTAATGACTATTTTCGCCACAATCATTATTGCTATTGAAATGATTCATTGGTCCAAGAGATATATTCCATGCAAATGGAGCCCTTACTTTTGACTTTCGAAAATCTTACAAGACTTTGATTTTCTTTTGACCTTTTTCAAAAGGTTTCTTTTTTCTTTGAGACCAAAACAAACAACAGCTGTTGACTTCTCTTTCCAATTTGTTTGTTTTTTGTTTGTGATTTCTATTTGTTTGGTATGCTGTCGTTTGTTTGTCTTTGTTTGTTCTTGGTTATATTTGCTTGTTTCACATCAGTAATTTTAGGATTAATTATGAATAGGGCTGAATACCTTGGGTTTTAACCTAAAACGCCTTCTTTGGGCAATTTTTTACCAAAAACTAAGTTTTCAACCTAATGTCATTTTTTTACCTTATCCTAAAGTCATTTGCACAATAATATTCCTTACCATAGTGTCTTTAAAAACAAAACAAAGGAAGAAAGAAGAGGAATGAGAGCCACAATGTTTTCATCTCAACTAGAGGGCTAGCATCTCAACAACATGCCGAATCAGCGTTACAGAAAAAGCCAAATTATGCCAATCCCTGATTACATAATGCATCACTAGATCATATGTTTTGTTTTTGGAGATGGATGCTTCAAGCATACTTCAGCAATTGACGTCCAGCCTTTTTGGGTCTCAGTTTAACGCTATCAGGCATTTCATTGACGCTTAACCAATGTTGGCTTCTACTTAGAAGATGTTTGATCCAAAATTTAGTTCAAAAATCTTGTTTGTCGAATTACTCGGTCCTTTTTGGCATAACCAATCATTTCTATTTTTCCGTCTAGTCAAAGTCTTGGGTCGTGGAAACCATTGATTTTTCACCTAAGGATACTTTGGCTGGAATTGGGTTAAAAACAAGCAAATTCCATTTTCAAGATACTTGAGCACTTAAAAAAGCCTTGTCCTTTTGCAAAAGTAGGACTTAACACTCATCCAAACTTAGATTTAATTATGCTTCATCGAATCCCGAAGAATTATATATCATATATATAATTATATCACTATTTTTAAATGTTTCCCACCAAGAGAGATGAAGAGAGAATTAAGAAAAGAGCAAAGGTATCTGAACGTAAAATATAGATCGTTTCTAAGGACCTAGACTAATCAAATACACCCAAAAGTTCAAAAGCCAACGGCCCTGTTTTGCCGCTAGCAGTATGAATAAGAACGCTCACTTGCAGCAACCTTTGGGAAAATAGTGTACAGGGTTGTCACGAATTAAAGTCCCCTACCAAATCAAGAATCTCTCGTGATACATTAAGCCTTTGTGATTATATTGTAACAATCCCGTTTGAAGAAAACAGTTTTAGGTATGCTCAGGCAAAGTATTAATGAAATTGATTGACCCGTTATAAAACTTTGTTTTCAAGAACGGCTCCCTCGCTAAAGGTATACACGCTCTTTTTTCAAAAAACATCCTTACTTTGAGCGTCAATAAGAAGAACTGATATTGCCGAAATTCATTAGACGACAAAAAACAAAGAGTTGCGTATACACCTGTATTTTAAAATTCATTTTGACCTTAAGTTAACTGCATCGTCTCCTTTTGTCGCAATTTGTCATCAAAGTTTTTTGGGACTCCAAATCAAAACAACCCTGTATGTGCTATTCCGACATCCAGTAGAGGACAAATCAAAGGCTGACGGATACAATTGCCATTAACTTGATCAACTAACAATTGCCCAGCAGGAAAGTTCTATGACATGATGGTTCCAGTCAATCACGTTAAGAATTGGGCACATCCACTGGGGGCTCTGAAATACCACATTTTAATAGAAAACAGGAATAGTATGGATTTCTGGAGCTTTATTAGTTCTGCCAAATACTGCACAGAGAATCGCAATGACTTTTTCCTTCATTTTTAACCAATCATTTTCTAATGGTGTTTGGTGGGTCAAATAGCGAGCAGTTATATTCATGCCAATTTCTTCAAAAAGACTGCAACATGCAATTTTTACGCAGGAAAAACTTCATTCTTCAAAAAAGACACACCTAACCAAAAAGTTAAATGCAATGAAGGTATGATAGATGAAATTTGCATCTGCCAGCATCATTAACATCAAACCTTGGCAGCACAAAATACGTCCCTCACTAACGATTAGAATTCCAAACTAATTAAGTTTGTTCTAAAGAATGACGTTGGAATACATATTTACCGAACCAAGCTGTTGCATTCAATGTAGGAACTTTAATGTTGTATCATTGGCACCAGTGCCTTGAAGAATATTGATTTGCCCCGCCATGTTTCCGGTTCGTCCACTTTCAAAGTACACTAAATGGAAAAAAAAACAAAACACTCAAGAAGATGCGAATGATTAAGAGGAAATTTAACTTGAAGAGAGCATAATTCAGGATATGTCAGGTTTAGATAAAGTTCTTTGGCAACTCCATTGAAAGTTTGCTTGCATTTGAAAATGAACACTGAAACATGTGCAGATAGTTTTTTGATATGGATTGTTCAATTTTACTCACTATGTTGGCCAGTAAGTGTACCACAAATGGCGGGTGGAAAAGCGTTTGCAAAAGTAGAGTGAGGACTCGTCACAATTAAAATATCGCCAGTCCCCCCACACATGTCTGAAATTTATAAGTTTAGCGCTCATTAAATCAAAATAATACACTGCAATCAGTTTGAAATTGAATGGAACTTTAAATTGCAAAATTAAGGACATCTAACCACTTGGGTCATTGAAGAAGTCAAAAAGAGACATCACCGATATTTTCCAGCCATGAGAGCGCCTAAAACTATTGAATGGGATTACCTTGCAAATTTCCAAGAGGTAAAACTGTTGGTGCTTGGAAGTTCAGCCTAAAACATTGACATCCACATTCTTGACTATTTTTTCTAAACCCTAGCTTTGGAGGTTGCGTGAGTCAATTTTAACTAACATTCCGAAAACAAAGTTTTTTCTTCAGAACAACTGCAATAGTTCATTCAAAGTTCCAGTTTTGACGTGAAAAGGTAATATATTTTCGAATTTTTATTAGTATTGATACAGTCACCTGCAAGTTTGAATTATCATTTTGCCCATGACCTAATGATGTTTGATTTTGTTGGTGGCATTGCCTCTCAACATTGAAACTGCCGTCCAATTTGTGAGGTCCCAAATACCTGAAAGCTTTAGAACTTCAATTAAAATCAAGCTCCAATATGAACACAC
>CM021316.1:480011-502109 GCA_010645155.1 Tigriopus japonicus | reverse complement strand
CATCAACTGACTCGTGACTTTCAAGCCCTTCAATGATCTGCTCAATATGGTCAACCAATTGGGTGACTGTACTAAAATGGGCTCGAAACCCATGCTGCCCTGGGGGAATGATATCATGGGCATCCAATATTTGATATGATATTTTACTATTAAACAAAGTCTTTAGTTAATAATCAACACAAAGTAAGACTGTTGAAGATGCAAATTTACAAATTTGTATTTTCATTTTAGGTGGAAATTCTGTTGGTTCTTGCGCAAATGGTTTTGGAGTTTGTTGTGCCAGTAAGTGTTACCATTTATTCCACTTGAAATTCTTGCTTTTTTTGAGTATCTGAGCATGGCCAAAATCTAACCTCAAATTCTGATCATCACGATAATAGTAACAAACCTTTCCATTAATTTTTCCTTCAAAATTTTCAAATCGGCATAATCGAAAGATTTATAGACGAAAAAATTGCAAATGTGCCTTGCTTAGATCACACCAAAATTGCGTCCATTTTTTGACAGTGCTGTGCCCTTGAGTCCAATGTACTGTACATGACTGAGTAATCTTTTTGGCTCATTTTTTCTTGTTCATCTTGTCTGAAATACAAAGATATTTGAATCCTTTTTTTGTCAACATTTTCCAATAAATTTTAAATCAATAAAAAGTTTTGTTTTCTCCTCATTTTTTTACTGCATTAAAATTTCATTTAGTGCAATATAGGTTTTTTAATCTCTACCCTTAAAGCAAATGTTACCACTTCTTGACAACAGAAAGTGTTGTAATAAGCGTTGAAAACATGTTTAAAGCATAACCTTTGGTTGTTTCAAAAACCAAAATCACACTAAATTGTAACACCCCCAAAAAGCCATTTATTAAAACATTCATTGCCCTTTCCAAGGGCGGCTTAAGGTGATCAATACCTTGTTCTTCACTCTTGTAGTTACCTTGTCATGTGGACAAACAAGCGCTGAGAACTGTACTTACTTGGTTCAAGCCTCGGCTTCCACAATACCCAATCCGTGTCAGTACACAATATGTCCTGCTAATTAGAGCGCTATAATTTTATTATAGCGCTCTACTGCTAATAACAATATTTGTAGGATCAGATTTGATTTCACGGTAAGGCATATTCTATATTGATAAGCATTCCATGTATCAGACGTTTATGAGCTCTCTTTTACTTTTTTTAGACTTTCAATATTAATGGCCCGGTTACCGGGTTAGTCGAAACAGATTTTACCTTGGCCGCAGAATCTACAGGAGGTAAGTATTGAGAGAGTTCAAAATTTCAGCTCCAGAGCTACCAATAAAAAAGTATTTTCAATGTAAGATACCGGTATCCTACTCTAATGTGGTAGTTGACTGATTTTTTCATCGATTCTTCAGAGATGAGCGAGGGGAACTAAAATCGAGGCAAAGGTTAAGAATTTAGTTCCTAGTAGGAACATATACATAGAACAAGGAAATCGTAAGACATGGAAGCCTCCGCTCAGGCGTTCAGCTGTGGATTTTTTATAAATCGAATTCCATTTATGTAAATGACTTTGCTTTGATAAGAATGATTTAACAATCATATAAGGATGTCGTTTGCTGAATTTCAGCATGGTACATTACTCCGTCCACGAGAAACAACGTTTCCAATTTTGCTACAGTGGCAATACATACGCGCGGAAACGAGAGAAAAATTGACCTTACAATCGTCCTTTTGGACGATTGTAGGTGCAAATGTTCGGTCGGAAGAGCGCCCTATGCTCTACGCTTCAAATTACTCTAAATGCCACAAATTTCAGTCGATCAAGTTGAAATTAAGCATGTGAGCTTTGCATTACCAATCAAACACTTGGTTTGATAAGATTTTTCTCTGTATAACACAGAATTCAAAAAATGACTTTTGTTGGTAGCCCTAGGCATTCAGGTGTTTAGTGATCCTTGCATAAAAGCATCAATGCGTCCCTCTGCATTTAAGATTTTGCTTCTGTTCAGTAGACCATAGGGGGCGCGGTAAAAAGGTCACAAGTTGAGCAGGCCGCAGCAAAACGATCTCAGTAAAAAGGTCATAGGGCAAGACGGTCATGGTAAAAAGGTCACGTAGTGCGGGTCGTACGTAGATCCGCACACCTCCAGAGCATTCAAGAGAGCAATCCCAGGAACCCTACACCCTGACACGAAAGTTGTGTCGCAGTCATACTTTGAGCCTAAAAATGACGGCAATGCGTGGACACTTTGGCGCAATCAAACCACTCGTGTGCCCCAACGATTGTTAGGATGTAATTAAGGGGCAAATAAGTGACATATCATTCCTAGAACAGCATTGTCAACCTGATGTCCGGCGTTTTCTTTTTGCACGGTTCCATCTGCCTTTAAACCGCTGTGAAAAACATGCATAGAAATCTATTTTTTGGAACAAAGTGGGGTAACAACGTATGTTTCAAATGACAGCGTTATTTTCAATATCATTAACAGAGCCTTTGATGGCACTTGTTACTCTTACAGCATCTTTCGCAGTTTTCAATGATATGAAATGTAAAATTACAATTTTCTTGAAAAAATGCGAATTTGACAGAATTTTGAATCAGCCTTAAACGTGCCACCCGAAAGTTTAGTTGCCCACATTTAGGTTGAAATTATTATTTTCATCACTTCTACTTTATACCTCGAATCAACTTTTGAGGATCCATAACTGAGCATATTAAGTGAGAAGACAGTGCAAAAAGTGGCTGCAAATGCTCTGTTGGGGGAGGGGAGGCCTACTTTGGTTTCAGTTTTGTGGAAAAAAGATCATGATTGCCTGTTGTTATAGTGAGTGTTTTTTATTGTTAAAAGTCAAAACTCATGATTGCCTGTTGTTATAGTGAGTGTTTTTTATTGTTAAAAGTCAAAACTCTTCATTCACTTTTTATGTTCAAGACTCTCAAGGTCGGTTGTTGAGCACGTTGGGTGCCGGTTGGTACTAAGACAAATGTTGTTAGCAATGCAAGCCATTACATTCACACAACTTCTTTGTTATTCCTCTACTTGTACACAAAATATCAAATTCCTCTACGACTCATTTTCTTACATTTTTTCTTTCATATTTTGGTGATGATCAAATAATTTTGAACCCTGAAATATTCCAGGCCTGCCAAATTGATCTTACTTCCAACAAATATTTCAGTATTTTTGGGGTGGAAAAAAACCAAGTCCTTTTGAGCACTTTCTTATTAACCATAAATTTCCAAGTAACATTTGCATTGCTAAAGCATTGAAATGTTAATCTTCTATTTTCTGACCATGACCTAACTTTGAACTCTGATCAATACAAATTGGCAACCCTGAACTGAACAAATAATCTGGAGTCTAACATTTGAAAATGGACATATGCCAATGCCGGACGTTTTGAACACTCGAGGATAAAAAATGCCAATTTTAGCATAAAGAGCATGTCATACACGTGTCAATGCAATCCCGCAAAAATTATCGTACCAAACGACTGGAAAAGTAGGAACAAAAAGTGTTTTGTCGCGCAACGGACGATTAATGTGTTTATTGTCCATAAATGAAAATTGTAGCAAATTGAAACTGAAAATTGTCAAGATTGGCTTGAACTGGGTTGATTGTTGGCTCCTGGTGAATATATTGACGAACTTGTTGAACACACATTGGTACTTGGATAGTCAGTAATGGCTTTCGAACTGTAGAAAGCAAGGACTCGATCATTGGTGAAATTCCTCATTGAAATATAAAATAGTCCACCACTTAAATTGATGAAACATGGACGAAAGGAAGGGTATAAGCTGCATAAACCCATTTCTTGGCATCCCACGACTTCCTTCGCATCACGAGGTCAGTAAAACCATGATGTCACATCACTTAGGAGCATGGTCTGAAGTTTCTTTTATTAAGTCCTTATAAACTTCATTTTGTGGCCCACTAACAAACTGTTGATTGACTCTAAATTGATCTCAACAGGTGGAATGAGTTAGATCAGTTGTAAGCTTTTTTTTTGAAGACCATGGACAAGTTTTTGTTGCTTGAGTTTTGGTCGTTTCTTGATGGCAATGAAGCACTCGTAGAACTGCTTTCTGTTGAGAAAATACGCACTTTTCAACTCCATGGAATCACAAGAGCCACCCATAAAGGCAAAAAGCCATCTTTGGGTACATTTTTCCAACATTTTGATGGAAAAATACTCGAGGAAAGCAAACGTCCTCGTTTTGTTTCCCAGACCATCATGGCTGACTAAGAATTCAGTCTGACTACGTAGCAACAGATTCAAAACATTTCTGTAGTCCAATACAGAAAGCCGGAGGTAACCAACAGTGTCTTTGATTAAGCAAAACAAAAAGTGAACCCTTGGGTAAAACCCTTTGTCTTTGTTTCCTAAACTTTTCAGGTTACCAAAAGATCGTTCCATAATTTGGAAATCTTTCGGAAAACTTGAATGTCGCATAACGAGTCTGAATTTGGCCACCCTAAGGCAATTTCTATGTCTTGTTGATTTCGAGAAAGCCCGAAGACATGAGATAAAAAAATAAAAAAGGATGTCAACTTTGAGTGGTACAGGAATTTGAAAAAATTCCTCCGAACTCTCTGTGATCCAGGTGAATGATTTATCATAATGGCAGTCATTGCTAACAACCTTCCGCTTCAAATCTTTGCAATGCTGACGTGTGAGGTAACTTTGAAGTATAGTAGAAGCATATCTAGAAGCATAGAAGAAACACAAAAGAAGCATATGAGATGGAGTAGAAATAGCCATGCTCGATCAAGTCTTACTTCATAACTATTATTTTAGCCTCTGACATCGTCCGTTCTCAGACAAGGTTTAGCACTTTGCATTCAATTAAAAAGGTGTGACTCATGTTTTCTCTTCCTCCTTCTCTTCCTCTTTCCAACTATTAACATAATCTATTATCTTTCTCTCTCGTGTCAGTTTCTGGTGAAAACAAGCAAAAGCTTATCCAGGACCTGAGAAATATCCGTTCATTAAACTGATGTGTAAAAATTGAGATCTCATGTTATTCACCGATGCCTTCAAATGAACTAAATATTTCTGAAATACAATACAATACAATAAGCTGCGTTTTTCAATCGCAGCTTATGTAACGAAACTTGATCGAGCATGGTTACTTCTACTTCGCCTCATATGCTTCTTTTATGCTTCTAGATATACTTCTGCTATACTTCAAAACTACCTCAACAACCGACCTATTATTTCAATTTGAAAAACAAATTCATTCAAAAGGCGTTTCGTTCTGCAGGCGGTGCCATAGGAGATTGCACCAGTGATACGTTCTCTGTAACTGCACTGGGAAATTTTGCGCCTCCAGTGATTTGTGGATTCAATTCTGGGCAACACAGTAAGTAAACATTGAAGATTTGATATTTAGCCATTTATCATGACAAGAAGATAGGCTAAAAGCAAGTCCAAGCGACAGCTGAAACGTTTTATGAGCGTGTACTGTTTTGACCAAGAGTCATGTACAAATTGTAGAGCAGGGGTCAGCAACCAATGAACCCAAACCACATATGGTCTCCAAGCTCAATTCAGTGCGTCAAAAATCTATCAAGAAATGCCAAAATGATGGACCACAGAGTCATCTTAAGATAAGAAAGTAAATTTATTTCTGTGTAACTTTTTTTAGTGATTGTGGACGCGTCTCCAAACCAATGCAATCAGGCCATATTTGGAACTCGTGGAACAGGCACTCGAGAATGGGACATCAAAGGAAGGAACACAGCGCAAAGACGAAAGAGCCGAGTCACAGATCACTTCCATAAAAAAGTGGCGGACAAAGTCGGCTCTTCATCTATTTCAAAACACTAGCTTTTGAGGGGCGTACAACAATAGATTTTAAAACTAAAGGCCATGTAGAACGTTGTCAGGATAGTCACTTAGAGTGGCGAGAACATTCAAAAAAATCAGTTTTTTGGGGAAAAATATTTTAAAGTCAATACCTTTTTAAATTCAAACAATGATGAACATGCCAAAACGTGAATTTAGCAATGGCGCATAATCTTGACTCATTCCAAAACAAATAAATGCCAGTGTTTTGAGACAAATGTATTGAATAGTTACCCAATACAGTTGTGGCGATGAGGCAGGAGGTAAGAGAAAAGGCTTGAATGGCACTCACATTAATACAAAATTGATAAAACAATCTTTTGCTTTAGGGCCAGACGGGTGCCTCCAATATTTCACAGGAATGACAGGAACTGTCGCAAGGTAATGTGTTCCTTTCAAAACAAACAAGAAGATACTTTCCAAAACTGTTGTGTGACCTTGCTTTAGATCGAAATGACAATCAATGTAAAATATTGACATTTCCTGCATGTTTCAGCTTCAACTTTCCAACCAATACTCCAGCATTGGCACTTTCAAGTAAGACTGAATGTTATTTGTATTTTCATTTCATATTTGCCAAAAAAAATCCCTCATATCTACGTTTTTTTGGTATTCAAGTAAATCAAATTGCTTCAGAATCAAATATATTCCAGATTAAGGGTATGTTTTCCCCTTAAAATTGAGTTAAAACGAACAACTTTGAGATTTTTGAAAAATTGAAAAGAGAAAAATTGAAAAATTGAAAATTAAAAAGCTTTCTTGATTCCTAAGCGACCCACTTGTCTAGTCAAAACCAACCGATGTGGTGGAGACAAGAAGCCAAAACTTGTTCAATTTGCTGGATTCCAGAGATTTTGGGCGACAACGTTAACGTAGCGGTAAGCCAAGATAAAGAGTCAACATTTGCAAAATCTTCAGGAATGACAGAATTTTCTATTATTTTCATGATCATCCCTGCCAGGGTTCTTTTGGTATTGGGTATGTTTTTACATGTTTAATGATTGTCTGAGACTCCTCGATATCCTATTTCAACATTTTGAATCACAAAATTATAGCAATTCAGGTGGAGGACGAGTGGCCAAAGGAGAAGTGGATGGAAAATGCAGAGGAGACGTTCTCTTGGTGAGTGAAACATTTAAGTTGGATTGGAAATATCAGCATACCTTTTATAATCTTTTCTTGAAAATATTCTTCATGGTTCTTTGGAATGAATGAATTCGCCCTTTTGTGACAAAACAATTACCAGAAAAGGGCTAGTTCATTCCTTCTCGGTAGGATGTGCATTGAACTTTGAGAGAGCATATCTTTTGACTCCGACGTTTGATTAAGCTGAAAATTGAAATGCGTATTCAAGTTAACATAGACAAGGTCTCATTTGCAGAAGAACGTAATTGATTTGTTCTTACTGGAAAACATGATTCTTTTCGCTAGCCTCCCAGTCCAGTGAAATTCTGTGGCTCTTGTCGAGAACTAGATCTCCTATCACCAACTTACGTTTCTTAATCAAATATCTTTGTCTTGTGTATTAATCATGCCATTTTGTTTCTTTTGACCTATTTTCTTCTTGAAACAAATCGCCAATGCCAAATCCAAGTTAGTGACCGATGTCAGTTTCAATGACCGTGTTTGCGGTCGATTTTTCAATGCTGATGAAAGTGACCCTCGTGAAAAGTCTGTTTCCGTTTGCAGTAAGTTTTACTGAACGGTTAGCGCGGATAACAAAGTGAAGAGATCTGTTCTTACTTTTGCAGCTGACCAGAGACCCTTTCGCATGACCTTTTTGAGCGATGCGGACGAAATTACTCTGGAGCCACCTGCTAAAGCGAAGAACCCCAATTTTGCCAATAGAAATGAGCTAAATAGAAACCCCGGAGGAATTATAGGATTCAATCTTCGATGGACCTTGCAGACTTGCCCATGATAGCAAGTCATCCCATCATGATTAAGAAATCGCAAATAGGATAGTTCCATGAATCTTGACATTTATTTTTATGTATTGCAAAGAATAATTTTGAAGATATAAAAAAGTAACAAACACTAATGCAAAATTATATGTTATGTCTAAATATGAGAGCATTAGGTCACATGCGCCATAAAGTCTGCTTCAAAGAATACTTGGGAACCTTGAAAAACAAGTTGGGATATTAAGTGAAAACGAGTTTGGAAATTCGGAAGTGTTTTTGCATGTTTTTTCCAAATTTTTAATCTTCACACAATTTTAAAATGGTTATTAAAGTGCCTTTCATTCAGTATGTAGATTGTCTCTATCAAATATCTACATCAAATTCTCATATATCAAGAAGTATATGACCTAACCTTATGTGGGTTGTAAAATAAATAAAAGATGTACGCAGTCTCCCTGCAAATCACTCAACTCATAAAAAATAAGCCAAAATAGCTAAAGGGTTTAATGGCACAATATTTCCTTGAAATGTGAGGGGTTTTAAAAAAGATTCGTCGCTAGAGAATCCGACGTAATCTGGCCTGAACTGTGTTTTCATAACGAAGCATTTTTTGTAGAGCTCGCCTGACATAAGCAAAAACAGATGCATTTTAACAGTCTTTGCGGATGCTTGCTTGGTCCTCTTAACTTCCTCCATTGAAGCGCACAAAGTGCATTATTACCTCGGCTCAGAGAAGCCAAGGATGCATGCACTCATTCATGGTGGTAAATACCCGCGGTGATAGAAGAAGCGTGATTTTGTTGAAAATTTTGCCATTACCATTTGACCATCCGATTTGGCAACCATCATCATGCCTAAGAAATCTTTGTCGATTGGTCTTGTGTTCTGCATCATATTCAACATGGAACATATTTTGGGAGCTCGAGAAAACCGGACGTTCTCTTCGCTGGACTTTTCAAGACAAAAGAGTGGGTAATTCTTAGTTCCACATATGAAACGTCAAACTAATCATATTCAGACATATTTCAGGGCTTTTCAGCATTTTCAACATTGTTCAATTCAGGGTAATATCAGTTAGTTATCTTTTTCTTTGTCATGGTCCCTTCATAGGGTTGTTGTTTAGAACGATCCATGTAATGCCATATCTGGTGGGGATCTCAGGGGAACTTGTTTGAGCTCTCAAGAATGTGTCTCACAAGGAGGATCCGCCGATGGAAAATGTGCTGCAGGTGACTGGGAACCCATAATAACTTTGATCCAGACAACTTTTAACACAAATTTCTATTCTATATAGGGTTTGGTGTTTGTTGTATCTTCATGATTACTGGCTGTGGAGGAACAGTGAAAAAGGTATTTGAAATTAGTCGATTTGAGCATTCTTTGACAGGTAGTGATTTCTGCAATAAATCATTTTCAGAATTGTACCTACGTCAGGGCAAGTATTCACAATTATTCGACAAATAAACTTATCTTTAGTTCTAAGTTTTGTCGCTTTAAAAAGTTGGTGCATGAACGGTTTATTCCCTTAGAATACTGGGTTTCCTGCGGCAGATCCGAATAATGCCAGAACTTGCACTGTGACTTTTAATCGATTTGCTAATGGTGAGAAGATGATTGTGTCATTAAATAAAATGTGCGTAACCACATTTGGCCTAACGTATCGTGTTCATTTTTTCCAGACATCTGCCAAATAAGGTGAGACACACACTAAGGTTAATTGAGTGTCATTTATTTAGCAGTGGTATCATGACTGGTTATGTGTTTATAGATTGGATTTCCAACCGTCAACTACGCTTCCGTTGGGAACAGAACCAGGTATGAACATAAATGAGAAAAACGAATTACCCATAAAACCCAATTGACATTTCATCTATGTTCGAATGATAGTCACAAGAGAGCTTTTTGAAAAACAATTAGTCAGTCGTCAATTTTGAAAAACATTATTTTAATCATGTGCAGTTTTTCGGAGGAAGATGTGTTTTTTAATTTAAGACATACAAATTGAAAAATCATTTTTTTAAACACTTACTTCATGTTCCTACAAAAAATCAATCATAGACATCTTAGGCTTAGAATACAAGTGTTTTCAGATTTGGACAGGCTGTGAATGATGGTTTGGGAAGTGAAATTCTAGTTGAACTTGCTTTACAATCTTTGAATGGATCACCTCTTGCGTACCTACCCTACTTTGGTTGCGAGCAATTCTTGATGAAAAGTCTTTTTGCACAAATGTATAAACAATAAACTATAAAATATATGTATTCTTTGTTTTGTCTACATAGGGTCATGTGGTGGAACTGGTGACCGTTTGTCCGTTCTTAGTCCTCACTCGTCGTCGCAAAACGCTTTTCCACCGGCAATTTGCGGCGTTCTCTCCGGCCAACACAGTAAGATGAGAGACCTGAACGACTGATCGGGACTTATTCTTATTTTGATAAGAAAACTAATCCCTACATTACCCATTCAACAATTCTACGAGTCACAGACTAGGGATAAAAGCCAATTTGAAGCAAGATTTGGATTTCAGTGTATTTTGAAAGTGGACGAATGGGTGGTTCAGCCGGACAGATGGACATTTTCCAAGGTTCAGGACCCGGAGAAAGGCGATACAACATCAAAGTCTCTTACATCCATTGCAACAGTAAAGTTCGGTAAGCTCTCATTTGCCATGAGAGCAGACCTTTCCATTCTCATGTACCTCAAAAATTACCTAGCAAATAGTGTTTGATAAAGGGACTGTTTGAACTTGTAGATTTAATCTTTCCTTCCAGGGCTCCAAGTGGTTGTACTCAATACTTCACGGGCTGCACTGGTACAATCATGTCCTATAATTTCCTCGGAGGACAACTTTTAGGAGACCAATTGTATGGCAACTGCATTCGGCAAAATGAAGGTGAGATTCTCGATTCATGTCATTTGTTAGGATGTGAGGACAACATTGAGCATTTCTTCTTAGGTTATTGCTCGGTGCAATATTCAGAAACCCCTATTAGCTCTCCCGATCCATTTGATCTGGATGCACCCGTTCTAACTGCGAGCGTCACGGTAAGGTCTCTCTCCAAAAATTAATTATTTCTGCCCCCTCCAATGGCTTTATCATAACAAATCATTCCTTGTTTTGTCATTTTTCATAGCGATTATTTCTGTTTCAAACTTAGAACATGTGCAACTCCAAATGATCAATGGTTTTTCACAACTCCGATTTGGCTCTTGATTTTAGGATAACTGCATGATGAAAAACCATGTGACTATACCCAGCAGAGTAACTGATTTGTTAATGACTGCCACACCAGATCCTCAACAAGACGTCAGTAAGAAGTTCATTTAATACAAATTGCTGAAGTTCATACTACTAGTCAAAACGTTTGCGAATTAAAGCTCACCTGTAAAAACAAGTGATCCCAACTGAGTTTATTCTCAAACCACAAATCATTCCTTTCTAAACTTTTCAGTTACGTATGCTCCTTCGATGAGATGCAATACAGTTTTTGGCAGCGCTCCCAGAACTTCCATCCCAGGGACATTAGTTTGTAAGTTGACCTCCCATTAAGGAATAAGCAAGTTGTTTATTTTCCTGCCATGTGTGGTTTTTTTAAATGGAATATGTTTTTCCTAAATTTGATCCAAATGATCCAGTTTTATTGATAGTTTATCTCTTCCAGCTGAAGAGAACGTTCCTTTCGTGGTTAATTTGCGAACCTTGCCCAGTTCCAGTGGTCGATTGGCTACTTTCTCTGGATTCAGCTTGGATTACACCCAAGTTCCTTGTTGAGGAACAACATGTAATTCAAATTCGTATCCCTTTTACGAACATTGTATTGTAAAACACGTACTGAGTATAAACTTCTTGTAATGTCAACTGCTAATAAACAAATCATTTTTGGACGAACACGGAAAACTATTTGGCGAAGGTTAGGAAGTTGAATGGGTAAACACTGACTTTGAACTACCAGGGTCACGCAGGGTTGGTCAAATTTAAGACAGATTTGACATCAATACCAAGAAAGCTATTTTATCGGACTTTAGGGCAAAACCTCCTTTAGTTTCAATGAATTGTTATAAATCATTTTTCACTTTGGTCATAGACGTGAGAGGAGTCATCCTTAGACATCAACTTGATGTACCACTCCAGTGTTTTTTTCCAGCTAGCTGTAATAGTATCTTAGAGTCCGCAAAAGGATGATGTCCAAAGTTTCCAATGAATAAATACATTGAGCATCTGAAAGATAATTGCTCCATTTTTTAACATGAACATTAATATAAGCATGTAGCGTCCCGGTGAGGGGGCGACCTCCGTGACATATACGAGGGTTATCCAGACTAGAGGTAGGCTGGGCCTATTTCTCGTCAGCAAGTGCGATTTTTAGATGCTTGATAAAGAATCGAAATCAAGATTTATCTCTTATGAGCAGATGCTATTTTACATGATTTGTAAGACAATCATGTTCGAACTTATGATTTAATTAGACAAGATATGTTGGGCGACCCCCTGTAAACATAGAAAATAAGCCTCAAAAGCGAGCAACAAGACAAAAATCAAGTACACTGTAAAGCCAAGACGTTTCACATCAAAAATTACCACTTTTTTGCCTCAAGTATTTATCAAATATTGGTGTGGGTGGTTGAACAACGTCTTAACTATCCAACATAATGGATTTTAACGTGTTTCTTGCTCTTGACATCGATGTTCAAAAACGTGCAGGGGTCGCCCAACATACCTTTTCTAAATAAATCATCACTTTGAACTGGATTACCTGACAACAAATCATGTAAAATATCATCTCCTCAAAAGAGATATATCTTGATTTTGATTGTTCATCAAGCATCTAAAAATCGCACTTGTTAACGAGTTACTGGCCCAGTCTACCTCTAGTCTGGATACCCCACGTATATATAGCTATGCCTCATACTGAAATACAATCCAGTCTACCACTAGAGTAGTCTTACTACTCCCTAGCTGGCGGATCTTGAGATCCCTACAAGCAGTATTTGCTCGCTAAAACAGTCTTGCATTCTCTTAAGTGGTGGACTGAAAGCGCTTTCGGCCGAAATTTCGTTTTCGTTTTCGGTTATGTCTACCGAAACCGAAAGCAGACATGCACTATAAAGGACGGAGTTTGACAAGAAAATCGAAAAAAAAAATCGGCCAAGCGCCACTGAAATTCAAGTTTCCTGATTTTTCAAAATTTGCCACTACCCAACATCAAACACATGACCAATTTAATTTTTAAGATGGATTTTGCATTTATACAATTTTGTAGTCAGCTGCTTTCGGTTTCGGTATCGGTTTCGACTAAGCCCTCTTTCGGCCGAAACTTTCGGTTTCGGTTATGAGCCATTTCGGTCCATCACTAATTATCTTGGTTCCAAAGAGAGCCGCCTGATCGCAGTGAAGGATACTTTTTGCTCACATCATAGCATAGTTCTGTCACAGTCTTAAAATTTATTTCTTGTCCAACCGTTAAAAAGATCTGATAACCATCATTGTCACTAGATTGTCCACCATCTGAATGTTCTTGTGTGTCCAGATGTATGATTTGGTCAAATACGAGTACATTCCCAAATTCATAATTTATACAAGGCCTGGCTGAAACTGTTTGTTTCAGCCAGGGATCGAATCGTTTTCTTCCCCTTGGCAATGTTTATTATATAATTGGCAATGTTTATTATATAATTATACTTTCAAAGTTGCCTGCAAGACCATGCTCCTTATCTTTCCCCATTGTGCGACCTGCCATGGTCCTTGAAGCAAGAAGAAAAGTCTCCTTTTGATGAGAGTAAGAATATCAACAAGCTTGTTTAGTTTTATTTAAATATCCTTATTGCTTCCGGATTTGATGGCCAGGAAGTCGAACAAGAGAAAGAAGTTAAAATGGAAACAAGAAGCTTCATTTGTATTTTGGCTCTTACAAAAACATTTTTTTTGCTTCAATATCTCGATAACAGTAAGGAAAAGAAACAAAATCAACTGTACTTCCATTTGAAGCTAGAATCACACTTAATTTTTTTCTTCTTCCCCATGCAATTATGCAATACATTTGTCAGTAACGGATTTTGGATGAGATTTGGAACGAAGTGTGTATTGGTATTTTTGGGCAAGATTGTCATGAGAGCAAAATCATCTCATAACAGAATAATTCTTGTGCATTTCGCAATATCCACGTAGGCAAGCACATTAAAGTGTGTCTACCCAAATCCCTAACAAATTGCCGCATGAAAACAATCTGCCTGATTCTCAAAGATGAAATAAGATACAGCAATGAAATTTTAGGGGGTATTTATTGAAGGTATTAGCTTCCTATTTCTCGAAATAGCCACCGTTTGCGGCCAGCATGGCCTCGATCCTGGGCCGAAACGCCTTGCAGGCCTTGACGACGTACTCCTCGGACATGTTGGCCCACTCACGCTCAACCGCTGCCTTGAGGTCGCCAACACTTACGTGGGTGGTCGAGCAAGCCTTCCTCTCCACTTCGCCCCAAACGGCGTAATCGAGTGGCGAGCAGTCTGGCGACGACGGGGGCCACATCGTCAAGGGCCAGAAATTCTCAAAGTTCTCTGAGCACCACTTCTGAACCTTCTTGCTCTTGTGGCTGCCACAGCAGTACTGCTGCCACACATAGCCACCCTGAGGAAAGGTGCCGTCAATCCAGGGCTTTACCACGTTTTTCAAGACATCCAGGTACACCTCTGTGTCGATCTTGAGGCCTTTGGCGAACCAGAAGGGGGGCATCCTGGCGCCGTTGCTCGCCACGACACCTAACATCATTGCCATGGATGCTTCGTCTTCATGATGGGAGGGACATCCTCGACCTGATAGGCCAGCCATCTGTCGTTCCTGGCGTTCCTGGCCCTGTCCACAGTCCACATCTTGTCTGAGAAAATGCGCACGGTGGACCCGCCATTGTGCTTCATCCAGGTCAAAAGACGTCTGCCTTTGAGGACCCTTGTTGCCATGGTCTGCTCCAAGAGGAGCTGCCTCACTCGACGGACGTAGGACTTCATCCCAAGGAACTTTATGGCCTTCTGGATGCTCCTTTTGGAGACGTCCAAGGTCTTTGCCAGGTTCCTCTGGCTTGTGGAGGGACTGGCCTCAATCTTCACCTTCAGGTCGGCCAGGAACTCGGCTGTCAGCTTCTTGTTGTGCCCCCCGGAGCCAGGCTTCCTGGAGAAGTCTCTCCCGGCGTCTTTAAGCTTCTTGACGTGGGCGACAAGCCAGCGACTGCAGCCAACGATGCGGCAGACGTCATTCGTCTTAGCTCCGGCGTCGAGAAGATCGGACACCCTTTGCCTTTTGGCCTCCATCTTCTCTCAATTTTGTCGTAGCTCAATATTGTTTACATAAAACCGGTTTAGAATTGTTTACTGTACCTATTAATACAAAGTACGCGCCAATCCAGCAAAGGGTTCCCA
Source organism: Tigriopus japonicus (assembly GCA_010645155.1). NCBI lineage: Eukaryota > Metazoa > Arthropoda > Copepoda > Harpacticoida > Harpacticidae > Tigriopus > Tigriopus japonicus. Next base: position 486,985 of record CM021316.1, on the reverse strand, counting down.
AGTTATGACAAGTTAAACTGATGTTAGGGATTTGGGTAGACACACTGTATTGTTACAGATGAAGTGGATTGCGATAATCAATTCTTGTCTTGGATTGCTTACGACAGAGTCCATAGATTTACCTGCAATTTATCTAGAATTGTCTTCGTGCGCAAGAGATGTGGATAGTGTACGTAGTTTCATAAATTACTAACGGGTGGACACATCTTTTATCATGTTGTATGGATGACCAGCCGAACAAATGGTTGAATGGAATTGTTATAGTATTTGGGATTGTTTTTTTTGCAACTTATCAGATTTTGTTGAGTTGGAATAAACTATGAGAACTTCAGTGTCTTCACCGCTGCAAAAAAAAATGTTTCGATAGCTCTCCATTCAGAAATGCATTTGAACCTTTTATAGGATTTCTTTGTTTGAATATTCACCTCCACTTTATCCTATAATGTCCACAACTCTCACTTAACACCTTCTGAAAGTGACTTTTTTTCGGTTACGAAATGGCATCGTACAGGTGACCTTGAAAAATTGATCTTCCTTCTGCATGCCTTAATTTTGATGAGTTATCTTCGAAAGCAAACTCATCAAGTAATATTTTGCAAAATGATCTGAATATCTTGCAGTTATAGCAACAAATTATGACATCGTGGCATCATCAATATTGAATAAAATTTTGATGGGAGTGATGACACCAACCTTAATGACTTCTCCCAAAACTAGAAAACATTGAGTCTTCAGGCATTTTTATGGAACTCTTTTTCAGCGAGTAGTTGTCGGAACCCGATATAAAGAATTCTTTGTAATTGTGATAGTTAATCAAATGAAACTTCATGAGATTTTACAGAAATTTTTTTGAGCCCCGGTGACGATCCCACAACCTATGTACAGGGTGTCAAGGAATTGATGGTGCATCGTGTTTTTCCTTGCCAGCCAGACCAAAATTTGCTTTAAAATTTAAAAAAAAAATGAAATGTCGGAAGGTCTTGCAATCCCTTTGCCTTTTGGAAAACAACGGTTTCCAATGCATGCCACTGAAGGGGAACATTTGAAGGGTTCTGGCTATTTCAAGCAAAACAAGACAAAGGTATCTTAAATTGGTCTTGGAAGGACAATCAATAATGACACGACCTAGGGGACATCCAAATCTTACTTGGATACAATCTTTTAACATCAGAACTAAGAAGAATGTTTTCATCTAATGACCCAGTTTTATCATTCAAAACCCATTTGGATAGATATCTATCCAACATTCCCGACCAACCCCATGTTCAGGGACTATCTAGATCTGCCAATTCAAATTCATTGATAGATCAGATATTTTAGCACTCTTGATTTTAATTCATCAGTACACTATTTTAAGTCGTAACATGACCCTTTTTTACATCAAATGATATTCTTCGTGTCGGTTACAAATCCGAAACCAAAACCTCTTTAGCTAAAAAAAAATATTCTTCAGGAGGCAAGAGAAACGATCGTAGAAGAGCCTTGACCTAAAAATGGTAAAAATGTGAGGGCTTTTGGTAGGTTTGAGCATTTTTTCAACTCTGTGTCCAAAACGCAAATAAGACCGAGAAAATAAATTATCACATACCTACACACCGAGACTAAAACGTTGAAAAGCTCAGTACAAGAAGCATAAAAAAGGGTTCGAAGCGGCTACCAAAGATTTTTTTTCTCTAACGTGTCTTTAAGCTTTTGAAAATCCATTTTTTCCGATGCACCATCAACTCTTAGACACCCTTTATGGGACCAGGGCTCCCATTTTATGGACTCTGATATTAATCCTATTTTCAAATCTTGCAATTCTGAGTTTTATTCCTGTCTGCATCATCCAATTAACCCAACCCTGTAAGGTTTAAAAGGACGTCAAATAATCAAACTTCCTTTAGTTTGCTTGTCATGGATTGACTTTACAAAATAATCCTTCGATCTTCACCACTTGTCATGTCAACTTACTTTTAAATTCATTGTTGCCATTTTTCTTCTAACAACCGAGATAAAAAAATGCATTGTTCGAAATACATCATGTCATGAAGTCATGAAATTGAAGTAAAAATGCATTAGAAAGCTCAAGCAATGTGTCAAAATTAATGGAAATGTATTTCCGTGCTTTAACAAGTGTCTATTTTAATCGCATCAAAGTCTTGCATGACTGCGGTTGGTTTCCAAGCACAATACACCGTGGGAGGTTGGACCAATAAATCAGGCTGAACCATTGACAGCACAAGAAATGCTTCTTTTTGTTATTACATTTTCATCTAGAATGAAACCATTTGTCTTGATTTAGTTGGCACCGTACAGTTCAGCGTTCAATGCGTGGATTAGTCACACCTCTTTAATGGATGCCAGATCAAGCTTGTCTCATTGTTGATTATGTGGACTCCGTACGTATTTGCAACGACTAGAATGTTGCATCGACTATTTGCAAAGCTCATTTAGGGACCAAAGTACAAAAATCCTAAGCTGTTGATGACTTTTTTGATGGGCTTGATTGGTCTCAATTGTACTTTAACGGACGTAGTCGTGATGTTGTTCGTGTCTGGCCAAAAAATAGACTTCGGGCTAATAAGTGAAAAGTTTAGTTGCAAAAAACGGATGCATTTCAATCATGTTGGACATGGCTCGAATTTTAAGTACAAAAATGCATTCTTGTATGGTGGTCCAAAAGCCAAAAATCTGTTTTGTTGATGTTACGGATTGAGATGTATTCAATTTTTCAATTTGTAATTGGATGGCAAAACTTTCAACCTCAAAACACTGCACGCTTCCAAATTGCTTCTAAATTTGAAGGTAGTTATTACTAAAGATATTTTTTGAATCTTGTTCTCTCTTAATTGGATGAACGAATAGTTGTGGAAGGGTCCAAAATCATTGCAAAATCACCTTTATTTTCATTTTACTACATACAAGGATAAACCAGACAATAGGTAGATCCAAGCATCTAGACATAGAACATCGAAACCTATCACTTTTTCTCTACAAATGTTCACCAGGTATTGTTGGTATTTTCGGTTGCCCAACATCTTGACTTGACAAAATACTGTATTTGGCGTGTTTCTCACACGCGTCTCGTGTTTGTCACAACAAACGAAAAACTCTTGTAAAAGTGTAAAAGAGCCGTGTTAAACATCTTCAAAATAGTCTTACTTAGCACATAAAAATTGGACACATTTGTGGAACCACCGATGCACATGTAACACGCACAAACTATTCAGATATTAAAGCCCAAACTATCTCAAGGGTATTCTTTAGAGCCCCAATATTCTGGCAAAACTTTTTATAGGCTCTGGGCTCAGGCATGGATCACAAATTAAAATCCACTGGATTGAGATCAGAGCTTGAAGGCAGCTTCATTTGCCTCGTCTTAACGTCATGGATTTTTTGATGCTCCTGGCCTATGGGTTTCTCACATTTATGGAAAGATATGCAATCTTTCCCTGCCCTTTTAGAGATGTATCCTATATCTTTATAATGGTTTATTGCAATTCTGATGAACTTTCTAATCAAATTGCTCATTTGCATAGTTTTCAAAATCTCCTGATCTGATTTTCCCACTTTGAGGAGCTCAACTACTGTCGTTTAAAGGATTTTACCAACTCCATGTTGATGTCAGCAAAATTCTATTGTCTCAAATTTGTTTACCATTACAATCATAGAAGCCATTGTCTGAACAATTTTGGAGAGAAGTTTTGAAAACCTCAGGACGATGTTTTCGTTTAAAAAGATGGGTTATATTGTGCCTATTACACGTGCGTCGGTGGTTCCACAAATGTGCCCATTTTTATCTGCTAAGGACTGCTTTTGTGAATATGTTTAACATAGCTCTTTTCTAACTGTTTTGCGTTTGCTCTGGCTAATTATAAGTGCTAAATTGTTTGAAATGATTGATCTACAATACCAAAACTGTGGCCCCAGACTTGTAAGCCACATTGTAAATCAAAAATTCAAACAAGGTTGCCTGCCAACAAAACTGACATTTGCTCTTGAGGGATATTTGATCAGCTCGTTTTTAGACATGAATCCGATAATTTTACAAATACACGAATTTCAAGCCCAATCATGAGTTTTTATCATTTCTCTATAATATTTGACTAGGTAAGCGACACACTGTACTTGATTAGAACCAAATTATTGCCCAAATTCAAAACGAGGGAAGTACATTATTTTTCGGTCGTTTATCCTGATCAATCGGCGAAAAAGCATCTTAACCTTTTAAGCGGAAAAGCCAAGAGATGCCCAAAAATATCAGTTTTTGACAACGTATCGTCCTTGAGTAATTTAGGGTTGAAAAAGAAACTGGAAAGTTTCTTGAACATTCAAAGCCAAAGCAGGGAAGGCATTACAAACACGTGGCCTGACCTAATGCACTGGGTTGACGTCCATTATTCAGCCTTATTTCCAATGACATGTTTTACCTTATTTTACTTTTTTATCACTTACGAAGTTATTACGAGTCCCTAAAATAAATCTATCTATTTATTTAACTAATTTAGATAACACTTGCTTCATTATCATAGGTTAAACTAAGCTCAAATGTGCTTCATAAGGAATGCCATAGGAGTTAGAGATCCTCAGCTCGAACCAAGAAAATATCTGTTCTTTTTGTTTGTATGGCCCCATCGTGGTTACCATTCACTCTCAATATTCTCCATTCACTCTCAATATTCTCCATTCACTCTCAACATTCTCCATTCACTCTCAATATTCTCCATTCATCTCTATTCTCGATATTCTCTATTACTCTAATTCTCTATTCATCCTTTTTCGATATTTTTTCTGGGTACTTAGCTCTCTATTGTGATCAGTTCTTGCTCTAGCCCTATCCAAAAAGTTGTTTAAGAAACTTGTCCCTGGCTTAGTTACAAAAACACCCATAAGCAGGGGTGCAGATTTCAGGCAAATAATATTTTATGCCCAAAAACATGTTTATTTGCTATTTGTTAGCATTTAAAGTTCATTTGCCATTTTTTATTTTATTTGCCATTTTTGGGCAATTAAATGCAAAATTTGTCGTTTTTGGGCAAATCAATCCAAAAATTGTCGTTTTTGTTCGAAAATAGGGAAAAAAAAATTTGCCCAAAATGTTTTGTTTCAAGGATATACTTTAAATGTTTTGTTTCAACGGAATAAAAATATTTTCTCTTAAATGTTCATATACTTGCATTCCACGTTATTGTTGGTGAAACATAATGCTCATTTTCCAAATTTAATGGCCATTTTTGTTAAATTTTGGTAAATTTTCGTATCTATTTGCCATTTTATATGACATTTCTGTGTTTATTTGCCATTTAATTTGCCAATTTGGACGCTTTTATTTCCCATTTTTGGGGCCTAAAAGGCTGGTTTTATTTGCCAGAAATCTACACCCTACCAATAAGATACATTGAACAACACTTGGAATTGATGTGCAACTGTAATCAAATCGAAAGTCAGAATATACCCAATATTGCGTATTACGTAATGCACTCTTTAAAAAACAAATTTTGCAAAATAATGAGAAGGTAAATATTTTGAAGGGTTCGTTTGGTGGTCGGTTTGGTTTGGTTAAAAAGGATTTTTTCTTCATTTCCATTGACTATTTTTTCGTTTGCTGGTCAGATAATAGTGCTCTGTACTCCCTAAAAACTGACAAGATTCATTCATTGTATTTGATATCATTTATGGCAACTGCTTGTAATGTCAACGCTAATAACACAAGATAGTTTGTTTTAAAAAAAGGTCCATCGCATGATGCACGTTTGTTCAAAATGAATGGCGCTTGGTGTCCCATTGGTTAAGTGCATGTTTGCAAGGTCCATCGAAGATTGAATCCCACGATTCCCCCAGGAACTCGATCCAATTCGTTCGTTGGTGCAGAGTTTGGTGCCCCTGTTTGTGATGTTTGGGTCACTTCATCAGCGTCAGTTTTAAAGGTCATGCGGAAGGGTCGTTGTTGAGCTGAAATTTAAAAAAAAGCCGTTTTGAAAACCATTACCGAATTTGGGTTGTATCTTACATAAATCAATGGAAAGCTTTTTGCTGATCGCTTTATAAATTTGTCTTAGCATTACATGTAGCATTCAGCATCATGGCGATGACTTCAATATAAGTGGTCAACTCTAAACATTCTGGTTTATTGTATAAAGCCAATTTTTGGATGAAAAAATTAGTGGAGGATGGTTTCTTCTTGATAATTAAATATGGTCTTGCATGGGCATGAGACGGCTCTCTTCTCGGTAAAAATGTGATGGAAGAATTAGACATAATAGATGATTTGTTGAACCAGGAAATCCGCTACAACAAAGTGAAGCATACTGCATTTAAGTATTGTGTGTACAAAGGCCACTAAATTAAGCTGCATTTTGAGAATTATCAATACACCGCTTATGTTGCGAGACCATGCTACGAACCAGTATACTGTACTAGTATGCTACGCTATACTTCTTAGTTCCCTCACAACTCACATAATACGATTAGCCCATTCTGAATAGAGTGAATCAACAATTTGAATAGTTCGATCGAAAAATTCTGATTCGCGTGAAGGAGGATTTGAATTCTTTAGGGGAAAACCAGGTTTTGCTTTCTCTTATCTTCACATCTTCACCTTCTATTTAATTGGTTCTTTGATTTTTATGGGTTTAACCTCATTACAACCCTCTTACACCCAAGTGACAGCTGAGTTTTGATTAAATTTTTCGCTCCTGTCATGTAGTATTCTTACAGGTTTCAAGCTGAATTGTTCATTCAGAACGGTTCATAAGACCCCAGGAAAGTGGTTTGTTTGCAGAAATGGTCAGTAGTGGAAATATTAAGTACCTTTCTTCACACTGACATCCCCCCAAAAAATCAAATTTACAACTGTGAACCAAATACATTTCATTCTAGGAACCCTTTTACTATGAAGACTCTTTATAAATCCATCGTCCAGCCACATCTTGAATATGCTTCCCCCATCTGGGCTCCAACAACTGCGGCTGGACTCAATAAGATAGAGAGGG
>CM021316.1:433782-470550 GCA_010645155.1 Tigriopus japonicus | reverse complement strand
TTTCGAGTCCCTCAGAGGTCAGCTACGATACTGTGGTGTTTAAGAATTGCTAAATCATAGTGTGTGAGTTAGTAACCTCGCCAAAACACTTGAAAATGTTTTTACCACCAGATGGGCCTGATTTTCGCTTCATCTCTTCATAGACGCTAAACTTGTCGCCTTGAAAAAGCGTCAATGGGATCGATCATTTTGAGGATAAAAGATGGCACTCCAGCACTACAACGTAATCACAGGCTGTGCCTTTTAAGTGACAAAAACACGGGTGTTCTTTAACATCTTTCATAGGGAGATGTTAGAGTCACTAAAAAGTTTAGCTTTAACGCCTAAATCATAACACTGAAACAAATCGTGTAGTATAGCAGGGTCGGTAACCGCTTTAGGGTCAAGGCCCACCAAATTTGATAACATCTTAACACGGGCCCACCAAGCAGATGTTGGTAAGTCCAGGGGTCCACAAATTAACGATCAAAGAGTTTTGGGCCCATCACAACCTAAGCTATTTTAAAATCATTCTAGAAGCTGGTGGGACGCACTGATATCTACCGAGTGTTCGGAAAAAATTTACACACTCAATAACCGCATTTATGTAACCACATAAAATACTAATAACTTTGCTATCGCTGCTCAAAACTCAAAAACCGAGCCAGAACTAGAATCAACTACCTCTTTCTGAACTGTGTTGTAAAAATCAACCAAATTGGTTGAGCCATTGTCGAGAAAATGTCCTCCAAATGCGACAGGCGAGTTTCGATTCTTGCGCTATTTGAGGCAGGTAACACTCCTACCAAGATCTTCCGGCATTTGGGTGTGTCCTTTACAACTTTTACAACTCATTTACAACGTGATTAACAAGAAAACTCCCGAGAGGATGCCTGGAAGTGGCAAGAAGCCCAAACTTGATCCGGAACAGGTGCGAAAAGCTGTCATAGCCGAACCCTTGAAGTCAATCAGATCCCAGGCGGAAGACTTCGGCACGCCCCCGTCCACGCTTGGACCGTGGATCCAGTAAGGAACCGCTGTGCGGGAAATGTCGTCCTTCAACGAGATGGGGCCCCAGCACATACCTCCAGGGTGGCTCAGGAGTTCTTGAGGGGGAAGTCTGACATTTTGAGTTTCTGGCCAAAAAACTATTGGCCACCATACAGCCCCGATGCCAACCCGCTCGATCATGCACTGTGGCTGGTGCACGTGGAGTCCAAGGTCTGCCGCATTCGCCACCCCAATGTCAAGGCCATGAAGTCCAAGCTTGACCAGTAGTGGAACAGCATGTCCGGCGACTACATCAGGAAGACTTGCTGTGCCTTCCGGAAGTGCTTGGAGGCGATCATTGCTGTCAATGGCGGCTATATTGAGTGATTCGTGATGTCCTATGAATGGTCTTTCCTACAAATATTTGGATTTAACTCTATAACCATATTTGACCAATCTAGAGTTACTTTTCAAAAACATCATAGAGTGTTTAAATTTATCCGAACACCCGGTAATTTGTTTCAATCTTTTCACGCATGGTACTACGGTATTATACTACTCGTATAATATTTTGGTATTAAGTATGATTGCTATACAACTTCTGTGTTCTGTCTTTTAAACATTTTAGTGAATCTTATGATTTGGAGGTCAAACTGCGAAGAAGAAAAAAATAGCAAAACTTTGCAGTGCTAAGAGTTGAGAGGCAAGAAAGTAGATAATGATCTAACGATTGCGACGATAAGCACCAAAAAGTGGAAAAACATTAGATAGGGGAAATTCAATCCACGAATCAACGCTCAAGACCTTAATCAAAGGAAACGGATACAAGCAACTCTTCATTAAGTGTATCGATTATCACCAGGTTTTTTCACCTAATAGAGATACACATCAATATAGTTGTAACAACTAAGAAATTGGTTTATCCACTATGTTCATTATATGGAGATGATGTTTAAATGTGGTACTTACAATGTGACAACAAAGTCGTGACCCCGTACCGGTATATCCCTTCTATAAACCCTTCTATTTTTGTGGGGCTGCCTTTCCAAAGCAATGTTGATCAGTGAGAAAGTGGGAAACAAAGTCATCCCCGTGTCAATTTTGAATAATTTTTTGCTTTGGGTATGTTTTGCTTTGTATTGTATCCTGACTTAACTTATTCATGAAGAAAAATCAACCACTGAAATGTTTCCTGTAAGGGTCGTGGGCATGATAAAGGGTGAAATGACACAGATGAACATTGACATGAGTCTGAAAATTTTCACTGCCAAAAACGTATAGGTGAATGAGGAAAGCTAGAATGTGGTCCAAAGTAGACACCAAAACACTGATCAATGATTCACTGTTTTGGAAATTCGGCTATTCCGAGAGTAAGTTTTAAAAAAATAAGTTTGAAAGGGGGCATGATTTCATTGTCACATTGTAACGGAAAGTTAATGGTACCGAATACATTTTTTACAAGCTTTGTTACATTGAAAAACTAATGAGTGCAAGTTTCGTCAGAAGGCAAATCAGAAGCTGAGAAAGAATACAAAAACCTACGTTTAACAACATGATATTGCTTAAATGTTAAATGAGAGAAATAAATGAGAGAACACAAGATAGTTTTCCTCTTGTAATAATAGAGAGCATGAAAAATCTACATTTTGTGATGAGTGCTGATTGTTGATAACCCTCATGTCTTAAAATTTGCTCAGGGAAGAACTTACTTTTAAGAAAATCAAGTCAAAAGAGTAACTTTCCACTTTGGTTATGAATAAGTATCCACTTACCATGGGTTCTTCTTGTCGTTAGAGACCAAATCCAAATAATATTCAATCACATTCAATCATATACTTCTTCGATGATCATAAACCATAATAACATTTTTCTTTTCTATCTGAAAGGGAAATTATCTGAACTTACCGCGACTCTCACATTCGCCTTCTAAAATGAAATGCGAAGATGTTAGAGTCTCATTGAAGACCAACATCTCTCAACAATTAGTAGAAAACTATAATTGAAAAATCTCACGTGTGTAGCAAGTCCCATTTCGAGTTGCTCCAGTTGAGCACGGATCATTCTAAAAGGGAAATAAATCAGCGTTAAAATCACTCAAAACCACGAGACTCGGTGGGGGGAAAATGCATTGCATTGTTATCCAGAATGGCCAAATAAGCGCTAGTTAAACAACGCCATAAATCCTGCGGGGGCAAATTGCCGTCCAGGCTCTGTTTGGACAATAAATTCTGCGGAATTCATATTAACCACATGATTCGACAGAAAAACAGAAACAGATAACCACCTTGACGGGAATGTCTCTCCGTGCGATTCACAACTTAAAGGAGAAGTTCAATCATGAGTGATTGATACTTTGCACGATAAAAAAAAACATAAACTGGAAGCTCTAAATTGGATCCTAAGATAAACCAAGACCTTTTTCGACAATACCTTAAGTCTCATCAAACTGAAAGAATACAAAAATTAGTGACTCAAAAAGGGTTACCTTGAACTGAACAATTTGAAACAAAGATAAGACTAAAAAAAAAGGTGAGGTGAAGTTAGCAAATCAATACAACAATGCTAATTGTTTGAATTGTTTTGTTTGAATTGTTTGAATAAGTTTGAAGAATTTAAACCTTTTCCCTTTCGAGAATCTTCAGTGGAATTTTGGTTTGCCAATGTTTCCATTGATTTGTCAGCCAATAGTTGTCTAACCAAAACCGTCATCAAGATGTACACGAAAACTTTTCCTGGCATGGTAAGATGTGTCAAGCTGAAAAAAGACAAGTGAAAAAGAGGAAATTGTTTATTGTGAAGGGTTGTTCCTTACCTTTGGCAGATCCAAAAACGAATGAGTTCTTTTCAAATTCGCAGCTCGATTCACGCACTACTTTTTGCGAAAAAACTGCATCCGCCAATTGCATTGAGATTGGCCAGACACCAGACAAAAATGAAGTAAGTCTCCGGTGGATTTGGGTGAGCCAAGAATTGCAGCGTGCGATGCAATGGCCACTCTACAATTGTAGTACGTGGATGGAGACTACGTACTGTATATCAATGGCGTGTATTAGAAGTAGTCTGAGTAATGTACTGCATGAAAAAATGGAGCCGAAAAGAGATCGAAGAGAGAAATTTGTCGGGGCGGCCTCGTCATATTTTTAGGGCTTAATCGGGCAGTCACCAAGCCAGCACAATTGGTTTGAACTCCCAAGAAAGTCGTCTTCCAGCTTCAAGAGAAGCGTGGAGAATTCTGGCATTGCAATTTGACCACTTGAATCGAACACTATCATGCTTTGGAAGGGATCTCTCGTCATCATTTTTCTTTATGGCACTTTGTTTGATTTCAAGCTCAGTGGGGGGTCTCGTTTAAATCGAACTTCCACAGAGATTGGTTCTAACAGACAGAAGAGTAAGTAGAGATCAAAGCGTGGAACTGTTAAGGAATCCGTCTTTAGCATCTGTTGTCTTTTTCCAGAATTGTTCAGCTTGTTCAACATCGTCCAATTTAGGGTATCTTTAAAGAATTCAACAAATGCATTGATTCCGCAATTAAACTAACTTTTTCTAGAATGATCCATGCACTGGAGTAACGCCCGGGGACAATCGAGGAACTTGTTTGAGTGTTCAAGAATGTTCCTCGCAAGGTGGAACTTCCGATGGAAATTGCGCATCAGGTTAGGCGTGTCAGAGTTTTTTCTCTTGGGTCATTTATTTCAAGATTATGTTGTTTTTAGGCTTTGGAGTTTGCTGCTTGTTTATGATCACGGGCTGCGGCGGAACCGTGAATAAAGTATGTAGATCAATGGTTTTCGTGCTAAGAGATCGATACAATTTAACAATGCGATTTTTCTACTTTCACAGAATTGTACCTACGTTCGCGTAAGTCGAAAAAAAACTGTCCAGTTTCAAATTCATGTTGCCATTTTTTCAAAACAAATGTTTTAGAATACGGGATTCCCTGGATCGGATACCAATAATGCTCGAACATGTTCCGTGACACTCAATAGATTCGCTAATGGTAAGAGCTCGTTTTGTAAAACAGGTTCTAGATCAAAATAATGTTCTCTTTTTCCCCAATCCTTTCCAGACATCTGCCAAATAAGGTAATGGAACAATCTTTTGAATTATTGTGGATAAACAATGATTAACCCCCTGATATACGTTTACATTTAGGTTAGACTTTCAATCAACCACGTCACTTCCACTTGGAACAAATCCAGGTAAAATCTAATCCTTGGAACAAGAGTTTTCATTTTCTGTTTTGTTGTCAAATTTTATTAACAAAAATAAGTGAACGCTTTCATCGCGACCTTGAAAGGAAATTGGATCAAAATTTCATGTTTCATAGTTTTGGTGTACTTCTGATTCCAAAAAAGGAAAGGCCAGGATTTTTTATTGAACGTCGAAACAATCTGAATTACCACCAACGGGTTTTGCATAGGTTCTTGTGGTGGAACAGGCGACAGTTTGTCCGTGATCAGCCCTCATTCCTCTTCGCCCAATGCTTTTCCACCGGCAATTTGCGGCATTCTCACCGGTCAACATAGTAAGTGGCGCACATGACGAGGATCTCTGATCCACCAATAAAATAATGGCTTTAGAATAGACAGCACTCATAAAGGCAGCAACCTCAATTTGTTAATTTCTTTTGTTAATTTTTAGTGTACTTTGAGAGTGGACGAATGGGAAATGCAGCGGGGCAGATAAATATTTTGCAAGGCACTGCAGCGGGAGAAAGGCGTTATAACATTAAAGTGACTTATATTCACTGCAACAGCAAAGTTCGGTAAGGACGAGGACTCTTGTTTGATATGTTTTTGATTAAAGGTGTCATGCTACATCAAATTAGTCTTTTTCAAAAATCACATTGCCATTATTAATATTCCCGACTTCCGTCACGTTTTAGAGCCCCGAGTGGTTGCACTCAATACTTTACTGGATGCACTGGCACCATCACGTCCTACAATTTTCCCGGTGGCCAATTGCTGGGAGATCAAGTTTACGGCAATTGCATCCGCCAAAACGAAGGTAAATGGCAATTGTCAACAAATGTGATGCCTGAATAATCATTCCCAACTATTTCCCCATGCCAAAAAAAGGTTATTGCGCTGTCCAATATTCGGAATCACCTATCACCTCTCCTGACCCATTCGATTTGGATGAAGCAGATCCAACGGCGAGCGTCTCGGTGAGATCTACGATAAAGTAACATAATTTGGGGGAGCTTAACAAGTTGAACCCAAAACAATTTTCAAAAGAGGCGAAAAGCGCAAAATAATTTTTATCATTCTTCTATCCTCGTGTTTGGCCTAAAATTTATGAGTCATTGAGTACCGGGTGATTCATAAAAAAACGGAACAGGAAACCATGTCCGTAACAAAGAAATTGTTGATCTCACAAAAAATGTCTGAAGCTCAAAAAGATGCGGTAGATAACAATTCCTAAGATAGATATGATTTTATTCCCTTTATGTCGCCTAAGTTTCGATTGGAGCCAAATTTCGGAAAGGAGAAATAGTCGGATTCACGAACACTCTATTTTCAAAAATGTCCCTTCACAGGAAAAAAACGTCGGCGCTTAAATATGAAATTAGGGTGATATTGTTTTTTCTGATTCTTCAAGCCAAGAGTTTGGCCAATCATATCCAATGAGAGTGAGGCTCGTACATGGTTTCAATCACGACTTAAAGATGTTATAATTAGGTGTTCCGTTTCTTTTGAAACACCCGGTGAATGCCATTTCAAAAAGGGAATTTTTGGAAGAGTTTTGGAAAATAAATATAAATTGGTTAAAATACATTTATTCTACAAACAAATTGTGAGCAATTTTATTACTTATTCAGTGTTGAGGATTCAATCATTTAGTAATTCTGAAGAAAATTTACAATTCTAAAAACAAAAAACTTTTTCGCAATATTTCGTTATTAATGTAGCATCTTTTAAAGCTCTACTTGCCACTAAAAAAAAAGAGATTCAGAACAACACTTTTGGAAACCAGCCAGTCGAATAACCAACTACCCAACTGAGTTTGCGTTTTTTACTTCTTTTGTCTCTACTGGTTTTCAGGATAATTGCATGGTCAGAAATCACATAACCATTCCCAGTCGCGCCATTGATAACTTGATGGCTGCCTTTCCGGCTCCACAACAAGATGTCGGTAAGAAAGGGCTTGATCCGTTGATCCTGTGTTCCTTATTTATCAAAATGGTCTAACGTTCCAACTGATCCATATTCTTCATCTTTTTAGTTTCGTCGGTTCCCTCCATGAGATGCAACACCGTGTTTGGAACCTCTCCCAGAACCACTGTCCCAGGAACCCTAGTTTGTAAGTCGTTGTCGTTAGGTGATTCTTAGGTGCTCACTGATCAGTAGGGACAGGAACTTAAGTCGTCTTTATTCGTCTTTTTTACCCTTATTCGTCGCGACAAATTTATTCGTCTAATTTGGATTTTATTCGTCTTCTTTCGTCTAATTCGGCAATTCCACTCTTTTAACTTTTTTCTTTTTATTAGTCAAAAATTGGAACTTTTCTTCGATTTGAAGCTTTTTTCTCAAATTTGGAATCAAATAGACACTTTTAAAAAAGTTCAACGCCAAAACTTGGGCAACAAAATATGATCCACACTTACATTTTAAGAGTATTTGTATTTGCATTTGTAGAGTTTCCTGACACAAAGAAAGAAAATTGGATTGAAAAGGCTATCTGACTATTCGAAGAATTAATGTCAGCAAATCTGCTTCTAAATATTGCTCTATTGAAAACGTTGAAATAAGGGCAGTTTTGAGCTCTTGGTATTTTTAAATTTATGTGTTCCACTGACCATTTCTTGCTTATTTGGCCTTTTTCCGTTTGTTAACTTTGTAGATTTTGCTGTTTTGCACAAGGGTGCAGCTGTTTCCCCTAAATTTCCCTAAATTGGGCCACTCATTTTGTCTGCTTTATGGGCAGCAGTTTTAATCCTCTTTACAGGCAATTCATTAGTCTTTTTTGCCGTGTAAGTCAGTTTTTTTTCGTCTTTTTTGTCGCATTTGTCAGATTCTTTTGTCTTTTTTGCCTAATCGGGCAATTTTATTCGTCTTTATTCGTCTAATCAGGCAATTTTATTCGTCTTTTTTCGTCTAATTTGACAGTTTTATTCGTCTTAACTTGTCTCTACTGATCAGTGATTAAACTTCTTTATTCGCTAAAATTAGTCAAATGATGATTTTAAGCATGAATACGAGTGGCGAATCTAAGATTACTAGAAAGTGGACTCACGAGCTAAGGCTCAAATAGTGATTTTGGGTCCCAAGCAATTAGCAAACTAAAATCTTCGTTCAATAAAGCTTTTCGTCAAGACCTTTTGTCTTAAATTTCTTAATTTTGAATGATTGAAAATCATATAACCCACTTCGTGCATTTTTTCTTCAATTACAATGATACGCGCAATTGCGGATTTCATTTGATAATTTGCCAAATCCTCCTTTGCTTCGCTCTCCATATTGCAGAGGTTTTTGAGGAAATGTCTCCCTCAGACCGACGTTTTCATTGACAATCCTGCCAAAAAAAATTACACTTGGCCAGCTAAAATTACTTCGCTCGTTTCACTTCGAAGTGTTTTTTCATCCAATCACAATTTCACTCATCCATTTCAGCCGAGGAAAACGTTCCATTTGTGGTGAATTTGCGAACCTTACCCAGTTCGAGTAACAGATTGGCCGGATTCTCGGGTTTCAGTTTGGATTACACCCAAGTTCCCTGTTAGGAATGAAATTCATTACATTTGTTTCTGAGTAAACATAACCAACTCTTTTAATGTCAAACGCTAATAAATATCTACGATGAACATTTATTCATTGCCGTTATTCGAACGAGTTGTCTGCTTCAACATGGCAAATTGCAATTTTTTGAAAGACACACTAGAAATTGCCGAGTGTATCATGCAAAGGCTCAATTTTGATACATGAATCATCACATGACAAAAAAGACGTGAGATAAGTCACCCGAGAAGTCTCACGCAAATTGACGGTAGTGAGTACATCAAAGGTAATTGTAATGTATTTTTGCAAACGAATTACTCGACCAAACGTAAAAGAAAAACGCGTGAGACTGTCTGCAAAAGAATGCACTTACGAGTCGGATTTCGCGACTGAAAAAAATGTCTCAGATCGCAAACCACCTTTTCTTGGTCATAACTGGTATAAAATGGGGCTCTGGCGATTCACGCATAAAAACAGTAGAATACCACTAATTAGTTTAGGCAAGGAAAACGTGAGACGTTTCTCTGCGTTTGGACTTTGCAACCAATTTTGCAGCCTTAAACTTACCCCGAATAAACAATTCATGGTAGAGATTTGCCTCAAAAGTTCATTTCTTATCGACTCGAACACATTGAGGTCTCACGAAAAAATCAGTTCATATATTTTTTCACACCCAATCATAAATGTTTCCATCTTCAATCAATTATTTATTGTATGAACACTTTTATTATTATTAGTTTATTGCAATGCATTAGCATCAAATGATAAATTACTCAAAACATCGTTATATTTGTTGAACCGTCCTCAGAATACCAAAACCAAATTGGACCATCGGAATATGGAGCAATCCAGAACAAAAAGGTGTTCCATTGCTTTTGCCAATATTTACAAGTGGTTCATTCTGTTCGAAAGTGAAGTAACAATGCCATCACATTCTCAATGGTAAATAAAGCAAACCAACTAATGCCAAAACCTTGACAATTAATGCCACTTCCTGAATTGACTGTGGAAAGCTAATGACGAAATGATTCAACACCACTACGCGGCCATGGTGTTCATTTACTGACCATTACTTTGGGCCATCAAAATGTCACAAAAACATGAGAAATAATCTCAATCATAAAAGAGTGACACTTTTACTGTCAAAACTGTGATGGTCGTTGGAACTGCACTGCAAACCAATAATTTGTGCTTGGACTCGCTTGAGCGTAAGTTAGAAAACGTGTAATCATGTGGATGGATCTGCCCGAGTGAGGCCTACATGGATGCATGCATGCATGTCGTCATGCTTTGACGATAACACTTGAGAATCTGCTGAAACGATCCCACCACCAGGAGCAAGGCTTGCAAAAATACTTTTTGCCCAATCAATCATGCAAAAGTCTGTGTGCGTTCAACAATGACGAGCAACCAACCTGGTGGACAGGGCTTCCAGAAAATGAGAAGAGATTTTGCCAGAGGCTGCAAACTATCGTTTCACGTTCGTGTAAGAGGCAAAAAGAGCTGAGAGATGGCTATATTCCGGATCTAATATTGTTTTTGTGGTAGATATACTGACGATAATTAGTGGCAGCTTCTTCGTGTGGTTTGCCATGGACGACATTGTTCGCAACCCGTTAAAAAAGTCATAGTCTCAAATATAGTTATTTGGCGGTGGCTCAGAATGCACGACTTGGCAAGATATTGCCCCCGGATTGTGTAATTCACATTTGTACATATGAACTTGATATGAAATCTAATCATGAGAAGTCCTTATTATTTCTACCAATTCACGTGTTGTGAAGGCTTCAATTTTTACCATAGCCCTGAACTATTTACGGAATTCATCATTTATTTCAAGGCTTTCAAATCGACCAGCATTCATCCCCACTTTACCAACCACCTATCTGAGAACAATAAAATTACCAAGAATCTAGTGTGTTAAAAAATAAATGAAAAGTTTAATGTTATGCTCGTAAATCTTTCGCATGGACATGTAGTAGTGGACCTGAAGTATTTAAAAACAAAGAGCCACTGAATTTCAGAAGTGGGGGGATCACGGTAAAAATTATGAATTCCAGAAGGATCAATTCAATTGCGCCCTTCAACAAACGAGACCCGGATTGTTTTCATTAAACTACATTCAACTCAAACATATGCCAGAGTGAAATGTTATGCCTTCTCAAACTTATCCACTGAAGAGAACATAGAATGAATGAGTTTGCCCTTTTGTGGTAAAACAATTCCCAGAAAAGGGCTTGTTCATCACTTAGTTTTCGCACGGAACTTTGACCGAACATAACTTTTGACACCGACGTTCGATTGAGCTTAAATTTGAAAAACGTATTCGAGTCAACCTATACAAGGTCTCATTTGCACAAGCATGTAGTTGACTTGTTCCTACTGGAAATCCTGATTATTTTCGTCGGCCTCCTAGTCCATTGAAATTCAGTGGTTCTTGTAACAAACATATTTTTCGCAAAGAACACATCCGAAAGCAGGCAAGAATGTTATTTAACTTAATCAGTCACTTATAAGCTCAATTTGGGTTGGTTACGCTCTCCAACGCAAAGAAAAAGTTTTGGTTTTGGCTTGAGAATCTTTTTAAATCGAAATCACCTTGAAAAAAAAAATTGAGAGCAGTTATGAGTAAGTAATACGCAAAGAGTATATTCCATTGAAGTTGGTCAAAAGCTCTTTTCTTTGTAACACGAACTCTTCACTTAATTGTTGTCGTTGTATCTCGATATAAGGTCGGTTGTTGAGGTAGTTTTGAAGTATAGTAGAAGCATACCTAGAAACACAAAAGAAGCACATAAACGGAGAAGAAATAATCATGCTCGATTAAGTTCCGCTCCATAAGCTGCGTTTTTCAATTTTTCAATCGCAGCTTACGTAGCGAAACTTGATCGAGTATGATTATTTCTACTTCGCTTCACGTGCTTCTTTTGTGTTTCTAGCTATGCTTCTACTATAATAAAAAAAACTACCTCAACAAATGGCCTATATTTGTATGCAAAGGATGACACATGTATTCAGCTTTACGGCTGCTCTAATTTACATGTTTGCACAGATGATAATAGAATATTGAAAAGGTCAATAGTAATAGAATTGCGGACACAACTGCCAATAGTGTCACGTCGTTATGAGTTAAAAATGGGTTTATCAAATTATAAAGAAAAATGGAATAGGTAATTCAATCATATCAATGATAAAAGGGCAGATTTTACATTTATTTGTGGTAACTAGGACTTCCCTAAATTGACAGATTCATCCTTTAGTCCTTTGGAAGTGAATTATTCCGTTAATCCGTTTTATGAGACGGATTAATCGAATAAATTCAAGCGATGTTTTTTCCGTGTTATTGTGTTTTTTTTTCTTTTCAATTTACAAAATTTCCCTCCCAAAAAGCTTGATATTGAAAATTTCAAAAGACCTATGAGACAAACAAAGATGCATTCTTTTAGCAAGTTTATAAAAATAATCCTGGCATGTTAAATTCATGTTAATTAATTGTGGGATCTTCAATGACTTAGAATGGGAAATGTGCAAAAAATTACACAAGTTTCCGCAATTCAACAAGAGTTTAGTTTTGATGTTCAATTCCTGCGTTCAGTATGAATCAGGAAGTCTTAAATGAATAAAGTTCGATATCTATGTTTTTGTTGTCAGTCTGGATTTTTTGTATTCGTCTGGCAATGTAATTTGCATAATTTTCTTTATGAGTCTGTTTCATTTGCCTCTTTTTATGGTGTAAAATGTGTTAGTGTCCACTTATTAGGCATATTTCTACATACCCACTAATAATAATTATCAAAACCGGCGCATGAATAACAAGAAGAAAAGAGCATTCCGCGCAAAGAAGAATCACTCAAGCTAGTTTTAAAAGAGTGCAGTCTGATGCCAAGTACCAGAAAAGAATAGCAAAAGCCAAATACAAGAAAAGGCTCGTCAAAAATGCCAAAACGAATCCCAAAATATTCTACCCATATATTAACACCAAAACCACGTCCAACGTGGTGGGATCATTGACTTCCTCGGAAGGAAAGACGTCGGGAACAGGCGAAGATTATGCGGAAAAGCTCAATTAATACTTTGCATCAGTTGAAGCCAACAAGCCCCTACCCTTCACTCTCGAGAATCCATTTAAATGATTCGTTGCGTGAGAGTTACATTACGAAGGAGGCCATCAAGGGAGCAATTGAGAGGCTTGATTGAAACTCACTCCCAATAATAAAGCGTTTTTAGGCCGGATGGGATAAGCCAAGGAGCCCATATTTTTTTTAGACCGTGGCCTCGTCTCTTCTTGAGTCTTTCCTGTTCTTGTTCAGTAAAAGCACGAAAACCAAAAACTTCGGATTTCATTGTTTTTTTTTTAATCTTAAGTTCTCGGATCTTCTTCTAACCGATACAGGGAATGGAATTCCTTGTAAGTCATGTTACGTTTGATAAAATATTTGGTCACACAGCTTATTTGAGTTTGCCGCTCTCAGGCAACCTTGAGCATTTGGTTGGTCAGGTATAGATTGTAAGAAACAATCTAAATCGCGTTTAAAACTGAACAACGGGTTATCTAATTTATAGATTCGTCTGAGAGAACTAGGGAGCAAGTTATATAGGCTTGGTCCTCGATTTAAGACAGAGGAACACTTCAAGTTCTTGACTAGTTGTTTGTCTATCGGGTGAATTCTGAACCTCGTATTACAAGTAATGCCTCTCCTATCGTTTTGACTATGTGTTATTCCTGGGTTGGGGCACAAGTCATGAAGACATTTGAAAACATAAAGAATCAGGTAACGCTCATACCTTCGCTGAATGCTATACAAATCCAAAACCTTGAGGCGTTCCCAGTAATTTAGGCCGCTCATACCATCAATACATCTAGTAAAGCTTCGTTGCACGCTTTCAATTTTGTTCATCTCTCCCACTGTTAGTGGCGCTCAGATGGGGAAGGCATATTCCAAATGTGGCTGTACTATCGATTTATAAAGGGTTTTCATTGTGAATTGGTCCCTTGACTTAAATGTGTGATAGATCCAATTGCATGTTTGATAGGCCTTAGTCACCTTCAATTATATGTGTCTCTCAAATTTCCCGTTGTCTTCCACTGTTATTCCAAGGTCTTTAATAGTACTTTCATATACAATAGGGTTCTGACAATTATCTGTATAGGTGGGTGGATCAGTTCCAGATGGATTGCAGGTCATTATTCGGAACTTATCTCCGTTTAATGACATGTTCCGTGCAGCTACCCATTCATAAATCAGGTTTAAATTGTCTTGCAAGTCAGTGGTGTGATGGAATTTTCTACCAAACACGAGCTTGGTGTCGTCGGCATATGACGAGATAGACGAGTGTAACGGCAACCTTTGTAAGGAAGCGATAAACAGTGTAAACAACACTGGTCCCAGTATAGTTCCTTGTGGTACACCAGACACAACTTGGCTAGGATTCAATCATATCAATCATTTTGAAATCAATCCATTTCATTAAATCAATGCGGATACATAAATCTTGTTGGATTAATCCTTAATCCGATTTTCGAAATTCGGATTGATCCGGAAAGCCTTAGTGCATTTTTTATTATTATAAATTATCACTTTCCCAATACTCTCAGTTTGGTGTTGACGAACACAACCGTTCATTAGTAGAATATTAGCAGAGAGGGCCATTCATGGTTTTAGATAGATCGGATCAAGATACCAAAAATACCTTACCTAATGATAAGCAATACGCATATTGGTTAGAAACAAATTTGCTCGTTTCTCGGCAATAACAACTTTTTAATCTATCGTTTTTCGTCGATGATTGCGTCCCAATCAATCAGAGTGGTTTCACTAATATCCATATCCAGTGGAAAATTCACTGTTTTTTGCCATCCAATTGATTTTCAAACTCCTGATCGACTGACTTGCTTTGTGATAATGATTGTCCATCTTTTGTTAAAGGCAACGTGGCATTGTTTAAGGGCAGTCATCACTTCGTAGAATGATACAAATTTTCTGCTCTGTATCTTTTTTCAACACTATTGTCTTAAGAACCCCAAGAAACAAGAAAGAGTTAAGATTTGAAACAGAGACCGAGAAGAAACTTTATCTCTTTCTATGAAGGATTAAAAGCATGAAAAATATAAGTCGATAAATCACAAGGTGTCGTGTTTTGCCTCGTTATTGCAATTTCTTCAATCTCAATCATATTTGGCACGACAATTTTTACGCCCGTGGCTTGTCATTCTGAGACTCTCTCACCAAATGGTGATCCATTTTGGAAGCTCGCAGGAAATATCAATTTGTGCAAAAACTACAACGGCCGTTGAACTCGGTTGAAAATAGCCGATCTTCTAGTTACTACACGGATGAGATTGTAATTTACCAATGTGCATACACGCTTCAGTAAATAGCCTCTGAAAAGATTCTCTTGGAGTCGTGGAAGCACCCATTCATTGGCATAAAGAACGAATGCATTAATGATCTACGTACTTGTATTTCAGTCTTTTGACAAAAAGAAGATAATGATGGGATTATTCCACACAAACAAATTCAACCAACTGGACCCAAAAAGCAGCAGTCTGAGACGATTTTAATTCATTTCTCTGTGAACGGTCGATGAACACAAAAATATAAACGAATTGTAGCACCTCCAGAAAATTTAGCATTTTCTTTTCCACAACATGATCAAGTCAACTTTGCAAAACAGCTGACCATTGATTGATGATACTGGACAAAAAAGCACAAGATTTTTTTGGATGGAAGATTTACGACACCATTGTGCTTGTCGTAGTCGAAATCATATAATTAATACGGTTGCCACTTTTGGTCAAAAACAACTTCTGCACTTTCAAGATCCATAGATCCAAGGTGTAATAACCTCGAAAAATGTGACTGCATGGTGATTTATTTGTTTTGCAATTTCTCTGTGCCCGTCTTCTCGATGTTTCTGTTCCCTCGTGAACAAAGTGCAGACAAATTCAAGATCACAATTAGTGTGCGTCGAAATTTTGCACTCCTCCATATAAAATATCCATGACAATGACACAACGGGAGAAACTCCAATGAAAATACTTAGGATAAGCAGACCTTTTCCGAATTGTTTTTTTTTTCAGAATGAATAGGAAAAGCGTCTTCACGAACGTCGATCTTATTTGTTGCAATTAGTCGTTGTTTTGATATACGACAAATAGAAAGGCCAAAATGAGCAAAAGAAAGAGCGAGATAAAACAATAATAAACTATGTTTAAAGATAACAGAATATCATGTACATTAGTACATTTTTCACCGTACTAATTTTCCACTTTCAATTTAAAGTATTTTTATATTGATCCTTCTTTGGCTTGTTCATGAACCTAATTAACTTTGGTCTGACATCCTCCGTGGGCTCTTTTGCGTTTATCTATAAATAGTAGTATAATATAGTATATATATTTATAAAGTAGAGCTACTTTCTCGTCTTCCACTCGATCACCATCATGCGACTATTCTATTGTGGAGTTTCACGAGCAACTGTTTAATAAACTTAGAACGAAGTCACAGAAGATAAGTTTGTTTGCCTTTTAAGTACATCTTTGAAGTGATTTTTGTCTAAAACTTCGCCAAAATTTTAGTTGCTCCCGTCAGTCCACCATTTATCTTTGGCTCGTGCTTCAAAACGAAGTACTTTTATTACAATCCCACGTAGTTATTCCTACATGGAACTATCCAGATCTAAAATACATACTTTTGATTTTAACATTTGAGTTTTCTGAACACCTAAAGTGTTTTTTTTTTTCCTTTTTTGGGGTCAAAAATGAAAATCAGTTAAACTCAAATAACTTAGCACGTGAGCATCATTTTTTTCCAAATTCGGTTTCGTTAAACCGGCATTGTCAAAATGGCATACAATGAGTCTTTTTTTCTTCATTTGAATTATTTTAACTGCTCTTTTTTCTATCTATTCTTAAAACCTTCAAACCAACTTGCATTTAAAGTTTCACAACGTTCTTACGAGAATTCACTTGTTAATTGATATCGCGTTCCCTTACTTGTGTACTTACCTTAAGGCAAATCTTAGCCCAAATTGAAAACCATTGTAAGGGTTTTGAGGACGTTGTTGAAGAATACAAGTATGAGTAAAAATATATAAGTCGGGGGATCCAAAGGGTTAATTAGCGTGTTGGCTATGAAATCACAAGGTTTCCGAGGCTTTTAAAGAAGTATCAAATAGGTGTTGAATGACAGTGTTTCAAAATACTTTTTTATACCTGTAGTGCTCGATCTAGTTCGGTAAGAACTTGGACGCGAGACTTAGTCAGAAATAAGGAGAATGCATATAAGGATGGAACAAGTGATCAACTGTTGACCAAGTGGTCGAACCACTGATCAACAACTGTTCTTTATTCTGTAAGAACTTTGTCGAATAGAGCGCAGCTTGCTGTACTTGCATGATGCGACGAGTCGCATCTTGTTGGAACATTGCATCCCTTTTAAATCATGGGTTGACTTTCTCTTGATGATGCTTTGGTGCGTATACATACCTTTGAAATTTTTTGAACTGATATTTTTGAAAAATTGGAAATAGCTCTTGAACGTTAAAACTGAACTTCAAATTCCTATAAAACAACAGGATGTATTTATTGCCTATCAAACAAATTGCGATTGCGATGTTTAAAATCACACCTTTAATCACCCAGAGCATAATGCCTATTTTAAAAAAAGCGACTTATACTAAATAATGCCATTCCTTTTTTCCAAAAGAAATTCAAGAGTAACGCGTTCCTCATTTTGGCTGAAGGAACGGGAACTGTAATCCGTTACTATTTTTTCGAGGAACGGCTGAAGTCCTGGTTATCCCTGATTTCACAAAGATTTTTGGGACGACGAAGTGGAAAAACTGTCGTCTAAATTCGTCGATTATTTTGCCATTGTTTAAATGGGATTTTTTTCTTGATTTTGAAACAAAAACGTCGCAAATTTCGTAGTAATCCTGTTCACGTTGTTGTTAAGGATGATATCGTACAAAACCAAAACTGAAAATTCATGAAAGCATCGGAATTTCGGTAATTGAGGTTGCGTTCATACATTGAACATGTTACGTCCCTTTTATTTCAAAACCGTGTAATCTAATGCTGGCTGGATAAGACACCAAAAATATTTTTTCACGGAATATATTTTTGGAGATATTCACTTTATTTGACGTTATCTCCTATTTGGTCCTTTAACGAGCAGCTGACTGGGAGGTCGCAAAACATTAGACTGGGAGGTCACCTTAGTAATACAGCTCCAAATATTGCACCCTGACGCAAACGTTTGACCTATTTTCGAACTTCTCAATATATATTGGACACGTAAGAAAAAAAAAATTTGCCTATTAAAGCTCAAAGGTTGCACGTGTTTTCCATTTCATTGGTTGCGCTTAAAGGACTCAATTCATCTCCCCGATGATCACATTTACTAATCTCAGATTGCTTCATTGGAACTGAAATTCCAAAACCACGTATTTCCTTTTTATGTGATTTTGAGAAAGGATACTATCGATGGTTGACCTTAGAGCGTAAGTGGAGGCGAAAAGTCTTTTTTCCAAAATACCATTTACTACAGTAAGCCATTTTAAGAGATGTCATTTTTCTAACGATTTCCTTTCATTCAATGGACTCCCGAATGATCAAATGAACCATTGTCAGTAACATTGAAAAATTGGCACAAATTTGAATTTGGTCTTGAATTTTCTGGACTAATGGAAACAATGTAATATGTTATGGTATGATTTATTTCACAATCTACAGCGCTCTTGTAATGTCAACAATGAAATGTGTTTTCCTTTTGAAAAGAAGCCTTCTTTTTCTTAATGAAGTGTACCGGTCAAGTTTTCTATTTAATGAAATAGCTAGGTGCAAGACTGCAAGGTCCATCGAAGATTGAACCCCACGATTCCACCCGGAACTCGACTTAACTCATTGAATTTAGCAGAGTTTATTATTGATTTGTCAGGAACTATCTGGGTTACTTCGTCAGCGTCACTTTTAAACGTCATTCGAAACGGCCTTTGTTGACCTGAAATGTTTAAGCGAAGGAAATTAGATGAGACTCATTGGTTGAGATTTATAGAAAGTCAGCTGACATTTCTAGCAAATATTTGATTACTGCCACAAAGAATGGGATCCCCTATAAACAAATAAAATTGAACCTTGCTTGTCAACCAGGCGACAATGACAGATATTTTCGTGGTTCAAGATTTTAAATAACCTTTTCTGGATGATTGGTCTCAACTCTGACGCATCCCTAGCCATTTTGGCCCCAGAATCCCCTCCTACATTCGTTCGATTACACTCTTACATTGAATTTCTAAACACTCATTGAAGTGGATGATCCACATGGGGAAAAGCGGTCAAGCAATTAAGCGGATAAGCCACGAAAATGCAACGTGTTGAATCATTCTCTCATTTAAGCTTTCGATATTCATTTTGATTCTGTTTGTGGACATCGACTTATATTGAGAGAAAGTTGCGGGAGAAATTATTTTGTTGTAAAAAATCGTTCTATGCTCAAAAAGTAATCGCACTTTTTCAGGAAGACGTTTTTTTTCAAAAAATGGACTAATGAAATCACTTACTGCAAATTGAAATGGACGCCTTTCGGTCGGCGTTTGAATTAGCTGATGACAAAAATCGTCCACATAATCGATCACTAAGCCTTGCATCACTTCCAATGCTTCCAACAATGAACGTATCGCCAGGTTCAGTGTCCACATTTGCTTGAGCATCTGGAATCTAAAAAAAAACTTCTAAAAACAATCTTAAAAAAAAGTTTGCTTTAAACTATCTTAAAATATTATCTTCAATTACTTTTCAGGCAATGACTAAGTGAGTTAAAATAAGTTTATAATATTTCTATGTGTAAGTAAATAGTGAAGTTTTGGTAGTACGTTAGGTGCCCGCTCAAACATACTCTGATGCAAAATCCCACAACTTTTGACAAAGACCTCCAATTGAGCTGAAGACTAAGACCGCTAAGACACACAAGCAACCGTTCGCTACTTTGAAAACTTAATAAACAATTCTTGACCGCTCTTTATTTACTTAATTTTTTTTAATCGTCGAAATAAATTTCAAAACTTTCGTTGCCTGATGACTGCCCACTCATTAACTTAAATTAGTTTGCTCTTACCAAAAGAAAATCTCCCCGACATTTGCCGTCATTCTCTCCACGGGCTTTGTTCCCAACTGGAATGCTATAAGATAAAATTCACTCATATATAGGGAAATCAATGAGATTGAGCAATAAAACAATGTTCCATTGAAAGATGACAATACCTGATGCCAAAGGATCCCTGTGAAAAAGACTAATGGTCACTTAAAAAGATAATTAGCTATTTTGGAGTGCACACTTTTTACCGTTTCTTCATCACTTCCTAAAATCTCGGGAATCCAACAAATGGCACATGTATTAACTTCTTGTCGCCAACACATTACTTGACATTGGTTTGAGAGATGGGTCACTAAAATTAAAGAGAAAACAGATTTCACCCAGAATTGTCCAGGTCTGCTTGTCTTGACAGAACCTAAAGAAAAGAGAATTTAAAGCAAGAGTGGAAAGAAATATGTGAGTCTGAAATTATTTTTGCACTTTGAGGGTGATCCGCCAAAGCACATAAATAATGGAGAACAGAATAATTCATTCTTGAGAAACGCGAGTGCTTTCAGCCGAAATTGTCATCGAAATTTTAGTTTTGGTGACGTCTTCCTAAACTGAAGACACACATGTGAAGAAAAGAATACACAATGCCAACCATGTTTGATGGAGATCCAGATCGTCAAATATATTTAAAATATATTATTATGCAAGCTTACCAGAAGTATCCAAAGAATTTGCTGTTGTGGGAAAGTTGAAACTGAAATGAGAATATGTCAAATGAAAAAGGTTGAAATGCCAGGAAACCAAAATGTCTTTTTCATACCTTGCCACTGTGCCCGTTAAACCAGTAAAATATTGTAGACAACCATCAGGTCCTGGAAAAGGATTTTTTCTATTCGTAAGTGTTCAATAATTGATTTTCTTAAATCCAACGTACCTCCTTGTTCGTCTCCACAAGCATATTGGGTCACTGTTAAGAAAGAAAAGTGTTTGTATTGTGCCAGTATTAACTTGTTGGCTGTACTTGCCTTTGATGTCCCAGCTTCGTGATCCTCCTCCGGTCAATCCAAAATTAACTTCATTGCATTTATCGGCACTTGCATCCACAATCACTAAAACCAGAGCCATCAAACATCGAGCCATCTCTACGATATATTCATTAATTGTTCATCCTCCTTACTGTGTTGTCCCGAATTGAATCCACAAATGAGAGGTGGAGCAAAATTTCCTGGTGCAGTGATTGTGAATGAATCAGTCGTGCAATCACCAATTGCGCCTCCTAAAACAAGTGTTGTTCAAGTTGCGTTTTTTTTTCAATAAGTTTGCTTTCTAAAAAAGGGTTATCAAGTTCAATGGGAGCGTTCAAAAAATACCTAAAGTGGTAATTCCTGACAAGCTTGTATCAGACACGGCGCTGGCTGTCACTGGACCATTGATGTTGAAACTCTGCATAGAAATAATGCGAGTCAATTCCCTGTCTGGGTGAAGGGCTCCAGACTTGCAAGAAAAGAGATGCCAATTTCTCACCGTAAAATCAAAACGGAGTCGGCAAATGTGTTTATCACAGGGGCAAATGGTGTATTTGCAAGGATTTATAGGGATGAGGATGGCAGGTTGAACGATATATGTGCAATTCTCTGCACTCATTCCTCCACAATTTATAGTGACTAAAAAGAAAGCAATGTTACGCACAACTGTCATGGTAAGAAGGTAAAATTTTAATGTATTTTTAAATGGCCCTTCGACTTGGGTGACCTTGCACAATTTTGTTGTCAACACAAAATTTCAATCACGCTATTTTTGGGACTCCACTCGATCACCGTTCGTTCAATTGCAAAGTTTACAGAAATGAAACACATTATCAAGACAAGTCCTAAATTTCTGAATTACTTAAAACATCAGCTATTCGAGGGAGTGCGTCTCCATGCAATCAAAAAATGGTTGAGGCTCCAAATGTAACCAAATTCTACAGAAGCTCATGTGAAAGAAGCGTCGTCAGAACTCTAGCGACGGTGGCTTTGTCATGAAGCTTTAAAAAATCCAAACATACCGGGAAGTGCAAGAGAAAAAAATACAGCAAATAGGAGACTTAGAAAAAAATTCCATGAAAGGTGTAATCGTCACCCTTTTTGTGATTTTTGCTCGCCAACATAACCTCTGAAGTTGACTGATTTCTCAATCTAGAACATCATTGTGTGGTTATTGTGGATTAGAAAGACGCGTCTCGTCGTTGGAAGATTTTACAAAAGGGCTTGAATCCATCTTATTTTATGATCCAATGACTGGATCAATCTTTACTGTCATGATCTATGAAAACTGATTGCAAAATCGACTTTCGTTATAGCTTGAACTTCCTGATTGATTGTGGCGACAACAACGGCAAACATTTGAAGCTTCGAAAAAGCCAAACAACGTGACTGTGTCGACGCTTCTTTCCTATGAGCTTCTTTACCAAATTCGAGCGTTCCGTGGAGCGACAAAAGTAAGTATCTCATTTTGAAAATCGAAATGGTTGACCGAATTCATACTTATTAGCGAGGCATTAAAGTGAACTTGATTTTCTATAACACTCATGAATTTGGAAATTTGGAATGTCATTTTATTCTATTATCTTGTAATTCCAAAACAAGTCATAGGAAATTTGTATACTTCAGAAAAGATACCGCCACAAGGAATGGGATTTCCTGTAAAGAGAGTTAATGATTAATATAGTTTATAAAATAACCGTTTATATGAAATTTGATCTTCCAATGAGTTACTGTTGGCAGATCTGTACAACCCTTTAATAGTGGGTTGGTCAGGAATAGTATTCAAAAATTTGTCCAATCCTGCCTTAAATGCTGTTAGAGGATCAGCTCCTACATATTCCCGACGAAGACTAATGGGTAACAAATGAGGCATAGAGGGGGAGGTTTAAGTGATCTCTTCAAAAATCTTATCGCGGGCGGATGAAAAAAGAGAAAAGGCTTGTTCGTCAATGTAAGATTTTGGTCAGTGCAAGGGTTTTCGCGTTTTACAGACCGCCCTTATGACTTAGATGCTACAAAAAATGTCGAATTGCAAGTTTGGACATTTTGACTCTCGGTTTTGTAAGAATTTGCAAAATTATTCTATTGATTAAAAAATGGCAAGCACTTAAAAAAGACCTTTAATATTGAAGAGAAACACGTACAAAAAACGGCATTTTGTTTGATACCGTGATGGTTTTGGAGCTTTACAATACAAATCAGTGCTTATAACATCACTTACACTTGTACTTACCCAAAAAAAGTGGCCTTTTGTTGAGAATTTTCTTGTGCAAGAACGAGCAAATAAAGTGTGCATTTTTTCCAAAATCCTAACCAAAGGTGTTCAAACTTGCAATTCGACATTTTTCATGGCATCTAATTCGCAAGGGCGGTCTGTAAATTGCGAAAATCCTTAAACTGCCCAAATTCTCACGAGCCACCCACTGTTGCCAAACAAGCCTTTTCTCTTCTTTCATCCGCCCGCGATAAGATTTTTGAAGAGATCACTCAAACCTCCCCCTGCATCTCTCATTGAACAATGAAGGAGCCCGATAAAGAAGAGAGGAGGACTTCATTGTTCGAACTAGCCTGAATTCCTTGGGATTTGGAGGTGCTCTCAAAAGGCAAGTAAAACCTCTACGATCACTACAACTGATCTCAAATCCTGGGTCAGGACAGAGCCCATGAATGCTCTTGCTAACATACAGTATCGGATACCTTTCATACCTTCTCTGAGTACTGTACAGCCCTAACTTCTTGAGCCTCTCCCAATACGAGAGCTCTCTCATTCCTGTGATGTTCCTAGTAAAACATCTTTGGACCTGCTCGACCTTTTGCAAACCTGCTGACCTCATTGGAGCCCAAATGGGTGAGGCATATTCAAGATGCGGCTGGACAATCGACTTGTACAGAGTTAGCATCGTAATAGAGGATTTTAAACCAAGTTTGAAAAATTCGCCAATAGATGGCGTGAAAGAGGGGGCAAGTACTAAGCACTAAGCTCACAAGTCTTTTCTATTTACTTGCCCAACCTTCCCCGCAATCTATTGGCAAATTTTTCAAACTTGGTTTAAAATCCTCTATACTATCTCTGGACTTGAAAGTGTGATAGATCTAGCCACACGTTGAAATGCCTTACCCACTTTCAACTGGATATGCTCATCGAATTTATTACTTTTAAATCATTTTTTTGTTAAACATAGCGGCTGAAAAATATGAAATCCGGTCTCTAATTGGGACAAATAATCATTTAACAGATACAATGATAGTCATGTTATTTTTCAATATCTTAAACACTTTAATCTAAAATACAACTTAACCCAGGATGTGAGTGAACCCTGGGGCTAATTCGACCCATTGGACAATCTGACTCATCAAAGTAAAATAAAATAGGTGCGCAACTTGTATCTTCATATAGGTAAAAGACCTCGTCTTTTTTCAACCTGAGTCACCTACGCCAGGATTTTTGCCATTTTTGAGCATTTGGTATACTTTCAAAAGAACCAAACTAAAAGTCCGTTAGGCATGATTGTCAGCGTCTCGGGTTTGTCCATGAATAGAGATGTCTTGGGTCAAGTAATCATGTTAACCACTCAGACCTATGAAATGTTGTGATTTGTTCAACTTGGCCGAAAAAATGTCCAACTCACAAGCACAACAGACACCAAATCCTCCGGCGCAAGAACCCAACGATGTTCCTCCTAAAATCGGAAATAAATTAAAATTTAGTTTTTCCTGATGATCAAGGCGATGGGCGCTCAAAATACTAGATTATTGCTAATAACTAATTGCTAAGTTAATTCATTAAATACAAGTACAAGTACATATTAGTACAAAATGATGCGAGGAAGAATTAATCACGTCATTTAATTTCCACTTGAAGAGTGTGTACACAAGCATTAGTAGGTTCCAAATATCGCAAAACCACAATATTTCGCCATTCATTAAAAAATGCAAGTCTTCGAAGATGACTGGTTTGGTCTTAGATGCTTTCATTTTCAGTAAGCATTATTTAATCTCCCTACGAGCATTACTGTTCATTCAAGACAAGACCTTTTCCTTCTCGAAATTTCGGTTGAAACGGAACTGCATTTTCCAATTTTGTGATCGATCGTAGCCCAAATTCAAGTACAAAAAAGAGCTGAATAAATTTGAAAAGTTACCACAGTTATTTTTATGTTTCACACCCGGCCCTGCTCAGAATGTTAGATGAACAATGCACTTCCCATCGAGAATCGTATTTCAAAATGTAGAAAATAGCATGAGTTCAATGAGAAATTTGGAAAAGTTCAAATTTTTCTAAGATTAAGTAAATTTATTTTATTCCTAGAATTTATAAAAAAAGATGAAAGAAGGCAGAAAAGTTGAAAAAGAGCAAAATATCCTCGAAATCAAATCAATGCCTAGAAAAAGGTGAAAAAAGTTGAGAAAACGCATTAAATCCCAAAATAGTCAAATATCATTAAATGGGAAAATAGTTAGGATTTTAAAATTTCAGTTAAAATTGATTTTTCCGCTCCCTACCAATGGTCAACTGAATGTCAGGTAAAGTGTGTTGAATACAAGATTGTTCACTTCGACATCATTTGCATCCATAAAACTATAAACAGTAATTTTCCTTACCTCGACTTGCGCATTCGGATTCTAAAATGAAGTGAACGCGCTTGATGAAATTGTAAAATTTTCCAATTTTTGAGATCTTACGGGTGTAACAAGTTCCATTTCGAGTTCCTCCGGTTGTACAAGGATCATTCTAAAAGGAAGTCATTACAAATTTGTGGCACATCCAGCTTTAGCAAGGAAATCTTTAACAAGAGGACGGAGCTTCGTATTTTTACGCGCATGTTTGCTTTGCAAAGTGGACCGAAAAAAACAACAACAAATAGTGTCTCAGAAGCATTCTTCAATCCAATTTTGTGATTTCCGGGGAGTGTAAGGATTAACACAACGCATACATGAGCCACAAGTGTTGCATTCCCAGATGCAGGGTAGGCAACCGGTGGGCCTTTGGGTGGGACCAGTAGTTATGGGGAAGTACAAAATAGTGGGCCTGCAAGACATCCATAGTCCTGTACTCATGGGCCCAAAGCTCTTTGATCGTTAATTTGTGGGCCCCTGAACCTAACAACATCTGTTTGGTGGGCCCCTGACAACATGTAATCAAATTTGGTAGGTCTTGACCCAAAAATGGTTGCCAACCCCTGCTTTGGGGTGTAAACTGTTAAGAAGAGTGAGCCGTGCCCTTCATAACTTCATCAAGAAACCAACCATCCATGAGAAGAAAGACATCCAAGTCATCCTAGGCCAATATTAACCTAAAAAATTGACATAATTCTTTTGAGGTGCATAAAAGCCATACATCCTTGACATTGACTTTAGAATGGAAAGGTCCCACGTCAATTTGGTCAAGATTGGAACAGAGTAGATGGCAAAGACAGAAATGTCACTCCAGTACAGTCAGTGGAGATTTGATTTGAACACGCTTCATTGATTTGGCCCAAGGTTGTCAACTGACTTGATTCGTCATGCCTTGTTCTTGTTCAACTGAAGCAATTGAATGAGCCATTTTGCCACTGACTCCCTAAAAACGCAAGTTCCGGGTTGTGAATCACGTAACTTAGCGTGTTCAACGTCAAATCCTATCGCACACACAGTGCAGGCTTGGTGACTCACAAATATTTTTGAAGTGTCATTTCTCTGTCAGCCCTCTGGGACAGAGGAGAGGAGTGACGGAGAAAATGAAGTTGAAACTGAAGGTGAGGCACTCACTCCCTTCCAAGTTTTTCCATTTACTAATGTATCTCTCCACCACTGTCCAAAATATTTTTAGCCTAGAGTGACTGGATTTCAATGCTCAACAATGGCTTGAATAGGGATGGGTCTGGATAGGCCATGATCAGGCTTAGTTTAGGATTGGTTTGGTTCTGAGGTCACACAATATTTTTTAACTGGAGAAGTTGTCTTTAAATTCCAAAGACTTTTAAGATCAGTTTTGACATTGGAAAGCACTGTTGTAGATTTATTTTCATTGTTTTAATTAGTTCACAGGCCAAAAAGTTGATGGAGTGTCATATAAAAACAAATATTTGAACATTCTCTTTCACAAGGTTATCAAGGGCACTAAGGTTGGTGCACTTCTAAACTCTTGGCAAAAATCTTTTCCACAGATCAATTTTGAATGGCTCTTTTTGATCAAAATTCTTGAAGTATAGGGCAATTGAACTGTGGCTTTGTTGTGCCTTTTCATGGAGCAAGAGCGTCGACAAGCCCATGGCTAGCTTGCATTGCACATGCACTTGGAAAGAGACGAAATTTAGCAGAACTCAAGCAAATTTGCCAAACTTGTAAAACATCTTTGATCTTAAAAACTGTGATAGCAAGGACAATGAAGTTAAAAAAAATCTTTCTTCGAGACCCTACATAAACAAGATCTGATCCGATCTGGATGTTGGACAAATATAGATTTAATTTCTGTTTGGAACTGATTTGATCCCAAAAGTTGCCAAATCAACCCTTTGCTAGAACTGAAAAAAACTTGGGCCCAACCAATTCCTATGTTGGAGCAATTGAAGTGTGGCTATGTTGTGCCTTTTCATGGAGCAAGAGCGTCGACAAGCCCCATTACCAGCTAACACTGTGCATGCACTTGCAAAGAGGCAAAACTTGGCATATTTCCAGAAATTGTGCAAAATGTGTTGCATTGATTTGCTCTAACGATGTAATAATGGTTTAGCCACATCAAATAGGACATTATGTTACAAGTTTTACACATTTGCTTGAGTTATGCTGAATTTTGTCTCTTTCCAAGTGGAAGCATGCACAGTGGCACTTGTTGACGGTCTGGCTCCATGAAAAGGCATAACAAAGCCACACTTCAATTGCCCTATTACTGCATGCTAGCAGGATCAAGAAATACATGCCTTCTTTAAGGATCAGGATATCAATCCTTTGAAGATATTCTGCAATGATTGGCAATAAAGGTCTTGCTAAAAGGGTCTCAACTTCTCTTAAAGATGACTCACTTAATCTTTGGAAAGTTATCAATCAGCACAATCAGAAATCTTGTTCTCCATCAACAATAAAATGAATTTGACTTTGCACTTGCTCATTGGAAGGTTCTCTGTATCACTAAAAAGTCTGGAGCATATTCATGACAAGGACCATTTGGGCAGCGATAAAAATCCTGGCATTTATGAAGAGCGAAAAAGACGTTTCGAAAGTGAAGGAATACTCTAATTTAAAGTGTCTTGTGCTACAAGAGTGGAATCCAAAGCGTCTAAAGCAACAATGAAATACGTAGAATAACTGGCAATGAATCTCAGTTGTGGAGAGAAATCTTAATCATGGACAAGCATAACTGGACAGCAAAAAGCATGTGGATTAAACAAGTGGAATTCACACTTTTCAACATCTCAGACAGGCTTTTTACCAGATGCAATCTCTTAATGTGTCGAAGTTAAAGAAAAATGTTCTTTTCAAGAATTCTGGTTGAATGGTTCCCTTTTTGGACCCCAAGAGATAATGACCCACTTTGGCTAGGCTCAAATTTGGAGGTTCCATCCTTTTGTTTAAGATTTCCTTGAGCTTCAGTTATATGTTTCAATAATAAGTAAATGGCTGATGAAGATTTTTTTGCTTTTGATAAACAAGATTTTTTTCGGCAACTTATTAGAAGGGCTGAGATTTTAAGTGGGGTATTATTAATGTTGCCAATCTCTTTGGAAAATATTTTTTGAAAGAAATCGAGATTGCATGGTAGCCCCTAAAACTGAGTTGCAACAAAAAATAAATCATATTTTTCTTAGCCGTGTAAACAAAAAGTATTTTTTCGGGTTTTACAGCAAGTCTTAGATTCTGAAGCGCATTTTTAAGCATATTTTGAGCACCTTTTAAACATACGTGTTATATATAGGTTTAAAAACGGTTTTTTAAAAGTATATTTTGGCCGTCTTTTTCCATGATAATGGAGGCTTCACTTTTCGACAGAAAAGAGTTTTAAAAGTGTTTTTAGCAGAGTCTGATTGATCAAAGTAATGGAGGAATAAACTAAACTATCCTTTAACTTAATCCAGGCCAAAATTCTCAGAACATCACATTAAAAATAAGGGACTTTTTATCATTTATAATTACCTTGAATTGAACTATTTGAAACAAAGACAAGACTGAAACAAGAAAGAAAGATAAATCTATCCACTGACTTTCTACAAAGTATTATTAGTAGCACTTTGACTTCGAACCTTTTCCTTGGCGAGAATGGCTCTCGGATGCATTGACAGCGCTCATAGATGCTTGCGTTGAAGTCACCACACAAAGTGTTAAACTCAAAACACTGACTAAAATATGCTTGATGAATAATAATTGTATGGCCATGCTGAATTTGCAATCTGAAAAATCTAAAAAAGTACAAGTGTCAAGAGGCTACCAAGGATAGACAAAATATTCTTTTAACTGATTCCTGAGGTGTTTACCGATGGCAATGACGAAAAGAAATGACTTGGTCTAGACTTTTTTCCATTTTCAATGATGTGGCTGGCATTACCAGTGATAGCTAGCGAAAACTTGCAACGCCATTGTGGGCCCGCCGACGATGCAAAAACAAGTTTTGAATTCTCGTCAACATTGGTTTCGAAAAGGTCTTATTTTATGTCTATTTCGATGATTCTTATTCATTGAAATATGCAATGATGAAAGAAATATGCAAACAAATATGATTTGGTTCTCATAGTTTTTCATCTTCTCATATCTACCTTGTTCATGATATTGGTTTGTAAAGTCATTTCTTTATTTATATTCAAACTTATATTTCCCTGAAAAAAATCGGTTCAGTTGATTGTGACCAAGAGTCATGTCAACGGTTAAAATAAAGGTTATAATCATGTATACAAATATAGGTGCAAAAAGGATAAATTGCCTGAATAATTTAACAAACCAACAACCAGCGTTGCTGCCAATGTGTCAGTTCTCTTTGCTTTGCTGAATTACATGCCTCAGTGTGCCTTCAGCTTTTCTTGAAAAAGTAAACCTAACCCATTTGAATCTATACGCTGATTATCTTGTCTTTCATGAATCTCTTTCTGTTCATGGAACACTCAATGGAAACATTTACTGTACTTGTTCCTTTCTAACGATAACGGGTTTCTTGTCGTTAGTCCTCAGCAGAAAGGAGCCTGTAGCCTCAGGATGTGTAAGTCTGGCAATTGCTTGTAATTGCATGGCTTAAACATAAAAAATCCTTCATTGAACTGAAAAATTAAATCTCAGAAAACATTTCCATACTTTTCGTTCACACAACAGGAGCTTTTTCTGTTAAAAATAAGTGTGGTTCATTCACCAAAAATATGATCTATAATTTGGGCAGCGAGCACTATAATGAAGAGCGTCAGCAAAAAATAAGAGCCAGGATTTGAAGTGAAGACCGATGGCACGCTCTTGATCAAATGGGTCCCTCCTCTAAATAAGACTTGGTCGAATGCTTTAACGGAATCTGCTCGTCTCCTCAAGCTGCTTCAAAATCTTGTTGATGGAATCACCCACGGCAATGGAATACATTTCTTGTGATTTCTACAAGAGTTTGACCAATACGTTTTCAACGTTCCAATTGAGCACAAGCATGATTTCTAAAATCTTCCTGGTAGTTCTAATTTTTTGTCCTTCGTTCAATTTCGAACACGTTTCAGGTGTTCGTCTCAATCGAACCTTCGATTCTCACGATTTTCACAGACAGAAAAGTAAGGCTTGCCTGTGCTTACTTCTTTGTAGCAAATCATTGAATCATATTCCGTTTTCAGAGCTCTTCAGTCTATTCAACATCGTCAGGTTCAAGGTATGCCAATTGCAATTGATATTATCATATTCTCAATGAACATTTTTGAAAGGAAACCTATTTCTAGAACGATGGATGCCGGGGTATTTCCTCTGTGGAAAACGCGGGCACTTGTTTGAGTATTCAAGAATGTTCCAATCGAGGAGGGACGTCTGATGGAAACTGTGCATCAGGTAATAAAATCATTGGTTTGTTCGAAGTCACTGACGGACCGAAAAAGGCTAAGAACGTAGTTTCTGCATATGAATAGACACATTGGAAATTTAATAAATTGGTTCATGCCAAGGCACGGGAACTTCATAAGCTTCTAGAAATAATTTTTCCATGCAGTTTTTATTGATGCTATGTTGTTTGTTGTTTATTGATTGTAGGTTTTGGCGTTTGTTGCCTCTTTTCGATAACTGGTTGCGAAGGAACTGTGAATCAGGTAAGTTACAACTCCTACAAGCATTAAGATGAGTGCACTCACCTCATTTTGAAACATTAATTTTAAGAATTGCACCTATATTCGCGTAAGTAAAATGACTTATGTCAAACCGTTTTAAAAAAGAACAAGTGCGTGTTTTCAGTATTTTCAATAACCTTTGAGTCCTCTACCAGAATATGGGATATCCTGGGGCGGATACAAATAATGCCAGGACTTGCTCGGTGAACTTGAATCGGATTTGGGATGGTAAGAATCATTTAGCTACTGATATTTACGTAGACAAAATTGCTTACTTTGCCATGCATATTGATTTTTAGATATTTGTCAAATTAGGTAAGATAGGAGTGACAAAATTGATACATTTCTCAATCAATGAACCGTTTTTGTTTACTTCTAGACTAGATTTCCTATCAACCACGAACCTTCCGCTTGGAACGGATCCAGGTAATTTAGAAACTATGTTTCAGATATAAAAAAAAGTTTTTTTTTCCATGGCACGGGATTTTTCTCTCCAAGCAGTTGGTCATCTTTTGTTTCTTTCCAGAAAAAAAATCAGCAGATATCTAACTTTGCTTTCAGGCTGACTTTCTTCATCTGTCTCTTTTCAGGTTCGTGTGGTGGAAGTGGAGATAGTTTGACGGTGCTCAGTCCACATTCTACATCACAAAACGCTTTTCCTCCCGCGATTTGCGGCGTTCTCACCGGTCAACATAGTGAGCAAATTTGATCGCCACTGTCGACGTCTAATCTTATTTCTTGATATATCATTTACACACTACACGTTATTTTAGTGTACTTTGAGAGTGGACGAACGGGAACTTCTGCGGGTCAAGTGAATATTTTGCAAGGCACAGGAGTGGCAGAAAGACGATACAACATAAAGGTGTCTTATATTCAGTGCGATAGCACAGTTCGGTAATAGTGCAAGAAAAAAATCAAGATGAAATTGTCGTTACCAAGAAGAGTTTGTTCATTTCTAGGGCTCCTAGTGGATGCACTCAATACTTTATAGGTATCACAGGCACGATCACATCGTACAATTTCCCCGGTGGCCAATTGCTCGAGAACCAAGTTTACAGCAATTGTATTCGTCAGACCGAAGGTACTCGTTTTCCATGGAGATTCCTTGTCTTTAAAGAGTGAAATAATGAATACCCCACATTTTGTGTCTTTATTTCTTCTTACCAGGTTATTGCTCTGTCGAATATTCAGAGTCTGCTATTACTTCCCCTGATCCTTTTAATTTGGATCAAGCTTCACCTGCTCTTGTTTCGGTGAGACTTTCCTTATTATTCGCATTAAACTCGCTTTGTAACTGGGACGAATTCTTGCATTTGAAACGGATATATGAGGTCGGCGAGGTCGAACTGCCTTTGGATCAATTAACGATAAATGATATTTGAGCCACTTTCACATGCCAGAAACTTGCAAACCAGTTTTGAGACGCAAATGCAATGCCGAACACTTATTTGAATCCGGTCAATTAGGTCATGGGCAAAAACTCTATAATGTTACCTAAAACATACTCAGAACAATTATTTGAAAATTTTATTTTGACTGAATTCTTAGATGTTTTAACAGCAGTGTTGCTCCAAAATATTTCGGAAATCTATTTCGCGGATCTTTTTTCAACGGCTTTTTCGTTCAGTATTCTCAAAGGGCCAAATTGGAGGGTCATTAAGAATTGAGAAGAAGAAAATTTTCAAAAAATATTTTAAAGCATGTTTTAAGCGACCTTACATCGTGTTTTTGCCCCTGACCTAATTAATAGGGCTGATTCTCAAGAATTCTCGCTCGAGAATTCTCGAGAATTTCTCGAAAAAAATCGAGGATCGAAAATTCTCGAGATTTTTTTATTAGATTACTCTAGGTTATATTTTGGAATTGATGGCAAAACCGTTTCATTCAAAACGAAAGTTTCAAGTAAAAGAACAATAGGAGCCATGAGCAATGTTCGAAACCTTATAAACATTTTTATTGCACATTCGAACAAGAAAATAATTCGTGAACCAGCCCACTTCTCAGTCCAGATTCGAGGCAAAATTCCGTGTCTGATTTTTTTCGAGATTCTAATGGCTGTGGTGGTGTGTACAAGAAAACCCGGTTTTGAATATTACAGCTGAGCAAAAATCCGAAAATGTTCAAAGTTTTAACTCAGTAGAGCGTTTCAGAAATTTCAAAAATGATTGTCTGTGAGGTCCAATCATTGTTTTTCACACTCATGTTCAAATTGATTTTGGTATGAACTTCAAAAAAAAACAATTTCAAGTTCTTTGGAAGCTTTGAATGTACATTCTTTCGCTATTTTCACTTTTTCTCAAATTCTCGAGAGTTCTCGAGAATTTTTCTCGAATTCTCGAGAAATTCTCATTCTCGAGAATTGAAATTTTCGAGAAAATCGTCAGCCCTATGTACTAATTAATAGAATTTAGATACAAATGTGGCATTGTATTCACACCTCAAAGCTGGTCTCAAAAGTTTTTGACATCTAAAAATGACTTCTCATTCTCAAAAAACACCTTGTGATATTTTGGTGGCTTTTCCGCTTATGTGCATGACCGATTTACCTCATTCTTCGGCCAATCTGGTTTGAGAATGCCAACAGACATTGAACATTATTGGTCGGATCATTGTGTATTCAGTTCAGCGGTGAAGAGGAAAAGCCACAAAAATATCCGCTATTATGTCATCAGGAAAAATGCCACAATGATGTCTGAATCAGACAAAATAGTAACCTTTTAGGCGTGCTAATCTCGAGTTGGGAATGGTGCACTAACTAACAATAATTAACGGCTTTGATTACCTGAAGCACAGTTTCCATCCGACATTCCTCCTCGAGTGGAACATTCTAGAACATTAGGTAAGAATGCGCAAAACCGTTAGCGAAGAAGTCGAAAAATAGTACTTCGTAAATACGTACAAGTAAATTTGAACAGGGAGTCCTATAACTCGGAAGCATTCAGCTAAGGGTTCTTGGGGCCAAATGGCTAGGGATGTGTCGGAGCCTACACTTTGTTGTGAGCAACAAACTTGATAAAAAATTGTTGAAAATTCCCGAGCTTGATCAAAAAAATTGGTTTGTTATCAACCTGAGATCAAGCTACTAAAGAACTTTTCCCTCGTGTAACAAAATTCAAATCTGTGAACTACAAAGCCTGAGATCTGACCCACCTCTAGTTATTTGGCCCCAAGCATCCCTAGCTGAATTCGTCCAACCGCACTAATCCATTGGGAGTGGTTGGGGAATGGTCTGAAAAGATCCAAATCCAACGGCTCAAGACATTTCTTTTCGCCCTTTACATCCTTTTGTCTGAATTCGGCCTTATTTTATCTGTTTTAGGACAATTGTATGACCAGCAATCATATTACCATTCCAAGTACAATTATTCACAGTGTCTTTGCTGTCAACCCCGGACTTCAAACAGACGGTGGTAAGAAAGTTGTTTAGAAACTTAGAATCGGGTCAGCATTGTTTCTATCAAAAGTAATTCGAACTTATGCTCATGGCTTCATTTGCCTTTTCAAGTGACTGCCGTCCCTTCAATGCGATGTAATACTGTATTTGGAGGTGCACCTGGAACAACCATTCCTGGAACATTACGATGTAAGTTACTTAGCGTAGTGCTGAATGGCAGGCGGATGAACGAAAATATTCTTCCAAACGCCCAAAAGTTTTTCTAAAAACTTGGTGTTCACAAAAGGTAACTCACAAAGCCATTTTTAAGGCATAAAGGAGAGTGACTTTTCTCGTCTGATGAAGTTTGACAAACCGAGACGATAATTTGTTGACCGAATACTTTAAAAAGTATTGGGGTATGCTAAAAATTTAGTGATTATCTTCTAAAGAGTTCCAGCAATATGTTGCTTATACCAGCCTATATTGTGACCTCAAAACAAGGGTGGGTTTTGGCAAAAAGAGCGTCTGGTCCTCGGTTTGAGCCCTTATATTTTTTATACAAAAGCATAGCTTCACAAAAAATTAATTAATTTCAGAGATAATTCACTTCAAGATACCTAAAAGAGTTTTCTTCAACCGGTTTTTGTCCAATGTAATCATGATAAAATGCATCAAGAGTGATTTGTGTTTTGGTAACGGCCTCTAAAACGTGACAACCCTGTACATATACCATTGGCAACCAAACATAGCAAGGAGTACGAAAAAAGATTGACAAAACATTCAAGACCAATTTTGGTTAAGATGAAAGATGTATAGCTATCGTTCAAGGGAATGAATACAGGATGTGTTTGAGGCACTAAAAACATGATATGTCCAGCAAGACCTTGAATTAATTTATCCTCACAATCGTCGTCTGATTGAGCGATGCAAAAACAATAACACTCTCTAGACGAGTAACAAACCTGTAACTGACTGTCTGTTCTAAGCTTGGTTGCAGGCAGTCTAGACAAATTTAACGATATGGTGATTTCTTTGCACTTAAGTCAAGTTGCAGATTTCATTGGAAGGTTATTGACATTTGGGCTCCAGGGCTCGTGCAAACAATGTAAATTTTTTCTGGGGTGCACTAACTTTTATTAGGTATACTCAACGTTTGCCAGTTGATCCAGCAAATTTAGCATTGTCTGCTCTGAACCACTCAACATACGTTTCAGTACCTTTCAAGTTTAACCGTTTTGTTGTCTAGACGTTGTAATTAAACTACTGCACTTGAACAAAAGATCTGAAGTATCCTCAAACTTAAGAAGGGACTTCTTAAAATCCAATGCTGCAATTTCGTCATCAGTAAATGTTGGAAAAAAAAGTCAAACATACCAACCCATCTTAGAGTTCTTCAGATTGGTGACTTCTACACATGTATCGGTCTTTGTGGTTCATCAAGAAGTCGTTGTGTTATCATATTTATGAGAACCGTCTCAAAATGCCAAGCTGTAAAAAGAGGCACTGGCTTCAGACGTACAAATAAATTGTGATGGTTGAATCAAGTGGGATCCACTAGTGTACTTTTGTTGAGTACAATTTAATGCTCTTTAAGAAGTTTTCTAATGGGACAACTTCTGGAAAGAAAGAAAACCACAGCAACTTATGCGAATTTACGTTTAATTGCAAATTTTACCACAATTAAATATACTTCC
This sequence comes from Tigriopus japonicus, assembly GCA_010645155.1. Classification (NCBI taxonomy): domain Eukaryota; kingdom Metazoa; phylum Arthropoda; class Copepoda; order Harpacticoida; family Harpacticidae; genus Tigriopus; species Tigriopus japonicus. The sequence continues at coordinate 434,428 of CM021316.1, read as the reverse complement.
AGCACGGGGCTTTTGGATGATGCACGTCTGATCGATGTCAAGTTATTGGCTGAGCCGCTAGATCAAGCCAAAAGTTTCGTGGAGCGACGCAAAGAAGCCATCTAATTTTTAATAGAAGGTTGAAAGAGTGAGCTCAGAACAGATAGGGGAGGGGCCATTTGCTCTTGAATTGGCTCAACTTTGTTTATTTTTGGGCTCAGGAGGCCCAATTTTAAAACGTTTCTAGCCTTTCTGACCTGAAAAATAAACAATATTAAACCAAATCCAGAGAAAATGGACCCTCCGTCATCTGTTCATCTCTGGACTCACTGTAAGTATGAAGTTTGTTGACCTTTTTATCATTGAAAATAAGGTATTCACTTTACGTTGCTTTGGTTGGATCTACAGCCTTAACCATTCATTTGGTGTTAATAAGATGTGCTTACACCATCGAACAGATTTTCAAAACTATAGATATTTGCAATGGGACAAGGATCACTAAACACCTGGATGCCTCGGCTACCGGCAAAAGCCATTTTTTGAATTCTGTGTTATACAGAGAAAAAGCTTATCAAACCAAGTGTTTGATTGGTAATGCAAAGCTCACATGCTTAATTTCAACTTGAACGACTGAAATTTGTGGCAGTTAGAGTAATTTGAAGCGTAG